>JANAVB010042020.1:37027899-37627899 GCA_029216955.1 Iris pallida | reverse complement strand
TTTCCGGCGTTCCTTTCAGATACCTCAAGATCTGAAATACTGCTTCCATATGACCCTTTCTTGGATCATGCATGTAGCGACTCACTACACTCACCGCAAATGAGATATCAGGGCGAGTGTGTCCCAGATAAATCAATCTCCCTACAAGTCGTTGATATCTTTCACGATCAACGGGCTCTCCTGCTTCTGCTCCCATCTTGCACTTCTGGTCAATTGGAGTGACCGCTGCTTTGCATCCCAGCATCCCTGTCTCCTTCAGCAGATCTAGTGTGTACTTTCTCTGTGAGAGAACAATTCCTTGTTCGCCTTCACACACCTCGATACCTAGAAAGTACCTCATCGCTCCTAAATCCTTCACTTCAAACTCCTTTGCGAGTTTTGACTTCAGTTTAGTGATCTCGACTTCATCATCACCTGTGATCACTATATCATCCACATATACAGCAAGTATAGTGATGTGGCCTCTTGCATGCTGGAGGAAGACCGTATGATCTGCATTTGTTTGACGGTATTTCATGCCTGTAACAGCCTTTCTGAATCTGTCAAACCAGGCTCGAGGAGATTGCTTGAGTCCGTATAGCGACTTCTTCAGTTTACACACCTTTCCTTGCGACGTCCCTCCGTTTGATGCCGTCGCGTAGCATCCTGGCGGGAGCTCCATGTATACTTCTTCTTGCAGGTCCCCATGAAGAAAGGCATTCTTCACATCCAGCTGGTACAGCTTCCATCTATAATTCGCTGCAATGGAGACCAGAGTTCTCACGGTGCTCATTTTTGCTACTGGGGCAAACGTCTCATCATAGTCTATGCCATATGACTGCGTGAATCCTTTTGCAACCAACCTTGCCTTGTATCGCTCAACCTTTCCTTCTGGCGTCTCTTTTACTGTGTACACCCATTTGCATCCCACAGCTTTCTTCCCTTTGGGTAATGGAACCAGCTCCCATGTCTGATTTTTCTCCAGTGCCCCAAGTTCTTCCATCATTGCAGCTTTCCACCTTGGATCTTTCTTTGCTTCCTGCCAACACTTGGGCAACGAAGTAGAGTCTAACGATGCAATGAAGGCTCGATAATTCGAAGAAATGTTAGAATAAGACAAGAAGTTGGCAATGTCATGTTCGTAATCATCAAAACGAGCAGGAGCCTTACCCGCATTGATGCGAGAAGATCTCCTTAAGGGAGCAATAGGTGGTGGAGAGATCATACCATCCGAGTCAGAGAGATCCGCATCAGAATCCGAGTGATTCAGTGCGGGGGTAACATCTTCAGGAGTTGGGGCAGGAGTAGACGAGGGACTTGGTACAGTAGGCACAGGGCACGGCATAGGCACAGTACTGGACTTCTGTTGTCTCCTTCTGTAGACTTGGAGCTCCTTTTCCCTTGTCTGCTGCTCCCCCTGCGTAACATATGGATCTTCTTCTTCAGTTTCTGTATCTGAGTCACTATGCTCTCCCCCTTTCGTCCAGTTTTCTACAACCGGACACGGAACCGATCCGACGACCACATTTGGGTGTATTATCTCCCCCTCACATCGAACACCATCTGTGTTAGGTGTGTCACCAAATGCGGAACCTTCATCCCACTACAAGAAATATGTACATTATTAGCGCAAAAAATCTGCTATCATACGTATTACATAGCGTTTTCATAAATGCTATGTCATCGGCAGCTATCTTAGGTTCCACCCATACGATAGCGTTTTTCTAAAATGCTACGACAGGTTCAGATACAATAGCAATATCTGAATGCCTTAATTTTCTTTATTATGGCACATCCGTTTTATGTTAAAAACTTGATGACAATTCATATTTTGTGCTATGATAGGACGTTCTACAATAGCAATTTTTTATTGTTTTAAAATATTTTGTTATAGCGTTAATTAATTATATCACGGCTAAAGTTTCGTGCTATAATATATGATTATAACAGTTTTTTTTGCTATTAAACGTATTTTCATTCAATAAGAACCTGTTTTACGTATCTATTGTAATATTAGAGAACCTGTTTCACATGATATAAATAAGAACCTATTTTACACAAATAAGATCATTCATAACACAAGTCTAAAACCAATCCAACATACATAACACAAGTCTAGAGTTTCATTCAACATACATAACATAGGTTTGAATCCAAAATACACAAGTCATAAGTTCATAAGTTCATAAGTTCATAAGCCTAGCTAACTCGGACCAAAGTTTGTTCATTCCCCTGCAAAAAAAGCAACAAGGTCTTACATCAGTTCAATATTAACAAGAAAAGATAAAATAATTCACTGATGCTCTACAGAGCATTTATGAATTATTACTTAGAAAAATACTTTTGACGCAGAGAAGCTACAATCAACCGGGCATTGCTTCATAAAATTCAAATACTGTATCTGATGGGAGGAAAAAAAAACCCAGCAAAGACGGTTCAAGTAAACAATAGAACTAACCTGACCAACCCCGGCAAGAAGGAAACGTCCGAACTTTGCAAAAGTGAGAGAATTTATGAACCCAACCTGTCGTCATCAAATTCTTAGAAATTAACCTTAGAAACTTGGAGAGATTATGTTAAATGCTTGAAACATCATCAAATTGAAATAAAAGAACAGAGAAATCATCTCGCACAACACAATCCAATTTTATTATATGACCTGATTATATCGATTACTCTCATTTTATCACAAACACAACAAGCAGGATGAATACAAAAACAAGAAGAACAAACAAGTTTGTATCACAAAGATGGATTCAACAATACAGCACAATTATTAACAAGATGGCTCCTAATAGCATGAACAAGAAAAAAATCATAACACAATCAATTTTATTACAAGGTAACTTTAATTATACCAATTACTTTCGTTTTATCACAAACACAGCACAACAAGCAGGCATGAACATAAAAGCAACGTGTCATCCAGCCTCCACCTAGCTACTAACACGGAAAAAAAAAGAGCATGAACATAAGAGCAACATGAACAAACAAGCGTCACAAAGGTGGATTCAGCTTATGCTTCACAGCTATAAACAAGAAGGGTCCTCCAGACTCCACCTAGCTACTAGCATGAAAAGAAAAAAAGAACTAATTACAGCAAGAGAGAGAGAGAGAGGGTTCTCAATACTGACAAATTTACAACTGTAAATCTTAAGTTCGTCTTGATGCTCTCAGAGTACACCCAATTGTCAGTCAATTTCGAGATAAAGTTGGTACTAAGATCCTGGCCACAAATGCTTAAGCAAGGGGCCTAGTATGGTAGCTGCAAGTTAGGGATCCTTCTTTCTTAATCACTACAAACAAAAATCATGCAGTTCAAGAGCTAGATTCCAAACTTTCTTGAGTGTCTACAGATGATAATCCATTTCTTTTACAAATACATTTATTTCCATTGCATTGATTTTAAGCCAGGAATAAAGCTAAAGGACCAAATGAAATGCATTTCCCTGGGGAAGCCAATCATTAACAATCCGAAACTTATAGAAAATCCAAAGAACCAAAGAAAGTTATTCTTGCCCCACTCCCAAGAGATTAAATACTCAAAGGTATTGATATTATAACTGGAAAATACAGTATGTTGTTGTTTTGAAGACTCCCCCAGCCTCGTATAAATCTCCATTTGCCCATGACAATGTCATAGCTAAGTTCGAAAATCTTCAATCATGTCATGGACACCCCTTTCCACAGTGTTGCATCCTTATTGACGCACAAATCATATGCTAAAATGTGATCCTTTAAGTGTGCCGTCACTAGGAATAATGGCATTGGCACCTTCCATCCTCCTTAAATATTTATGAGCATACTTCAAAAGAAACTATGGGATTGTCATACCTCCTCTCTTTGGCTTAATGTGTAATAGAGATTAATGAGAATAGGGTCATGAAAGAAAAGGTGATGAAAATAACAGGCATATAAAGAAAGGGAAAGCATTTTTGCTTGTAGAGGGGATGTGATCACCCAGGCAAGCAGCCCTGGGACGAAAAGATTTGGAGTACTCGTGCAGGCGTTCCGAAGTCTTTATTGTTCTGTGTCATCTTACCACCTCAAGGCTCCTTATATTCTAGGGGAACTTGGAGACTGCACCATGGTCGCATGAGCTTAAGGCATATATGAGGGATCATTGCCTTAAGGGTGCTCTATGTTTTATGCCTACTGATCGCCTAGGTTTTATGGCACGACCCTCTCATGATCAAAGCTACTTTAGATATGTATATAGTCCATGTCATAATTTTACCATGATTTTTTCCAAAGAGTTGCCATGTAATTACCTGTAACATGTTCATATTGTATTAAACCTAACATGTAGATGAATTTGCCCAAAAGGATGAACCGTAATTTGATTGCCAACTTAACAGAAGTAGGGTGTTATAGTATACAAACATGAACACAATTGCCACCACTTTAGTATTAGGGCTTGTTAAATATATGCTTGAACAGCAATTAAGAAACATTAACCATAGTTAGAATGGAATACCACTGGATAACTAAATAAAGGCTGGATGCATCTATCATCACTTCTGATTGCCCATAGACGAACAACACCGTTGCCAGCTCCAGATGCAGCAAGATCACTACCTCTACAAACAGCCACCGAACTCACCCATGACTGGGCTGAAGAACAGCCGACAACTTTGCCAAAGCCATTTTCTGAAACAAAGAGCATAAACAATTACTTTGCGAATGCAGTACAAATATTAAGATGATGGCAAGCCACGCACAAATAAACAAAGATATAAGACAGCAAAAGATTATTTTATTGTCTAAGACTCCAACTTAGAGAGATGGACAAGACCTACATGAAAGATGAATTTAGGCTATTGATCCAATCCATTTAGCACTATTAAGTGCAATACAAATAGATGCTCTTACCTTTCTTATAACCATTAGGGACCTCTTCCTTATTCTCTTTAGGTGATTGATCATAATTTAATAACAGAGAATGTGCATTTTTTGTAATATGTGTTGGCTTCTTCCGCAACGCACTCCAATGTTCAATACTTCCATCATCTGAGCCTGATAAGAACTCGTTGTCATTAATGAAACAACAACATTCTGAAGATGATGGAGCCCGGAAGAGTAACCGTTTAGCATCTGCAACCTATTACATAAAAGCAAACGTTAGTAGCAATACAGGCAGGAACATTACTTTTGGGTTTTAAGTATTTTACAACAGACATCATAAATATCAAAATATCATCAAAGTAACAGCTATTAGACAGCTCTCTTTCCTCTTCTGTTATGCCACTAATGGTCAGGCAACTCCAAAAGATTCCATGTTGGCTACTTAGTATTTTACTATGTCGAAATAATTCATTTGAACCTATTTTAGAAACCTAAGCAGCTAAATACAGTTCCCAGTTCTGGACCTCGAGTGTAACAGGTACATATGAATATTGTTTCCAATCTTAATTACTAGGCATTTTCCAATAGCAAGGCTTTGAGTGCTCTTTTGACCATTGGACTCACCTTGCATCCAAATCAAAGAATTAATTAGAGAAAGATAGCTTTCCAGATAATTTACTTCTGCCAAATAGTCTATATCCAAGGTTTCAAGAATTGGGATTTGTCCTAGATGTTCTGAGGATATTAGTTCAGTGCCATTAGAAGCAAGGTTCACAATATTGGTATAGGTTTCGGAGTCTCGGACCCTTCCTATTGAGTATCTGGTGGTTGTGGTTTCGACAGTTTCAACGATTATCGGGTTTTTCATTTCGGAAAGGCCAAAAATGATAAAAGAGTATTTTAACATATTTTATATTTTGTTTTTCTTTAGTTTTAAATGGAAACATATTCAACATTGCTAAATTGTTCAAACGCAATAGATATTATTGTTTATTTACTTGTCCTTAGACATTGTACAACCATAAAAAATAGTTTTGAAGGGAATAATATTAATATGGATGAGTGTTACGAATTTATTGATATACAACTTTAACCAATGGTAATAGTTACCGTGTGTCGATAAGGATATCGACACACTAAACAATTGTCGATCTTCGGCACAACTGAATCATTATGTAGACACTCATTTTCGACTCTCTCTCTCTCTCTCTCTCTCAATTTTTCTTTGTCGAATTGAATTAATTGGGAAAGAGACCCCAACACTGATCGGTGTCGGTAGCCGGCAGTATTGGAAAGGGACATGCCAAAACAGATATGATTCGGCCAATCCCGATACATATTGGTATCGGCCGATACTGAAACTATTATTAGAAGGGCAACTAGAGCATAATAAAAGCAAAAAGAACAAAGTAGAGAATTTACCTTCCCAACTATGCAGATATCTATTATGTTATCATTATTTTTCCTCAAATGTTTTCCACTATCTATTCCAAGGAAAGACAAATACCTTATAAAGTTGGACAGTCCGATCATGCCCTGCAGTCAAAATTTGTTCCTTGCATAGACAATCAATTGTAAGTATTTCACTTTGATGTCCATGTAGAGTGTCCATGTGAGTTCGGTCTTCTACATTCCATAGCTTAATTTGTCGATCAAAAGACCCAAAAAAGAGTTGTGGGGTTCCCTGCCTAAAAGTAAGACAAGAGACGGGTCCTCTATGACCATGGAAGGCCTGTTAAGAAAGATATTAATGATTAGAAATCAAAACAATGAATTTGCAAAGTTGGACATGCATTCTGGTAGGCCATTACACTTATAAAACTACTTGATCTCTACAAGAACTTGTAAATGCAGTGCATGCAAATTGGTTGGTCCTATTAAACTACAAAAGAGGCACTACCACTTAATACAGGTGTATTATGAAGAGACAATGAGTTTTATGTATTAAGAGAACATGTTTGGCCAACTGCAGACTTGATTATTTTGCATACCATCTACAGAGTTGCTTTTAGAAATTATACATCAATGTAAAGTTTTAACTAAAAGCAGTATGTCAGGACATGATACATATCAACACATCTTGCAGAAGAATGTTCAAATTTTCAAACATATAAAACCAAAACATAGTTATAAATGAGAACCTGAATGTGCTCCCTTGTGCGTGTCCCATAGATGGACATGACAATCTAACCCGCCAGTAGCCAAATACCTACCATCTGGGCTGACAGCTAAGGCTAATACGTGCTTACTTCTCTTTGCAGAGGGATTTTGAGGAGCTTTAGAGTGATGTGAAATCAAAATGTCCTCACTGGGCCACAAATACTTCTCACTTTTACCACTCTCAACATCCCAATGCACAACGTATCCATCTTTAGATGCTGAAAACCCCCTGGTATCATCCTCAGACAAAGTAACAGATGTAACGGACTGCCGGTGTTTAACTAAAGGTATATCAGCTCATCTACTTGGCCTATACATGATATACCAGGATCCATTATTTAAAGATAGGCAGAGCGCCCAGTTAAGGAAGGGCTAACTGAATAATTTCTCTGGTGCACATAAATTTTACCCTAACGAGAAAGATTGCAAATATAGAATCAGCACTGGAGTTATAAAAAATACAAGATTTTATTTTAAGAAAATGAGCTAGACTGAGAAAATGAGAAAACCATGTGGCACATAAACCACAACCAAACCAAATGAGTTTTTGCTATGGTAAAATCTAATAAAATCCACATTGATACTAAGGTTATGACTTATGATACGAAACAGGGGATTCCTCAGAATAAGCAGTCTGTAAAAAAAATTAACAAAGTGCAAGTTACCACGGACATGTCAGAATATATTGTTTTAGGACAAATACGACTCTTTCCATACCATCATATCACTAGTGCAGAAATCAGGTGGTATCGGTACTAGCGATGAACTGCAGCTGACACATGCGCTTTGGCTGTAAGCCGGATTGTAAAAGACGAAGCTGCAATTGCAGCAGCAGATGGTTCTTCCACCCACTTCACTTTGGTTTTTAGTACTGATCTTGGATTGCAATTATGTTGCTTTTTGATAAGGTCTGTGTATTTTCTCTGTAAAAAAATGTAATGAGTATACTCATTGTGAGCACTCTTGTTAGAAAATACTTTTTATCTCTGTTGAAAACTAGTATTGGAAGATGAATTGAGTTTGAAAGAAGCCCATCAACTATGATACAAATCATAGAGGGGAACGCCGTCACTCAGAAATAAGCAGTACACACATTCTCTCTTCACAAAAAGATGCAGCAAGAAGAACAAAAAAGATTCAAAATTTAGGATCAGCTATGATATAACTCACTTCATACAAGATTTTTTTTAAAAAAACATACCATAAAAAAAAAACCCTACTTGGAGATAGGTTATGACACGGAAAAGCAGATTCAGCATTGTGCCACATATCAGGCACGAATGGGACACTCCAAATGCAATAGGAGTCTAGGACACACCAAAACTGGGCTGTGTCGGAATTGTTTTGTGTCTTATTGGTGTCCGTCAACACAGCTTCTTTCTTACAATAAATTCAGTAATAATAAAAAATAAAGTTTGAAATTTAAAATCAGACTGTAATTTCAAAAGCAAAGAGCTTCCTTTTCCAGAATCGAGACTCGAAAAATTGGTGAAGTGAGAAGATACAGACACTCCAGAACCGGTGCAATCGTAGTATTCGTCTCCGTGCAACATATAAATTCAATAATTAGAAGAACCAAACTTGGAGAAAGATGGAAATGCCGAAAAAGATCACCTAGAAGCAAAAAATTTTGGGACGCGGCCGCTCTCCTCGAGCTGGCTCTTCTTCAAGAACTCCGCGACCAGGGAATCCCTCCCCCCGTCCCTCTCCTCTCTGTCCTCCTCCCCATACTCCTCGTCCTCCTCCTCGATCCTCTTCGTTTCTTTCTGGATCCTCTCCAAGTACTCCCTCGCGATCCGGTACTTCACTTCCGCCGCGGTCTCCCCCGCCGCCTCCTTCTCCTCATTCTCCCCGACTACTCCTGCACCCGCCTGAGAACCTCCGGCGTCGTCGTCGTCGCTCGGGAGGCTCTCGAGTTTTAGGGTTTTTCGAAAAAGAGGGAAACTGAAAGAGGAAATAAAAGAAACCTGAAATAAAAAAGGAAAGTGTTTTTTTGGTCAAGTGTTTGGCGGTATAAGTGTTTTTAGGTTCCCGCTTAATGAAACTCTATCTTAGCGTTTATCAAATGCTATTATAAAGTAACCAAAATATCAAACTTATTTTTTATAGCAGTTCAGCAAAATGTGCTATTACGTTATGCTATCAATGTGCATTTTTTTTGTAGTGTCCGAACCATAGTATGGTTCGAGTTCTCGGAAAGTAACGTCCATGCTGACAAACATCTTCCGCTCGACTGGACTCCAACAGGCATAACCCTTCTGTGTCGCCGTGTAACCAACAAAGACACATTTTACTGCCCGAGGATCCAGTTTGCCAACGCCTGGCCGATTATCCTGGACAAAGCATACACATCCAAAAACTTTTGGTGGAACAGTGTATGTATTGGCTCCAGTAAGCATCTCCAATGGTGTCTTCCAGTCCAATATCTGAGATGGCATTCTGTTGATGAGATAAGAGGCCGTCAATATAGCCTACCCCCATAAGTGCTTCGGGACATTCATAGCCAGCATCATCGTCCTTGCAACTTCCAGCAAGTGTCTGTTCTTTCGTTCTGCCACACCATTTTGAGCCGGAGTATAAGCACATAAAGTTTGATGAAGTATTCCATGAGTGGAAAAATACTCAGCAACCCGCTTATTCGTATACTCCGTCCCATTGTCGGATCGGAAACACTTAATCTTAGCGCCATATTGTGTTTCCACTCGTCGATGAAAGTCCTGAAAGGCCTCAAGGACGTCACTTTTATTTTTCAGAAGGTAGACCCATGTCACACGGGTATAACAATCAATAAAGGTGACGAACCATCGAAAGTCGTTAATTCCGGTTGTAGGACAAGGGCCCCATACGTCTGAATGTATCATGTCAAAAGCAACTGAACTCCTATTCCCTGTGCTCACATACGAGCTTCTGGTATGTTTTTCCAAAGCACAAGCATTACAAAACAACTTCTCTTTATTAGCCCTTTGATATAAGGACGGATACATTCTACCAATAACCGGAAAAGAGGAATGACCGACACGCTGGTGGTGGAGTAGCAAGTCGGCTTCAACACTGCGACAGGAAGCTTCTGGTGATGCGTCTGCTACCAAGGATGCCAATGCTTTGTCCAGTCTAGTCCTGTCTAAATACCACAGCCCCTTATGCCATGTGCCAGTCCCAAGTCGTCGTCCTGTCCCTTTCTCCTGAAAAGTCACCTGAGGAATGTCAAAGGAAATAGTACAGTTAAGATCAAGTATAATGGCACTAATGGATAGAAGATTGACAGGAAAAGATGGAGCATGAAGGACATTGGTTAGAGTGATGGAAGGGGTGCATGCGACAGTGCCTTTACCCATTACAGGGTTGGATGTACCATCAGCGGTCTGAATACTCTCCGGCAATGGTAGGGGAGTATATTCCCGAAACGCATCACGGGACCCCGTGACATGGCGAGATGCCCCAGAGTCCATAATCCATCCTGGCTGATGGATAGATGCAAGAGCACGTGCAGAATCATCGGTGCTGGTTTGGGCAAAGCAAGTGAAGTAATCTCCCGAGGTTGAAGATGCCCCAGGACTGTCGGCCGAACCCAGCTTCGTGCCACGCAACTTCTCAAGGAACTCCCGCTCAAGCGGGGTTATTTCAGCCAGGTGATGCTCTCCCCCTTCTTCCGCCAGATTTGCTTTGTGGCCGCCCCTTCGACCAGCATATCCTCCTCTACCACCACGTCGGCCTCCACGACCTCGTCCTCGATCAGTAGACTGATTGCGCAAGGGTTTTGGACAAAATCGGATGTAATGTCCGGAGTCACCATAATTGTGACAAACACCACCCATAGATGGAGGTTGATTAAAGGCAGCAAGGGCAGACTTTTCAACCGCGGCTGGCTCCCCCTGGGAGGAGCCCTTGTTGGGCATCAACTTCAGTCGAGCTTCTTCCTGTGTCATGACAGCGATAGCTTCCTCCAAGGTCGGTAGCGTAGGTTGGAAAAGTAGGATATTCCGTCGCTGCTCAAATGCAGGGTGTAGTCCCTTCAGGAATTTCATCATATATACGCTGCCGGGAAATATAAGCCAGGAACGCCTGAAAGTACTTTGCGAAGGCTGGTTCGACTTGTGCATCTTCCATCACAAGAGGATCATAATGATCCAGATCAGACCAATACTTCTTCAACAGGGCCGCGTACTCAGAGATGGTACGGTCGTCTTGGGCCACCCTATCGAGTTCATCTTGCAGTTGAAAGACTCGCATAGGGTTGCCGGAGCTGGAGTACATATCTTTGAGAGTTTGCCATATATCAGCAGCAGCCTCCATAGCCTCGACATTGCCCGACACTTGGTCGGTTAAAGAGGCAGTCAACCACCCAGCCACGACGTTGTTGACAATCTCCCACACAGCAAACTCCTTCGTGGAGTGATCGGCTGGCACCTTGGTTTGGCCAGTAACATAGCCAACCAAGCCACGTCCCTTCAGTGTCCGCATCGCCTGCCGCGACCACTTCAAGTAGTTGGAAGTTCCTTCCAACTTCGTCTCCAGCTTCCCCATTTTGTAAGGCGACGGATCCACATCAGTATGGATCACACGTGGGGTTACCTCGGTTAATCTCTTGGATAAGATATCATCAACCAAGGCCTTCATCTCATCGGCCGTCAGTTTGTCACTGATCGAATCCATGGCGTCTTCAACTGTGAACTCAATTCGTCGTCTTCTGCGTCGTCGTCGGAGCCTGCAACTGACCCAACGTCGTCGTCTTCGTCGTCTTCGTCGTCTTTGTCGTCTCCGTCGTCGACGTCGTCGTCTTCAACGTCCGAGACTTTACTAATGCGCTACGAACTTGGCCAGCACCGGCGCGCGCATGTAAAGTGAACACGTCAGGACACCAGAGAAGACATGAGCAGTCTCTGCAAAGGTCCCGATGTGAAGAATGAATAACAAATAAAGCATTTGTTAGTTCCAAACGGCGTAAGCACGGAACAGAGTTGGTGCAAATAAAGATTTGACAGCCGTCTCTATTCGAAATACGCCATTTTTTTTTTTCCTTAAAAGCTAGGGTTAGGGTTTGATGGGTCTGCTATGGTGTCCATGGCCAAAAAAAAACTAGGGTTAGGGTTAGGGTTTGATGGGGTCGGGGGGGGGGGGGGGGGGGAGGTCTTGGTCGGGAGGGGGGGGGGGGGGGTCTGGTCTGGGGGGGGGGGTCGGTTCTGCTATGGTCGGGGGGGGTTCTGCAGGGGGGGTCGGGGTTGGGAGGATCTGGTCGGGGTTGGGAGGATCTGGTCTGGGGGGGGGGGTCGGGGTGGGAGGGATTCGGCTATGGGTGGAGGGTGCAGCGGAGGAGTGGTGCGGAGGAGTGGTGGAGGGTGCAGCGGAGGGTTCAGCTATGGGGGGGTTCGGCTATGGGTGGAGGGTGCAGCGGAGGGTGCAGCGGAGGAGTGGTGCGGCGGAGGTTGGGTGCGGCGAGGGAGGGGTGCGGCTAGGGGGGGGGTGCGGCTAGGGTTTAGCGGAGGGGGGGTCGGCGAGAGAGAGAAAAAAAAAAATTTGTGTGGAGAGAGAGAGAGAGAGTTATGGCTCTGATACCATGTAGAAAATAATGGTTGGATAATTTTATTGATGGACTACTTCACTATATATAGGGAGTCTAGCTCCTCTACAAACTACATATTCCGATGTGGGACTAAAAGTCCCTTATTGATTCTCAACAAGATATTAGCATCGACGATAGCATTTAGACGTTTTTGATACTTCAACTTTTCACTGCTCAATTTTGACATCCCAGCTTCATAAATTGTTCAGCACCTTCCATCCAAATTAAGTTACAAATAAGAGTTCATCATGAACAAGAGTATTGTTATTCATTTCATTACATAAACTCACACAACACCCAACAACAAACATAAACATGAAGGACCCAAAAAAAATTGACGAAATGTGCGTTAAAAGAGCAATTTATGAAATTATGGTGACAAAATCGAGCAGTGAAAAGATAAGATATTAAAAACATCAAAGCATTATAGTTAGTGTACCACTCGGATAATTTAGCCTAATTCTTGCACAGTGTCTCAAAAAATGTCGGTAGAGCTCATTTTTCTTAGTGTACTCGGAACTTTTGTCATCACCCATCAAATAATCCAATGATGATCTATTGCTGTAGATAATACTGATATTTTAGGCATTAATTCTGTTGTTTTCATCCTGTTTCGTTTCAAAATCTATTATCAACTTGGCAAAAATTATCAAGAGACTTCTTATTAATAGAGAAATACTAAGTTTCTTTGGGGAATTTCAAATTTGGCATCTCACATGAAATGCTCTAATGGCATCAATAGCAGAAGACAACGACATGGAATGATAATTGACAATACATTACAACATGCACTTGTTTGTAAACTAGCGTTGCATATAATTATAAGGATCAGTATATATTGCACTAGTTTCTATATTACTTGATCAACTTCCATATATATATTATATATGTATTTAGCTTAGCTGACAAACCTTACAATTAATTAATAGATCATATATATATGATCGTAGGAATTACATATATATATATATATCGAACGAATAATTAGAAAGCTCTCATGCAAATACTAAGAGAACAACTAGCTCACTCCATACTGAACTCCCTAGAACTCTTGACCAGCTGATTTACTCACATTGGCGTGATAGTAGGAGGACATGGAGCTGCTGCCACCGTACTCCTGATCGACCTCCTCCTTGGCCACCGCGGGCGGGCTCGTACGGGCCGCGGGGCTCTTCGGCGGCACGAGCATCGGCACCTCGTAGTACCCGAGCGAGGGGCCCGGCTCGCCCGGCGCCACCGCGGGCAGCTTGGAGAGGAGGGCCTCGAGGCTGCTCATCGAGGGCGTGATCCTCATCGCCTGCTGCTGGAGCTGCTGCAGGTAGTACTGGTCGTACGCGTCCACGGGCGCGGACGCGGACGTCGCCGCCATGTGGAGAGGAGGGGGCCAGCAGCCGGCCTCCTGCGGCACTCCGCCGCAGCCGACGATCATCGGGAGGGCGGCGGAGGAGGAGGAAGGGTGGGGGAGGAGGACCCCCGGGATGCTCTCGAGGTAGGCGAACTTCTTGCGGAGTAGAACCACGTAGCTCAAGTCCTCCATCACCTATGCGTACGTGATGAGTACATACACACACAGGTTGATCGACTTAGTGGAGAGTGGTGATTGCACCATGTACGTGTGGTGTGCATGCAGAAGTGTAAGCAAGTGAGAGAGAGAGAGAGAGAGAGAGAACCTTGTTGACAGCTCCGAGTTGAACAACACCTTCTCTGACTGCAATTAAAGCAATGGTCTGGACGAAGGGAAGCATATATCTATAATTAGAGAAGGAAGCTATCTAGATTTTGTTGGAGTCATGGTCACAAAATAAGAACCAATCACTACAAAAAAATTAGGAACAACGGCAGAAAACCATTGCAAAAATAATATAATCCTTTGCAGCAAAATTAATCCGTAACAGTTATTGAAATCATTGTAAATTCGAGTGTTAAGGATTCCTCTTGCATAACTGTTGCGCATTCAACTCACTTTGACAACATTTCTATAAAACCGTTGTTTGACCGTTGTAAAAAAAACGTTTAGCAAATGTTTATGAACTGTTATAGAAAGTGTATTAGGTAATGGTTAATCTCTAACCATTGCAAATGTATTTAATTTGGAAACGGTTATTTCAACTGTTAAGTAACCTTTGTAAATCATAGTTTCAGCAACACCCATATAAGCGTAACACTGAAACTGTTGCAAAATATGGATATTTCTTGTAGTGAATACATATATGTTGAGGAAGATGAGAACCTTGATACCAGACTGGAACTGAGCCTCCCATGTCCTTGGTTGCTGCCAAAACAGGAAAAAAAAATAAGAAAAAAAAAAAAGAAATTGCGCAATATACTTTGATTTGGGTTTTGATGTGGTAAGAGGAAAACTATCATATGGAGAAGAAGTAGTTGCCTACACTTACAGAATCAGCTGGGTTGCTCCATGAGGACAGGAAGTTGATCTCCTGGTCGCCGGGCTCCTTGAACACCCACTTGTGGCTGTGGTCAGCAGCAACCTTCCCAATCAAACTGCAACATAAGAAGCATATATACTTACCATTGATATACATGAATAGTTTTTAAAAGTTACATGCAATCTCTGCAATATTAGTTAGTTCCCACTCACCCTTCTCCGTAGTTGTAGATTTCATGGGACATCTTGAAGAAAAGCTCGGGCTGGAGGCCTCTCACCAGCTGGCCCATCTCGCACGAGGCCAAGGAGCTGCCCGGCTCGGCTGCCGCCGCCGCTTCGCACGACGAAGCCGCGAAGTTGCAGAACCCATCCTCCCACACCAGTATCCTGAAAGATGAACGGTACATAGATCAAGTATCCTAAAAAAAATCCTTTATTGTTGGTACGAAAGCTTTTATCATTTTCGGTTTATCGGAGATGCTATGCTGCCCGCGGTTTGTAACCACAGACATGACAGTCGGCTGACGTGGCGGCCGGCCGTGAGGGCCAATGGCCGGCTGCCACATCGGCCGACGGTCACGCTCGCGGCTACAAACCGCGGGCAAAAATATCATTTTCGTTTATAAAATCCAACATGGTTCATGAAATTATGTACCAATTCCTTCTGTTGCCTCTAGTCCTGTCATATATTCCTCCTTGGAGATCCCATCTGCATGCCAGAAACATAAGATGAAAGTGTAGTGAAAAAAACAGAGAAAAAAATCTATAGCTAGTCAAGGTTTAAATTTTTTTTTTTTTCTTCTTACTTGGGTGGTGGATAGTTCCTGGGCAAGATCCTCCAGAAGACTGCATAGACCCATTGGGAGTTGTCTTGGATGCACAAGCTCCTCAGTGTGTGCTGGAGGAGGTGAGTGACTGCTAGAGGGCTGAGTTGCTGTTGTTCTTCCATAATCACCACATGAGAAAATGAGAGTGGTCTTCTTTTAATTACAGTAAATTCTCCTCCTGAGAAGAAATGGCCACCATCTCTATTTGTAAGGTTGCCCACAACCAAAGAAAAACAAGCCCAAATATATACACCTCATGTTGCTGCTAGCACAGTGCTTAATCATGACTTAAAGATTTTTTTTTTTTTTTACCAAGAGGCACTTTGTTGCCCCCACTTTCCCTTCCCCCAACCTATAGCTAACCTCATCTTTTCAAGACACTTGATCATGAGTTCCTTTCCCTTTTCTCCTTTCATCCTAGAATTATTGAATGTGTCCAAAGCCAAGGCCTAATGCTTCTATTTTCCTCCAGACCACAAAATAATGAGGGCACCTATCTGAAGTTTTCTCAATATGGAAGGCAATGCAAGTCATATTTCACATTTACCTATATTGACAATATCAACAGTCTAGTGCCTCTATCAAAATCTAATAGTGTTATGTGATGTAAAGCTCCATCACAGTCATGCTGCTACTTTGCTACATGCAAACATGTGAACTTTGAAGTCCAAAACTTAACTAAACTTTACTAAACTACTTCAAGTGTAAATTCATTGGCCCCACCAAGATTACTTGCCACACTTGGAGTAGAGTAGAGAACTCTGCAGCACTAGATTTGTATTGGGAGAGTGCCTATGATTTGATCGTATCATGGGAAGGACATTTTAGGAACCGTTTTGTTTAAGCAATCCCATTGAATCGCATTCAGGGGCGGAGCTACAGCAGGGCATGGGTGGGACGCTACAGCTCGCCCCAAAATTAAAAAAAAAATTGAAATATTTTTTATTTATGTTTTATTTCCTTGTTTGGATAAATAAATTTTTAAATTTTGGTACTGCAGGCTGCACGATATATACCAGTACCATCCTGTCGCTCAAACTATATCTAAAATACAGCACCCCCCCCCCCCCCCCCCCCTCCACCCCCAATTTTATATGCTAGCTCCGCCACTGATCGCATAACATGTGGATAATGAAGATTTTCATAGAGATGAGAATCCAATATTGCAAATTTTAATATTAGTTTGGTAGTGTAACTGTGAATGAATGAACTTTCTAGCTAGCCATTCTCATCTTTTTTGGGTTTACATCTTCTATATAGTAAATAGTAAACATAATTGCATTATGGAGGCATAAACTTACAAACCTGCATCTAAACTGTGTTGGAAGACTATTGAGTACTTGTGTGACTGGCATTAGCAAACAGTACAGTACTACCCAAGCCTTAGGGGTCCAGCCAATACCAGACCCCTCCCCTTCCCTTCCCTTCCCTTGCTCATGTACTTCAGGCTCAACAGGAAAAAGGCTGGTGGGGGTGGCTGTGAGTCAAGAAAGATACCTCTGAAGCTTTTGGAAATGGAGCAGCCATTGATCAGAGTACTCTGTCCCTCTGTGATTGCATGATGACCAAGGAGTGATTTCAGAGATGTCATACCACAGCTTTCCATCCCTCTCTCCCTTGGCTTTGACCCACACAATCATATCCATAGCACATAACCCCAACAACTCATACTAATCCACACCATAATTCCTTGCCACACTGACCTTTCATGGAACCTATAACTATGGTAATGGTACTAACTATTGCACTATAGACACCTTGTGAATGTGAGAACCTCTGTAGCCAAAGTCACCATTTCTACTCAAAAGCTTTAAGCAGACATTATTTGGTCATTGACAGGGACATGCACACACTGCTGCACCTATCCCTCATAATTTCCCTCTGTCTTCTTTTGTGTAAGGGAGAGAGAGGTTTAGAGATTCTGAAAGAATAAATATTTCATTCTATTTCATAATGCATGGCTAGAAACTCACTGAGAGTGACATATGAAGAAGGAGCATGTTGGTAAGTATGGTATATATACACATATATATACACTCAATCCTTTTGTATTCACCATCTATACTTTCACTCCTTTTTTCTTTGATTCCTAATACCAATATCTTTTAAAGGTTCGCAATGCCAATGCAATAAGAGGGGACTGTATGAGATACTGAGATATCTGAAGTAGATATTGTCCGCAAAAATTTGTCTAACCCAAGGGTGTACCTACCTTGTGGGCTGGGATGGGCTCCACTTAGCTAACACTTAGCCTACCGTAATCCACTCCAGTCCATCCTAACTTGAATTTCTGTTTATGCCCTTGTGCCTAACATCTCACATTCTTTCTATTTACATATTACCAATACAGAGCATTACCAGATATTGTCGTTAGGGATCCAAATCCAAGCATATTAAGATTGGTGTCTTTTGTTCGGGAGTCGATTGTCCTCAAAACACATGGACCACAATCAACCACCACAAGCCATGAGCAGAATTAGTCCTTGGGCTCAAACCTCAGCCATGCATGCATGTGCTTAAAACTAAGCAAAACAATATGAATCATCTTTTGTTTAGAACCTTCTAATATGCAAGAGTAGGTGTGTTATATATCAGTTTTTTTATATGTCCGCCACATTTGTTTATATGCATACCGACAATGAGCACACAAGGAATGGAATTAAGGAACGGATGGATAGGTATGGGGAGGAGAGGATGGCAGGAGAACTCTGGTCAAGATCACAGGAAGCCACCTTCCCAATATTTTTCTTGATATATTATACAAAGCACAAGTGGTGCTGCTTCTTTATCTCGTGTTGAGAAATTGTTGTATGAACTAGATTTAACCATCTCATAATTCTCATTTTATAGGTTTGGTCATCATCATATTTTCTCTCATCATTTTTATTACTAACCTTTTCGAGTAGAAACTAAGACCATGTTTAGTTCATTGTCATGTAATCGTAATTGCAATGTAATCCAACGAAAGAAAAGAATTTTTTTTTTTATTATTACATTACGAATCGATTGCGATTATATTACAGTGTACCAAACGAGGCCTAATTATGATAATCCTGGCAAAAATGTTACATATTTTAAGGATATATCATGAGTTTCTTCTTTTTTTACTTTTTTTTCTCGGGAATTATGTCAATTGACTTCGGTTATTTCTCTTCTTGTTTCCACAGTTTAGTCTAAAAAAAGGACCAATAATTCCTGTTTGATATCTTTGTTTGATATCTTCCCATGGACAATTTGATTCATAAATCTTGGCAGTGTCGTGTGTACAAAGAAACGCAGTGAAGGCTTTTGTAGCTTGCCCTTTATAACTTATTAAAGAGACATTTATTCAGGTAGCTGGGCATGGCCAGAACTGGAGATAGAGTCTGCATTTGCTGATGTCAAGGGCCCTTAATTTCAGTGCTTCCTACCTTTCCTTGAAATGAACCCCACTTCTTTTTCCTATCACATTTTATGTCTTCTTGTAAATTTGTTTTCATTCTTGCTCTGATCTTCCGCATATAATTTTTCATATATATATATATATATATATATATATATATATATATATATATATATAATGCAACTTGGAAATGGCTCAAAAATGAGCCGTCGTAATGGTATGTATATTCTCCATTAAATAACCAAAAAATCAAAAAAAAAAAAAAAATTATTCTAACTACATGAACATATAATAAATCATAAAAAATATTCAATAATCAAATTATATTCAAACAAATTACATGGTATTATCTAACTAAACACACATCCAAAATTCTAAAGACATATCTGTAACAGATTCTAACTAAAATATATTCAAATCATATTTAAAATATTTTAATATAATTTAAATTTTTATCTAATTTTTCAATAATATCTTTTTTCCTACCTGTACGGGAATAACTTACGGGACAAAGTTACGGGATAATTTTAAAAAAAAAAACAAATTCTTAGCGGAGAGAAAAGAAGGATACATAAGTCTCTCTCTTCCTAAAAAAATTAAAATATTTCCTGAAAAACAAATATAACAAATAATATATCTTTCAAAACAAATCTATTTAAATATAAATTAATATTTACATCTAAATCTTTCCGTAAAAACAAATCTAATGTATAATCTATCTTTCAAATCAAATCTAAAAAATAATCTATCATTAAATCTATCTTTAAAAAACAAATCTCTTTAAAAAACAAATCTCTATTTAAAAATATTAATTTTAATGTCAAAATTAATGTTAATATTAATTATAATGTTAATGTTAATATTAATATTATTATTAATGTTAGTATTAATGTTTATTTTAATATTAATATTAATGTATGTTAATGTTAATATTAATTTTAATGTTAAGTTTAATGTTAATTTTAGTATTATTTTTAATTTTCAATTTTTAATATTAATGTTAAAACTTAAATCATAAATAACACTAAAATTAACATTCAAATTAACAATAAACATTAAAATTAATACTAAAATTAACATTAAAAAATTAATATTAACATTAAAATTAAAAGTAATATTTTAAAATAGATTTGTTTTGAAAGATAGATTATTTTTTTCAAACAAATCTATCTTTTTTTAAAAGAATAATAAATTTATCTATCTATGTTTAAAAAAGATCATCTCTATTTTAAAAATTAAACTGATGGATAGAATTTGTTTATTTAAGATAAAGATATATTTGTTTTAAAAAAATAGGAAGATTTAAAATTTCAAAAGAATGAAATTTGGAAGAAAACGTGTATATTTAGTGATCCCGTAACTTTGTCCCGTAAGTTAATCCAGGAAGCTCTCTCTCTCTCTCTCTCTCTCTCTCTCTCTATATATATATATATATATATATAATTTCAAAAAATGGCTCCTTACAACTCATAGTCGACTCCACTCCAGTCACAAACAACATATAAACTATCAGCCTGGTAATCATGAAACCTTGGTGAACTAACCCAGTTACCAACCTGTAAGAATTAGTCTACTACCATAATAGAGCAACTAGATAGTCCCACAACCTGTAAGAAATAAGAAACCAAAGCTTTCTTCAACCATTACTTTCACAAGTACTACAGGAGACTTGGCTTTATTATGAATCAACAGTTTCCCAAAATGTGCTTCCAAGTAAGTCATATATATATATAGTGCTCAAAGAATTAGGTTTAGATAAGCATTCAGTCGTGCATGCACGCACTATACATGGCTCTGTAAGCAGCTGCCGACGTCCTTACCCATTCCCCCATCCATCAAATGAAAGTCAGCACATCTAGAACACTATGGAACACATCAAAAAGTTGCACACGTTTAAGTGACATGCATATGAGTTGGTGTATATCGGTGCAAGCGCATGCAACTCATTTGACCTGACCATCTTGATGCATGACTCACATGTGACAAATTGTTCTAACCAACCACAAGTGGTTTAGGCATATGGCATATAGGCCTCTCAATGGGAGACCGAAAATTCATATCCGATCCGTATTCGAACTGAAAATATCCGAAATTTCGGATACGGATACGAATTCGGATATCATATCGGATATTTATCGGATATCGGATGCGGATACGGTAAGTGTCATATCCGGACCAATAATATCCGAACCAATAATATTTAAATTATTTAATAAATTTAAAACATATTGAATGTATGCATGGGACTATTAGTTATATGTGCTTGATTAGAGAATTTTTTGATGCAAATTTATTCAATATATGCATGGAAATCTGCTGCTTATGATATTTCAATGTGAAAATCTGCACATATATATGACAAAATATGTTGTTCCAATGTGGAAGTATGTTGCTTCTGATATTTAAATGTGGAAATCTGCTATTTCTAAACAAAATCCGTCGTTTCAATGTGGAAATATGTTGTTTCGTGACAAAATCTGCTGGTTCTGATTTTTTTTTTTTTCCTTTTTAAATTATTTTTTAGTAATCTTATTGGTTCGGATATTATCCGATATCCGTTAAAATTATCGGTAACGGATACGGTAGCCAAAACTGATATCCGATCGGATATCGGATAGTTATCGGATATATCCGATATTTAATGGTTCAAATATGGTAATGCCAATATCCGACCAATAAGCTACCATTGACAGGCCTAATGGCATACTTGACTTGTGATAATGCATGATAACAAGAAAAAGAACAAGTAGAAAAATCACTTGCAAGTCTTAGAAATCAAGCAATTACAAAAATATGAAAAGAAAACAATCACAAAAGGGATTTAACAACGTTCACGTCAACTTTTACCTTTTGAGTAGAGCCACGCTTCTGATATTCTATAAAAAAAATTAAAAAATATTTTGTTTTAACCACACGAAAAAAATCTTTTTTCTGACATTATAAGGAACATGTTCATGCAATTTCTAAAAAAAAATGGGACGGCATAAATCTAAAATTGAAATTTTCACATAGCTAAGAAATTTGGGATCTTTCGATTTTTAGGATCACGCTCGATCGCACAATTTATACATGTTCAGAAACGGTCATGCCTCTGAGAACGAACGTGCACAAATTCTACTACTTGACTGGTTAGAAAAACATTGCACGTCCCTCTCTTTTTTTTTTCTTGTGACTATATACTCCAAAACCGGGATACAAACAGAACAAATATAAGAGAACATAAAACATACCGTAACTCCAAAAAGTACGTAAATGAAGTTTAGGGTTGTTGTTTAGTGGTCTTGAAAATCAAGCTCCACTATCTATCAATCTATCTATATGTGTGTGTGTTTATATCACTTTGTGCTTCACATTTTCTACTGCAATCCAATGAAGATCCTCTCCCAATTTGCCAAAGTCTGAAGTTGATGGATGGGAGCTCTTAGTCTTTTGAAACTACTACCATACATATATAGAGTAGGAAGAGATGGAAGAAAATGGAAGTACACAAAAGAAGAAATTTTTCATTGGGAGAAAATTTTGCTTGGTCAATGCTCCTTCAAAGCACAGCTACCAAACCAAAATTCCAGCTTCTCCACTGATGAGAAAAACTCCAAATGGCTCACGTGAAGCCCTTTTGCCAGTCACCGTCCCTTGCCATCAAAAAAGCTTTGATGTACCCCTCCCCCCCTCCAGTGAAAAAAAGTGGGGGAGGAAGAGGAACCTTTTCCCTGCCTTTCTGCAGTAAAAACAGGGCTCCCTTTGGGAGCAGCTTCAATGGCTCACCTCATCCATCCATCCCCTCCCCCTCTCCTATGTGACTTTTTGAACATGTACCCCTTGACTGACCTCAACTTATGATCAAACACTTTGACCGGATTTTTGTTGGATTGTCCGAGCCGGAACTTAGTTTGGTTATCCCTTGATCGTTGTTGTGAACCGGTCCTGGAAGGTCATCTGCGATCCTGTCTGCGATCCCGACCCCTCGATTGGACGGACGTCAGTGTTAGAGGATCAAACAAATTACAAGTTCAAGATTCAAGCTTATCAATTCAAACCTCCAACTCATCCATATCAATCATCATGGATAAAGGAGGATATTTCTTGATTATATTATTGTTATCTTAGATTATTTTGTTCTATCTTTATTGTTACTAAATTTCTTATAAATAAGGCCATCAATGTAATCGGGTGATTGAGATTTTTAACCCACCTCCAATGTTGATTCTGAGATTTCCATCTACCTGATTTTCTTTTTTCGTTTTCTTTTTCTTGTCAGTATATTGAAAGGTAGATATGGATTTGTGTAAATTTATGAGTGCTAGCGTCTGTTGTGCATAGTTAGGTCCTTGAGAATGTGCAAACATGTTCTCTTTTTCTACTTGAAAGGTAAAAATATCAGAACCTCTTTCATTCATAATTGGATGAAACAAGGGATCCTGATCACTATAAACTCCAAATGGAGAAAAAATATATGAAAAAACATATATAATAGGTATAATCATATTATAATAGGTGGCAAGTAAGGAAATATTAAATTTGCAGTTGATCACTGCATGACTTCGAACCAGAACATTGAATATGTGTGCTCGTTAGACTAGCTGGACTACCATCAAAATCAGTTGTGGATCTTTATTAATAAACAAAAATCCTAGAGGAACTCACGAGTTTTTATTTTTTTAAACTCTCAATGAATAACCGTTAGATTACATGCATCTCATTGTTTGATTTTTCTTTAAGGGCCTAAACAGAAAAGGTCAAGAGCCGAAATAGAAAAAATCGCCGACGTGTCATGCTCATATTGCAAGTCTCTATTTTGAGTTCCTATTTGAATTTGTGTAGTTGAAATGATTAATAAACTAGTACTGCCTAACAAAATCTCTATAAAGTCAAATTATTCGGAAGTAGTTCTTGTGATACATTCGTATGCCATAATGATATGACAATAACTTCAAACCACATGATCATTCGATATATTCGTGAAAAGACTTCACCATTAGAAAGTGTTGAAACAAGAAACCAAGCATGAAAAAGATGAAACAATTTTAGAGCAAAGCTGCAAGTATGAACACTTATGAGTCCGCAAAGAGTGCAATTTGTTGTCATTGTCCAGCTTTTCTTTAAGACATTTCAAGTGCAATACCAGACATACTACACTAATTTAGGGAATTAAGGATTATAAGATGATGACGATGACCACTTTGATAATTTTATCAATACACTCCAAGAAATGACGCTCAAGTTTCCTGAGCACTAGCATAATTTAAGCTGCCAAAGCTGCAACATTCATATAATGTGTGCATAGTCCTCCCACCTCAAGAAATAGGCTCCCTATTTGGATCCTCTGTAGGTTTGCTGGTGTCCAAACACCACTCATTTGGCATTTGCTTGCCCATACTGCTTTCTCGTCCTGTGGCTTGACTGCCACTTGTTTGTAATATCCTACCAAAATGCTTAGGGAAAATTTCTGCACAGGTTAAGGGAAACTTTCTAGAGTCCCAACATTTCAAAGCCCTCAGTTACTCAAATTTGTAAGATAACTTTTTTATAACTTTCGAGCGTACATCATAGAATTTACTACGCCAATCTTCTCCTTTAATTTCCTAGGCGTCGTATTTGTAAAAACTTTGTCAATTCTTCTATGGAGCTATACAACGTAGAATTTACTTGTCACCTTCTCCGTAACCAATAGTCGATCCCTTTCTCGCTGATCCCTTCCCCATAGGAGAAGGCATGAATGATTTCAATGATGACATATATTGGGCGACAATAAGGCTTCTTGCTTGCATCCTAGAAGTCTCTCCATAGGTTAAGGTGCATGCATCTCGACCCCTCCCCATACCCTACATAAGAGGGACGCCCTATAATGTGTATGTAGGTTTTTGTGCATGTCAGGGTTTATAAAAGAAACTCTTGACTGGATTTTTAAAAAGTTTCAAGAACCTGTGCAAGATTTACATTCCTTGTAAACAAGGGAGAAGCAAAAAAGGGAATTGAGTGAACTAAAATAACCTATCTTGATTGATTTGGTTCTGAACATCAAGTGGAGAGGAGTGGAGTGGAGTGTGACATAGCTGAGAGTCCCATGGTGAGAGGGAGGACAGACAAGCCCTGGATATTGGGACCATTTCCTTAAAACCAACCAGCCAACCAATCCAATATTTGTAGTAGTTAGATTGGACTAAGTGATGATTTAGAGGGGCAAAGACAATAATTGAATGGTAGGGAAGCTTTTCCTCATGTTGGTATCTGCTTATCTTTTCCCTGATAGTGAAAGGGACAGTCATCATTAGGAGGACATGTAATCAACACCTTAGCTTTTGGCTGGAGGACATGTAATCAACACCATGTCTACCTTTCCTTCAATTTGCCTCTGCAAAGAGGGGGAACTCCACTACTGCTGATACTACAAATGCATCACCCCTAAAGATCTAGACATGCACACACAATCTTGTAAATTCTTTGCTGCTGATGAATTTTTTTTTTATTTTTTTGGTTCAGATGCACCTAGCAGAAAAACCCAGTTACTGAATGCGTATATGCTTATATTTCCTGATCATTGTCAACTATCTGTGCATGACACAGATAGGTCACAACTTGCAACCCTTTAAATTCTGCTACTCCCAACTTGCAGAACTTGTGGAGCTAATGTGGATTGGAGTAAAACTTAATGCCATGTACAGGCCGGTATCTGCAGTAGAATTGCATGGGATAGATATATGCTGTTGATAATGACCATAAGAAAAGATCTCTAGGAAAAAGTGAGCAAATCTCACATAGATCTCTAGGAACAAAAAAAAAAGAATCAAGAAGATGTGCAAAACTAATCAATGATATTGGTGAATGTAGTACAGACTGTACATCCAAGACATGACATACTACCATGAAGAACAGGTATGAGAGACCTTGTCAAGGACTAAGGGAACAACAGCAAGCATTATAAGGGAATCCTCCAAGTAGGGATAGAGGAGAAGTAAGCCTGTGATATGAGAGAAGCAGGTGTCACCTAACCACCAAAAGGCCAGCATATGTATGGATCCTCCTCACATAACACAACCACTACTACTGTAGCCAGGGACAGTTCAAATGTTCTCTTCCTCTATAGTATAATAACATGATGCTTGTAGAACCTAATGTCAACTCAAGCCAACACAGTCCCTTCTAGTCTACACTCTTTACAGGAGGAGCATCACATGGGAAGGAGGAGATAACCCTCCTTATTATACCTCCTTTTGATTGATAGATTCCTCACCAAACAAGAAGTAGGTGGAGTACATGGGGGGAGGAGGGGGTGAAATCATTAGGCAAAAGGAAAAGTGAGTTAACGGCCATCACATCACCAAGTTGCATTGGTGGATTTTATCACTTGCAGGAGGGTGTCAGGACAGGGAGGAGATGTGGAATATATGGAGGCCCAAAAGAAAATATGACGGAATCTTAAGTGGTGATGGCTCTCCAATAATTGCTACACTTATACAGCTTTAAACAGCTTTGTGTGATCTTTGGCAATTGGGGCCATCCCATGATTCAGTATCAAAGCTCTATGGACTAGAATGACTGGTTCATTTTGGTCCCATATTGTGCCAGTGAATGGTACAAGTTAACAGAATCACTCTTGGTCAGTTGGGGGGTTTAAATCTGAATATGGGCATGGTGTGGGCCCTGCAGTATACAAATTCCTTCAAAATAATCATGTAACATCATAAATCAAGTGAGCTGCACAATCATAATAAGAACAAAGACATGCTCAGAATACAAATTGTAGCAAGTGGTAATATAAGCTTGTGTGTGATATTGTTCATACCGTATTGATACACACGTCAACACAAGATATCGTAAATAACTTAAAATCAAGTACCTTTCATCATCTGGTGGCTTGAAACATGGTCTTCACTAGTTAACTGACTCGGATATATCGTATAGATGGTAGGAACAAATTATAGGAATATCAGATATGTTAGGACTTGTCAAATTAGACTTCCATAAAGAACATAAACTCTCATCAAAAAGCGCAATTCGCATCCAGACTTCGTTGGTCCATACGACCCATGTAAATCATTTAGGATCTCTGGCATGGATCTCTGGAAATGAGAAAATATGGGAAGGGCATCAGTTGATATCAGATTCTGCAGTTACTTGTCATTCATTCATCTGACTCCAACATATCAGGATGCCATTTTTTCACTTCCGCTAGCAATCAGATATAATAAGAGGTGGGAATAATGTTAAATATATGGTTCAGTTCAAAGAAGTTCTCAGTAATTGTCCATTTTCAATCATGATTATGTAACTGCTAGGTTATTCCAATTGTCCAGTCTTGAGCGAACTCGATTGGCGCAACCACAAAATCTCAGGAATGATCATCAAAATTCAAGACCTTCACAAAATATGATATGGTATACAGCACATTCTTTGGTCAAGAGGGCTTAGAAGAAAAGATCAATCAAGATGTCATAACCAACTCTTGGGCTCACATTCACCCTATCAAGAACTAGAACAGTATAACATAGATGAAAGCAGGCTTTCACGGCACTTCCCTCTAGCGTGAGAAGATAGGTGGGTCTACTCGTCAGATTAATCCAGCATAGTTATTTTTCTCTGGAAGTAGACTCAGTTAGAGCTTCAATATCTAATACTGATTTAGAAGACAATTAATTCAAAGATATTCTCTCGGGGAAGAGACTTGTCATAACAGAGCCATGTCCTGAAACAAAACCACTTTGGGCCCTCAAGTAGATATTAAGTACCTAAAAAGACCAATGATAGACCACTAATGATCCAAGAAGAGGTCCCTAACTTAGAAGCACAAAATAGAAACATAAAATCATTTGGATTGCACTGGCTTCTTCAGTTACTATAAGATCACAACATTCTTTCCATAAGCTATATATACTTGGCGTAGAATATTCATCCAACCTTGGGCACAAATACCTCGTGTCTTAAAAGGAGTTGCGCATTTTTTCCATCTAGACAACATAACTCTATATCTACTCATGTATGATAAATCCAACCGCATATTCAGCAATAGTAAGCAAGAAACATGTTATTAGTTTTAGTACTGTGATCAACTATCTAGCTCAAGATGTAACAATCAAGAATTCAACCTAACTCAACACACCCTAAGAAACAGGTCCATGTTGTCCATTTTTTCCAGTCTTGTTTCTTCAGGGGAAGGACGGGCGAGAACAATCCAAAAATGACGCTCAAGAAAACCTGTGTTAGGTTACACGCCGGTAACTTGATATGATGCTACAAGCTAGGCCTGCCTCAAGAACAGTGCTAATATTAACTCTTATAGTAGCTTCTGTATCACCTCCCAAATGAGAACATGCAGAAGAGAGACTTTGTATATGCCATAACATGTAATATTATCCTCAAACCGTCCAAGAGTAAGCAATTACGGCCCCCATGAGAAGAATGTGCGTCTTCCTAAGGATGAATGTCATGCTTCCAGTGATAGAATGCAAGTTGCCCACAGCCACAGCATAATAATGCATGCAATTATTTCACCCCTCCAATAGTTCTCATGCATATACTACTATTTCGCTACATCTCTAAGATTGAGACACTGGTTTGGTGCTTGGAAAAGAGAATACCAATGACATCTTTACCACCAGCAGTAATCATAGGGGGGAAAAAAGGTGTACTTTGCAAGAACATGCCTTCAGTACTTGTATATGTCAGTCTAAATGCGCTGGTCAAACTTTCTCCACAGAGAAAAGTAAGAAAGAGAACTAGCACTTAATGCATACCAAAACAGAAAAAAGGCTCACTGGTCTTTGTTACCACATTGTGTGAAACTCCAGCAGATGGCACCTCTAGGCTAAATGCCAATCACATGGAGGACAAGGGATGGGTATAGTGTCTTTGATCAATGTCCAGAATGGCAGCAGAAAACAACAGCAAGCCGGAAAACGAGCACACACCAAGCTATGATCAGGGGCAGCAGCAGATAAGGGATGGGTGAAAAAGATAGCAGGGAACAGTTGACAGTAGATAAGGTATGGGTGAGGAAGAAAGCAAGATTAGCTGATGAAATGTCATCAGCAACTATAATAATCACCTCAATTTAAGATGAATAAATTAACCGACTATGCTTCATTTCATTATGGACACAAAAAATTGGCAGCTGATTAGATCAACTGTCATTCTTCTTACAGGGAAAAAAAAAAGAAGCTTTCAGTAAAAGTTGTATAGCTTGGTTCAGACTGCTGAAACATAGAACGTGAATGCATAGTTGTATACCATATTATCTCATCCCCGCTTACTTCTTAGAACCCGTGAATTGCTCCCCATAGTAGTAAGCGCTCCCGACCATCAAGGCAACTGTAGCGCCCTGAACAACCACACGAGCCCTCATGAGCTTCTGACCCAGTTGGGAATTCCCTTGTCTGAAACTAATTAGGCCAGCCGTAAGCACCCCAGCAGTCATTAGTGCACCTGAGACACTCCAACATTAGATCTACATGACAGAGATATATAGTTTAAAAGGGCAATTTAACATCTTAAGCAAAATGAAGATTGTGGCTAGTGTCTCATAAAGATCTAGGTGAGTGTAGTCCATGTTCTGTCAAGGTAAACTTTGGGAATATGATAAACAAATAACTATGTTAAATTATGTTCAGAATGCTCAGGAATTTGAATCAATAGTTTTGACTGGCACGTAATGACACTTGTGTTCGACCTGGCAAATTCTCGACACCTAAATGTATAGCCACCAGTTATTATACATTAGCAAATATAAATATGGAAATATATATACACTGAATATGGTCATCATCAAATATGCTCCACAATATAAGTCACAAAAATCCTATGATTCGTGAAACATGAAATGCCAAATGTCACACAAGAACATGTGTCTGACCCTAGATATGTAAATACTAAGACTCAGGAGCTTTGGCAGTGGGATGCCCTTTTCTATATACAGACTGGAAGAGGTACAAACATGCAAATGGGATTCAAACAAATGAGTGCACAAACATGCAAACTGCAACACCGACACACCTGCCCAAACTGTGGATTAGATACAACTAGTACCAGTCACTAGAAAATTACTTAGTTTGGCGACGAAAAACAGCGACTGAAGCACTAGAGTCGCTACCAAACGACGGAATACCAACGGATCCGCGACAGATCCCATGAGATATGCATATCCGTCATTGTCTATCGCTATACAGGGCCGGCCCTGGCCCCCGCCCAGGGCCCCATGGAATTTGGGGGTCCAAAAAAAATTAATTTAAATATATATATATTAGTAATCTTGTATTGAAAATAGAACTAATATGTAACATGACCCTCCTTTATCACAAAACAGTTGTGGTGTAGTGTTAATATGTTAAACTTGCGCACTAGAGGTCCTAGGTTCAATTCTTGGTTGTAACATTTTTTTAAATCTTACTTTTAGTTCAAATTTTTTATATTATATATGGACCCCATTTTAAAGTTTGCCTAGGACCCCTATGAACTCAGGGCCGGCCCTGTCGCTATATTGCGCGGGTAACTTACTGAAAACACAACGGAACCTAGCGACGGAATATCCGGACTGACTTTAGTAATAGCGACGGATTGTCCGTCACTAATCCGACGACAGATTCGACTAGGGCACTTTGAACTCATTCGAAATTTTCCTCTCCTTCCTCATATTCCTCTCCCCCACCCTCCAGTTGGAGTGCTCCTCTCCGCCGCTCCACCAGCGAGCTCCTCTGCAGCTATGCCGGAGGAGCTCCCCCGTAAACCTAATTTATTATTTGGACATAGAGAAAGTGTATAAATTTTTTAATACTTTGTCGTACTTTATTGTTATGATGAGGACTCATGCGTCGAGTCTTTGATTGTCCATTTTGGTATAACCCTAACCCTACTTTATATTAATTTGGTTAATTTAGTAGGATTAGTTGGTTAATTTGTTAGAGTTCATTTTATATGAATTAATTTTCAATCTAGTGTTAGGGATATTTAAACGTTTAGTTGTGACACGGACACGATAATACTAACCTTAAGATTTACTAATTGGCTAAGTTTAGGGTAAATCTGATTATAGTTAATTAGTTAATTTATACATGTTGGCCGGGTTGCACCTAATTTTGTAGTAGGGTATATTTGTCCAACGAGAGTTTTGTGTCGCTAAAGGTTCAATCAGACGTATTTTCTACGACGGGTTGCATCGGATGCGTATTGCAAGTTTTCAGGATCAAGAAATATATAGGAGACCATTAAAAATATTCAAAACTTTCAGAGCAACCCTAGAATACGATTACCGATATCTCTAGGGTAAGATTTGATATCCAAAAGGTAGATATGCATATAGGTTCAGTTACGATTACGATAACCCTAGAATACTTGTATATTTGAAGTTAACCATTTCATTACGTTTGTAGATCCGTTGTACAGAATTATCCAAATTCAACAAGCAATGAATCGCTATTTTGTTGATCGTATGTAGATGTACAAAGGCCAACATGAGATCGAGATTGGTTTGAATCCAAATTTTGAGATCAATGTTGAAGTATTTTTCAAGTACGCCACTAGCTAACCCGATTATATGGATGGCACAACAATCCAGTACCATTGACTCATTCTTGGCAGAAGAGGAAAGGACATTAGTGTATATGGTACCGGCTCCTTGGTGTCGGAGACGTCGGGGTACTCCAGAGCTCCTCTAGATGCATCTTCTTCTGCTCCGCCAGTGCAGTATCCTGACCTAGTTGTCGTCATTAGCGGATTGCAGTCTAACATAACGCATATTAAGATGATTTTGGACGAGATGATGAGGTCGTAGGATACTTCAGTGCCTTCTCCTTCCCGTGTTGCTCACGATGCCCCTGGCATGGTCGAGCTGGTTGTGTCGATCCTCAGACCATCAGATTAGGAGTATTTGGAGTATCTTATTATGTATAATACATTTGTTTTGTCCATTTATTGTGTATCAGATATATGTGAACTTGTATTATGTATCACCCTTAAAGACTTGTTTTTTTGTATCGGACCATCGTTGATTGGTTGTTGTATTATTTCTTCTTTCTGCGTTTCTTGATTTATATAATTTTGTTAGTGGTGGCGTCTCTATTAACTTCTATTGACATTGAGTTGCCTATCGATCGACGTCGTTTCGTTGCCATTTCCTCGCCACGACGACAAATCAGCAATGGAATTTTGTCAACGACATGTCAGTGACATGGAGTTTGCCAACGGGAGGTTTCGTCGTTGACCTTCGCTATTCGATGATAGCAAAGGATATGCAAAGTTTAGCAACAGATACTTTCGTCGCCATTCTCAGGAAACTTTGTAGTGAGTAAATCATTTGCTCTGTGGCAACATATTTTCGTGGCCTGGAGTTACGAGAATTTGAAGACGCTATGCATCAAATTTCATGTAGTAGTGTATTTCAAAGAAACACAGCTCACCTGTATAGAAATATATACTACAAGGATCACCATTGAAAGGGTTTACTTGGATACTTGAGTAGTTTGGTGTTCGGCAATTATCTTACGACTTAGAAATTAGGTTGACGCCTGACGGAAATAAAAGATTATATACGATCCTCAAACTGTAGCAAAGTAACTGATTCATGAGTGTATACAACAAGAACTGTGATACAAGAGAAAGATCCATTTTCTGCAAAATTGATATGTTATAATTACATTTCCCTTTCTAAGAACCATATACTTAGACATTCTATCTTAAGCACCATATACTTAGACATTCTATCTTAAGAACCATATACTCGAACATCCTTTCTTATCATGGATAGTTTATTTTGATCAGTGCCTGTAATGATTCTAATCTGATATTATCTGTGGCAGGCTTCTTCTTGATTAGCCCTCTCATTTGTCTACATTAGAGGGTGGAGTTAGACATCGGAATGTGGGGCAGCCCATAATCCTGACAATTAGTTTGGGTGGTGGTGGAAGGAGATTCGGATTGTTTTCATCTATATCAATAAAAACCTGGCAATAACCCGGGTCGTTTACAGCCATAATCTATAAATATGATTACGATTCTAAGTGGATTAACCCTAGGTTGGTCCTATGCCAAATCCAATTACTTTCGAAAGTGAATCGACCCAAAATCCAATAAATATACTGAGACTAACATCAGTTACATAAACACAAAAATCGTATTTAGATCCTACATTCCATATTTCAAATTTTCCTTAAAGAGTTTTGGCACGCGATAATTTACTGAAAATGAAGGGGAAAGTAGAAAGAAAAAAAAACAAGATCTTGAACGTTGAATCAATGTAAAAAAAAATTAAGTTACAGACATCAGTTACTATATTCCAATGGCCAACAATATGAATATCCTCCTAAACATTCAGGCATCTCTTTTTAGAGAAAACATTCATCAACTACAAGTAAAGAATTCATGTGGGAACACACAAAAAATAAGTGCAACAAGTTACAATACTAGCACAAAAACCACCCACCATTAACTTGATAATCAATAGAAACAACAAAGTTGTCATAATCAAGCATAAATGATGATAATAACAAATCTTCAACATGCTTTAAATGTATCATGAGAGTCTAACTATTTGTCTCTAGCCCATCAAGATGATCCATTTCTATATCTAACATGGACATATCAATCATGACTAACAAGGATTATCATCCCAAAAGAATTCAACAAAAGAAATTAACAAGTAAATGATGATGTGCGGACTAAGTATTAGACATCCACAGTTCCATACAAACAGAACTGCAGATCATGTGTAGAAAGTCAATAAGCATTTGTCACAAGTGTGGTGATACTGAGACCAGTATATCATCACGTATATGCAGATTATAAAGCAAAGTGTCAAAGCTTCCGAGATCCCTAGATCACTGTATCTGTAATGCACTGAATTTCTAATGAATGAGTTAATAGTTTATTATTCACTTATGATCTATCTAAATGATATCCGGTACAAAAGCAGTGTCAGATTCGGGGTTAGATGAGAACCTGGCATCTTGGGTGTGTTAATTAGCAAGAACTAGTAAAATAATTAAGAGAAGCGAATATGAGTCGGAGGTTATGTACATGTTGATTAAGATTCAGATACCGAGTCGGGTATGGAACTAGATAAGTAGTAGATATAATTGTTAGAATACGACTATTAAGCCGAATACAGAAACAGAGTCGGACTGGAAACGGTTTCGAGAATCTAGCTTCGCATTATAGTTACTTACTATAGAATGCCATGTGCCAAGGTGTCATATAGATTTATGACACTTGGATTTTGGTGTTTAGACACTTGGATTACAAGTGTCATTGCTTGCTAACAAGTGAACAAGTATCAGCATGTTTTAATTCTCTCTCAAAAAAAAGTATCACCATGTTTTAGTAACACAGGAATCCATGTGCCTGTAATGCGTGAGAACACATGAGCTTCCATGTATCACTTATGTATGACTACAGATGAGGTTCTATATTGCTTTATGCATGAGCTCCCATGTGGTGCTTATGTGTACGCATGAGTTTCTATGTGTCATTATGCATGAGGTTTAATCTCTCTCTCTCTCTCTCTCTCTCTCTCTCTCTCTCTCTCTCTATATATATATATATATATATATATATATATATATATATATATATATAGAAATGGCTGCAGGAGAAAAAGGCTCGGGCGATCTTGTGCGCGCGGCTAGGGTTCCTCCCCCGCGGCCGCCTGACCCTCTTGCAGGCGGGGGGAGGACCTCGGGGAAGGGGGGGGGGGCCTGCCCTCCCTGGTCGGCGGTGGTGCCCCTCCAGGCGTCGGAGGGGTGTCGGGAGCAAAGGCGGGGGGTCGGGCGGACCCCCCGGAGCTGCAGCGAACGGCAGCGCCCCCCCAGGCGGTAGGGGGGGGGGGGGGGGGGGGCGGGATCAAAGAGGGGGGGTCGGGCGGACATCCCAGAGTAGCGGCGTGCGGCGGAGCCCCCCCCCCCCCCCAGGCGCTGGGGGGGAGGCGGGAGCAATGATGGGGGGGTCGGGCGGACCCCCCGGGCCAGCATCGTGCGGCGGAGCCCCCCTACGGCGGTGGCAGGGTTGGTTTCGGTGTCGGAAGGGGATCGGATCCTGCGGGGTGGCTCAAATGTCCCTAACTTCGAATTTGGAGCAGGATCTAGATCTCAGGGGAGCCAGATGGAGGGAGGAGGTTGGACGACGGTTACGCGTCGTCGTGTGGCGAAGACCGAGGGAAAGGTAGGAGGAGGACAGGGACATGTTAGGGATCGACATCCTGCTGATAGACGACAGGGCGGGTTAGGGGTGCGGCCATCGGCCCGTGGCCCTGTGGTGTCTGCAGGGAGGTCGGTGGGCTGGCGGCCAAAGGCGACCGCGGCGGATAAGGGGAAGAGTAAGGTGGTCGATCTCGGTGATTAGGGGCATCGGTCTCACCCCCCGGAGGGGGTCCCCAGGCCATAGGGGGCGAATACAAGACCGGCTGGAAGGTCTTGGGCAGACATCTGCAAACCTGGGGGGCTGAAAACTCCCACTTCGATGGAGTATGTGCCGCCAATCAAGGCAGGAAGGGGTTTTCGGACCTCGTTCCCTGCGGAGGAGATAGAGAAGGTGACAGCTGGGAGAACACTCTGGTTTTGTACGTCCTAGGCAACAAGATGTTCTACGGACAGATCCGGGGTTATGCAGCGCGGGTCTGGCAGCCTAAGGGGAGTATGGAGTTCTTTGCCCGCGACTTCTATTATGTGAAGTTCGGACTTGCGGAGGATGTCGCTAGGATCCTACAGGGCGGCCCCTGGACGTTCGACGGCAGGCTTATCATTTTAAAAGAATGGACCCCGGAGCTTCGATGTGAGAAGAAAGTTCTGAATGCCATACCTGTATGGATTCGCTTCCCTGAGTTTCATGTCCGGTTTTGCAGTATACCATTGCTGATGCATCTGGCGAGCTTGGTGGGCACCCCGATCAAGGCGGATGAAGCTACTGTCTTTCGGTCGAGGTTGATGTACGCCAGAATTTTTGTGGAGATTCGGACCGGGGGGAGCTACCGAAGGTGGTAGAATATGAGATTTCTTTTGGAGAGGTGCTTACCCAGAAGGTGGAATACGAATGGGTCCCACCTACATGTTCACGTTGTTCCTGTTTCGGGCATCTGGCCAGTGCTTGTTCAACGGTAGGATCTCAGGTGGAGCCTACTGTTCCCCTGAGTGAGGCTCCAGACTCACCCTGTGACATGGATTTCAGAGTTGACAGTGGAGAGGAGGTCTTGGTGGGAGAGGATACTCATCCAGTGAGTGAGGGTGGGATGAGCCTCATTGTCTCTACCCAGCTTGCTCCCACGAATGGGGCGTTGTCCACTTGCCCGGGACAGAGTAGTATAGTTACTAGAGGCATGGTGGTGTCGGGGATCGAGACGCGAGGGGGTGGCGGATCGGCTGAGGAACAGGTTTACTGTAGGAAGAGACGTGTTGTCGGGCCGCTGAGTGACGGCCCCTCCAGGGAGGGGGGCATCCTACTGACAGAGAGGAGACGGTGTGTGTTGACAATCCTGCATGGGCGTTGGTGCTCTCTCAGGTCGTTCATCAGCAGGCCATTCCGACTGGGATGGAGGAGGATCTTTTAGCGACGGATGTGGCGCATTTCCCAGGTGCCGATTCGGGTGGTTCCCAGGGGACCCATCCTCTCATTAATTAATGACTATTATCGCCTGGAATGTGAGGGGGGCGTGTTCGCTAGGAAGGTGGAGAGAGATTTGTGGGGTGCTGCTCAGAGAGAAATGTGACATCTCTGTTCTATTAGAAACCAAGATTAAAGGTGAAAAGACTCTTGCTCGGCGGACCCCATCCCATTGGGCCCAACTGCACAACCTGGCTCTGTGTGACATGGCCAGGATCTGGGTTAGATGGAACTCGAAGAGCTGGGATTTGAAGAGTGGGAGTCCCACTTTGATTGTATGTTGTACGATTATTGCATTGCTTTGGAATAAAATTTACCCTTTTTCCATATATATATATATATATATATATATATATATATATATATATATATATATATATATATATATTTGTTTGTTTGTTTGTTTGTTTATTATATATATATGCATGAACTCATCTGAACTGTAAACTGAGCTAAATGGATTTGAACTAAACTGAAATTGTGTATGACATCATTAGTTTTTATTGGACAAAGAAAGCTCATAAATCGTATTACACTCTGTTTTGAATCGTATTCTGTTTATGACTAATCTAAAATCATACTTTGCTTGCTGCTTAACTCTTGAACTATTCCTACTTATTGCACTTCCTACTGCAAGTAAGGTTACTCTTGCCATAATTTGATTGGCTTTGTTTGTTGAATTTGCTCTGTAAATTGTATTTTGACCACTTCATGCTACAAGTACCATAACTGTTGGAAAAGTTATTATGCCATGGTGTCCGTCTCATCATGTTCCATATCTGACTATAATTGACACTTGCTAAACTGTGCATGTTAATAAAAGATAAAAAGGATAAAATGGTCCTTGATCTTGTTGAGCTGGAGTCGTGATTTGCTCACCCTTTTATTGGATAAAACACTTCATAATCATAGATGGACAAGGTTTCATTAAAGATTCGTAGTTTTGCCGCGTGATTCTTCGAAGCAGTAAGAAAGGTACTACATAAGCTTTGACCCCTTGTGCATAGTGTAAGGATTACTTGTTGATCCTAATGAGTATGCCATATATGTTGCATATTGTAATTTATGTGTATTTATAATGATGGATAAAGATATCGTGTAGAATATAAATTAGGATACCAAGCATTGAGGTAACTATATTTGATTATGAAATATAAATTTTAGTATCAGCAACTGGCTACAGATATAATGTAATTGTATATGTTCTCTGGTAATGATCACATGATGTAGGATGATCCTTCATGCAAAATGAAAAATATCGATCAGCTACAGAAGTCGCAATTCAAGATCGAAAGTATTTTGGTTTAGGGGTCGTGAAATTATGAGTTAACCATTGCATAATCCAAGAACTTAAATAAGGTATTTGTTGCCATAACAATGAAGCAGAGTGCACAATAAGGGATCGTTCAAGCTGTTATTTGTCTTCTGTGTAGCACAGACTTAACTTGAGGTGCCCTTTACGTACAGACTTAACTTGAGGTGCCCTTTACGTGTAAGATATGAACCATGTGGTTACTCTGATAGTCAGGGAATACATGTCGACACACACTATTACCTATTTCTTACTTATTTAAAAAATTGTTTAAAATACCAGAGACTATCAGATACTTTTAAAAAATTATGTCATTGTTATTTAAAAATGCAAAACAACAAAATGATGCTAGTGAGAGGATGAAATGATGTTTGTATGATATGAATTATATCTGCATCATAATTTCTTCCCCTTTTTAGTACACGAGAACAAGGTATTATAATGATAATAATTTATTATATAATTGAAACTTATCATTTCTTATATATGAGTTTAGTATTAGCATTTTTTTAATATTTTTAGAATAAATATATGAACTTATATTGATATACTTGATATATTATGGGATATCACATGTCCTGTGTTTCAAATTTGCTGCCTCTCATTGTCAGCATTGTACTTACGCATCCATATTCATGTACTAATCATTCAATACTGATAGAAACATATTCAAAGTATTGGCTAAAACATAATGCTATTCATTGGTTAGACTTAGCAATATCACATATAAATGTCAACTGCTTGAAACTTTCACAAACATATTATTTATTATAAATTGCTCTTTTCTCCCTAGATTGCTGCTTATCTAATGTCTCTCAAAAAAACTTGCCCAAAAAACAGAACCTTTGAATTTGAATCCTTGAAAAGATCATAGAGCACTAAACATGCAATGCAGTAATATATAGAAAAGTAATTGCGACCTACAACAACATCATATGTATCAACAAACAGCAGCATCCATGTGAAAATTTATGCAATGGATCAGCGAACTTCCCACAATAAAAAAAGGACAAGAAACTCTTGCCTTCAATTGTGTGTATCATCGGTTCTCTTAGGGATATATGTTTGAGAACCAAATTTATCTGGCAACCAGAAGATCCAAAAGAGAAAACTTTCTAAGAAGCAAAAAGTCAGGAAACAATATAGCTTACTGGAGAATCAGTTGGATTAAAGAAGTTTCCAATTTGATCCAACTAACACTCAAAATAAATAGCCCATATTTCATTAAATTTCAAAGATCATGAACCATCCAGAAAGGATGATGTTTTATGTATCAACGACGATCAAGTATAAAGATTACATAGCAGAGATCATAACTCGAAAACTGAGGTAAAACTAGTCCGGTGAGATGATTTGATATGGTCAAGGTTTTTAGATGTTAAATTTATCCTTAATAATACCTCATTAGTAAGTCCACTCCCAACTGAAAAAGGTTTAGTCAGGGGCAATTGCTTGAGCGATGGTAAACAGGGGGCAAGGTGCAGCGTGAGAATTGTTATAAGTTTACTTTATTTAGATTGACTTGATAAGGAAAATAAAGTACTAACCAACAATAAAATTGTGAAAGGTTACATCCAATCTTTTTTGGAAATAGCAAGTAGCTTAGACAGGGGCGGATCCAGACTGTTGGTGGGGTGGGCTGAGCCCACCCCCAAAAAAAAAACCTCTTTTCTTCTTATGTTTTTTTCAGTTTTGTTTTTTTATATGGGTTAGCCCACCCGAATCTGCTGCAGCCCACCCCAGTTTCAGTTTCTGGATCCGCCCCTGGCTTAGAGTATCCTGTAAGGTTTTCCCTTTGTTGTTATCCTTAAAACATGATATAAGAATTGATTTGTCTTAATATATGTGTAATTGCATGAAGCATTCTGATTTCAACTGGTGCCACAGGCCCACAGGTAGCTAATTATCGGATTAGTTCTATACCTCAACTACAGTTACGATAACATCTTAGACTTCAACAACAAAAATAAAGACCACTTTCAATATTGTTTTATGTAAATAAAAGTAAAATTTTCATATTTCATAATAATCGACCATAAATAAAGTAATTTAAGTATTTAACCAGCAACAGGGAGCGGTAACTTCAGCTCTTTCATAATCTCACAACTAGCAAAGGGATGAACATGTATGTGATGTTAAATTGCATATGTTCTAAGAAGCTCAAATAACCCAAAATTGGTCCCTTACGGCATCTTGTCTTGTGTATCATATACATATTGGACATGACTCAGTCACTCAAAAATACACTAGGACGCCAAAATCAGTATTGTGGCATATCGCATTGTCCATAACATGTCATATTGTATTCGTATCCGTGCAACAAATGGCGAAGCCAGAATTTTTGCTGTTGGGGGGCAAGAATTATCATGAAATTGAGTCCTATGATGATTGTTATCACTTACATATGACTACCTTTTTATATATATGAAAAGTAACAAACATAAATATTTTGATGCCAAGGAGAGAGACCTGGTCCAAGAAATTATGAAAAGTGAAGGAGAGATCCACCGACACTTTTTTCTTTCTTTTATTATTCTACTACAATTAAAATTCTGTTACTTCCTGTAATGATATCAGGTTTGAACACCATAAAGGTGACCGAGTCTTTTTTTTTTTTACTTCTTTGATGAGCTAGGGTTGTAAATAACACAAACTTTGACCAAGAACCCCTGCTTCGCTTGGGATAGTTAAAAAATAGCTAGATAAAACACGAGCTCGGACGAGCCTGTGATCTAAAGCTCAAACTCAGCTCACAAGCTAGACATGCCAAAACATGGGTCAACGATCTTGTTCAAAGGTGTACTTAATACAATCTTCAGATTTTCATTCAACTTTCAGTTTCAGCTCATGAAAAGTGTACTTAGGATTACTGATGAGTTATTACAGGTTTTGTAATTGAAAGGAATATATCAATATATCTTCAATACCACGATCTTGTTCAAAGGGTCAATGATCAACCACAAAAAGTGTGAAATAGTAGCTGAGATTCTCTCCTTGTTAAAGTTCATTTCATACAACACAATACTGCAGTGCCAAGCATAAAAAGCGCACCCCCCCCCCCCCCCCCCCGGAAATTTCGCATGATTAAGCATCCATCTTTTTTTAGTTGCAATATAACCATCATCAGTATGTTGGCTTAAGTTATAGGTGTAAAGTCCAAGTGCACTATAACAAGCTCCCTCAAAGCATTTGCTTTGATGTTGCTTACTATATCTTTTGTGGAACTTCAGTTACCTACTCGACAGACAGGAGGAATGTTGTAGAACTCTGATTTTGTCAAGTTTGAGAGTATTCTATCTATTAGATCTGGAATAAATCTAGCTCATGATATTAGTACCCCAAACTCTCACTAAAATATTTGTAAGATCACATACTTGTGGTTTTTGGTCTAATGGATGGCTTCAAAATTGAGGATCTTAAGAATTGTGGAAACCTAAAAGATCTGTCTGACAATTGTCACCCAACCATGGCATTTTGATTGTAACACTGTTAAGCCTCAAGCTCCGAGTACTCAGTTCATTGAGTCTAGGAGATTAAAAATTAGTCCAGGGCTTATACAAAGAACTGTATGATAACCTGAAACATCCAACATTTGTACTAGTTAAGTTGGTCTCATGATATTTTGCATGAACCACCAAAGTTTTGCCCTCCAAACTTTCAACCAATGGCCATGATTGACGATAATCTACGCTTCAACTGGCTTATTCATCTGCTTTAGAGTTTACACTTCACAAAATGGATTTTCCAGAGCCACCAAAATCAGGGGAAATCAGAGATTTTAGTAAGAACATCAAAAGATAATAAATCCCATTTGTTCGAGGATCGACTTTATGGTCAATTCAGCTCCTTAGGTGTCCTATGTAGCACGGACACGGATATGACAATAAAATACAGGACAGCATTGATTTTGACTATATCCTAGTGTATTTGGAGTGTACATGTAGCCTCCAATGTGTCCAACATGAACAGACACGGGCAGGGCACTGATTTTTCGAAGTCCCCCGTGCTTCATAATTGGTGTCCAATCCTCGTAACAAGTTACCTAAAGACGTCTCCAGTGGAGTTAAGTCGCCCACTAGTTTACCTAAAGACTTCTAAAGAATGATGTATTGAGCAGTTCGATACAATACGAAACAACGTAAATTTGAGGAAGTCAACAAGAGACCAGTACAGTACATACACACCAAACTCCAAAAGGGTCAACAACAGACAAATGCATTACTTGCTTTTGGCGATTCCTGCAAATCTTCAACAGATGCACCACGATCTAGGAAGCACATACACTACAAAAATGTGGGCCATGTCTTGGCAGACACATAACAGACACACGTATTGGATGCAACACGGACACTCTCAAATACACTAGGACAAACCAAATAGGTTGCGTGTCCGCACCGCCGTGTCCTTAGCGTGTCGTGTCGTCTCCGTGTCCGGGCAACACAGACTTCAAGAACCCATCTTTGCAATTGAATCAGCACAAACTAGACATGCCAAAACATGGGTCGTTCGCAAAATGCAAATTAAACAACATATCAATGAGTTCATGGACACAATCCAAATCGACGAAGTGAAGAGGAATAAAGGCGCCTTTACCAATTGGAACAAGAGGATTCTTGATGGGCTTCTTCTGCTCGAAGAGGTCCTCCATTTGCGAGTCGGCCGAACCCATGCTTCTCCGCTCCACCACCTCTTGCTCGCAAACTTTTATGGAGGGTTATTGTTAAGAGCACAGTATAACGAATTTTTGAAATAGTGAGGGGTTGATGCGCAAATGAACTTGTGGAAGAGATGGGGCGGGTTAGGTACCGTAGCGTAGCGCGTCGGATCGAATCCGTCCACACGAACCCGTCAAAGCTTGCGTTCTTATTGGCTAATTATAAAGGCACTGCCCTTTTTTATCAGGGCTGTGACTAGCCCAATTTTTTTTGGGTTTTACTCAGGACAGCTCATTTATTTGATCGAAGGATGTCCCAAAATAATCCCGCCCTCCCCCCCCCCCCCCCCCAACACAAAATTTGTCTCGCAAGAACCATAACTTCCCTCTTCTTCTTCCTCCTAAGCCCTAAACACTAACTCCATTCTCCACCACTCGGTGAGCATCTTCATCATCTTCCTCTTCTTCCCCACGTCTCTTCTGTCTTTCAAGGAGAACGATGGCCCCGAAACCTTCCTCGCAAACAAGGTGCGAAATCTTTCTCCATTTCTTTCGAAAATCGTAGAAATTCTCTGAGAAAATTGAAGGATCAATTACATTTTTTATTTCAATTGCAATTATTGTAATGTGAATGAAACTATATTCGGACCGTAGCAAACGTGATTGACAAAATTTGGCGTCGTCCAGGACTGCCCAGTCTTCTGGCAGTCCTGACTGTATGTTGGACTGCCAGAATAATGAGCAGTCCATTGGCATAACATGTGTAGCAAAGGACTGCCCATTCTTCTGGCAGTCCTGACTGTATGTTGGACTGCCAGAAAAATAAGAAGTCCATTTGGCATAACATGTGGAACAATGGACTGCCCACTTTTCTGGCAGTCCTGACTCTATGTTGGACTGTCAGAAAAATGAGCAGTCCATTAGCATAACATGTGTAACAATGGACTGCCCAAATTTCTGGCAGTCCAACATAAAGTTAGGACTGCCAAAAAAGTGGGCAGTCCTTTCTTACACATGATGTGAGTTATGACTGCCCTCTTTTCTGGCAGTCCTAACTGTATCTTGGACTGCCAGAAATGTGGGCAGTCTTTAGTTACACATGTCCTGAGCCAGGACTGCCCATTCAAATTGGCAGTCCATTATACAATGAGGACTGGTAGAATATTGGGCAGTCCAATGTTTGCACTAGTGGACAGCAACATTTGTGGGCATGCCTTACATTTTAATATGTGATTAATATTCAATAATAGTCATGAAAAGAAGACAAAGGAGAAGGATGTTGAGGCCAGGCCCGAAAGAAAACGTCCTACCGCATCGGATCGCAAGGCGCGTAAAGCTGGTAGAAATGTCGAGAAAGGACTATCAATCAGAGAACCCGAACCAGCCTCACAAACAAGAACACGTGGAACGAAACGTGTTGCAAGGCGTTCGACGAAAGCGGCGGCGACTCGTCGTGATGATTCCTCCTCCGATGATGATGTACCCATTGCCCGAATGAGAGATGACGCTGGATCGGGTCCTTCTCAAGTAGCCGAGGAAGAGGAAGAGGAAGATGCGGGCCCAATTGGTTGCTCTATTTTGACGTCAATCGAGAACCACATTTCTTATGAAATATGGAAGGATCCGGTTAGTTACTTACCTTGTATATAGTTTAACTATTCGAAATAATAGATATATGTAATATTGGATCTTTGTTTTTGGTTTTTTTTTTGCAGAAAAGCTCGCGCCTTTTGAGGGTAATAAATGTGAGACCCGTCTCACTGTATTGATATTTTATACGGATACGTGTTTATTTGAGCCGTATTTCGTATTTATCGATTTGCGTGATATTTTAAAAATTTTCAAGATATAGGAATTTCGTGACTTGGTTTAACTTGGATTTGGTTTTATTGGGTTCGGTTCCACTTTGACTTGGTTTGATTTAGTTTGGTTTCTCATGAGATGAGGTGTATGGTTTAGATTTAGTGAAGAGGAATGAATGGTGGAGATTGCTTGGGCTTGTTATATAAGCCACCTACCACTCTCTCTCCTCCATTATTCATTTCCATTTTTTTTTCCATCTTCATCTTCTTCCTCCAGCCCAAGGCAAGTACACCTTGCCGAATGTTGGACGATTTCTATTTCGTTTGTTCCATTCTCTTTGTTGTTACATTCTAAGCATGTTTAGAACTTGAAGTTTTCTATTTTGATGGTTCATTTGTTGTAGATCTAGCCTTGAAGATATTTCGGTTTTCATGGATTTTGATCTGTCAAACTTGCATGTTTTTGTCAACTGATAGTCCCATGTTGTAGAAATTTTATTTTACCCAAGATTGACCCATGGAAGTCTGGATTTGGGGTTCCCATTTTTGTTTGGTGGAACATGGAGGCCATGGTATTTTCGTGAACATGTGGGAACCATTAATTTCACTCTGGCCGCATAAGCATTATTTATTGCATGGCCAGTTGCTTGCAAGCTTGCATGCACTTGCATGCAACTTGCCTGGGCCGCATAGGCCATTGGACCAATATAGCCGCATGGCCTTGCAAGCAATAATGGTTGCATGCATCAATTGTTTGTATTAAATAATTACCATTAGTATTTAATAAACTACTTGGCTTAGCTTGCTTGCATTTGCCAGTTAATAAGTTGGCCGCATGGCTTTACGTTAAATTGCATTAATACATGCGTCAGCTTTGCATGATTATATTTAACTATTGCTGGCCGCATATGGCCTTAGCAGTCAGTCACATATGCATGTATTATTTTAATGTATATTTTAATGCATGCAATATTTTAGTGCATATCCTAAAGGCATTCCCTGAAGCATTCAGCCGCATGGAAATTATGTGAGCCGCATAGGCATCCTTATTTAACGTATTAAGAATGGAGTGCATCAGTGTCCATGTGAGCCGCATAGTCCTCTATTAGTCAAGCATTAGGAATTGAATGCTTTAACCCACCTGAGCCGCATATGCCTTCCTCTAAACTAATGCATTAATGCATTTAATGCACTATTGAACGTATTCTTCTAAAGAAATTGTTAAACACATTCTTAAAGAAAGCCGCATACATTCTGGTACAAGTATACTTAATGCTAGTACACTTTCTCTCATGCCTTACTTTAATGCTAGTGCATTTTTTGATGCAATTCTTAAATTCAAGAATGTCATTCTTAATACTAGCCGCATAGGAGTTCTCTGATACATGCATTAATGCATTCCATGCATTAATTAAGAATTTGCATAATGGCCCTTATCTTTTATATATTTGCTTTCATTAGTATTTAGTATTTAGCCATAGCTTTAATCAATTGCCATTAGCATTGTATTAAGCTCTTGCTTGCAAAAATTTGCGTGCAACCTACACACATGAACCGCATATAAGGAGGAATGTTATATTTAATGCATTAGTTAAGTGAGCCGCATGGGAACTCATTAGTGGCCGCATGGCCATTTCAGTTTGTAGCCGCATGGCTATTTATAATGGCCGCGTGGCCTCTCTTTATTGCATGAAACTGCTTGCATGCATCTAGCAAGCCTGGAATTATTTATTTTGGACTGCATGGTCCCTCAATTAGCTACTAGCATGCAACTTGCTGGCCACAAGGCCTCTGTACTTGAGTGGCCACGTGCCTTTTTCTTTTGCTTGAGTGGAAGCTCGCATTTATTGTCTTCCCACTTTTTGTCTTTTCTGACTGCATGAATATTTCTTGTTAGCATTTACTCTTGGCCGCATGGCCCCCCTTCAGTTATTTTCTAGCCGCATAAGCTTTGGCTGGCCGCATGGGTGGCCTCCCACTCTCTTTGACCGCATGTTTGTTCTCCCACTTTTGGACCGCATGGGGTCCACTTTGATTGTTTAAATGTTTTATTTGCCTGAATTGTGGTCAGAATTTCTTCCCACTCCCAACATGAAAATTTTAGAGTTTCTCCTTGGCTTCAAGAATATATATATTATTATTATAATATTATTTAATTGTGCAAGTTCCTTCCTTCTTGATAAATGACTTGACACGACAGTGACCCGTGGTGGTGCACTATTGACATGATAACTTGACATGATATGCTTGACCTGATTCTTGATAGTGACCCGCCGTGGTGCCCTCTTGACATGATAACTTGATATGATAATTCTTGATAGTGGCCCGTCGTGGCGCACTCTTGATAAGTAATAATGATAATGATAGTGGCCCGTCGTGGCGCACTCCTGACATAAATTAATTAGTATCCTGACACCGTGGATGATTGTGTTTGTACAAATAAACCCGTCTTGTCTTGCATCATGTCTAGGACATGAATCCCTGGTTTCCCACGGTCAGGGATTCATACTGAAATGGACTAAGGCTAATTACTAGAATAATCCAGTAGTTCATGGAGAGACTTTCCCAGTTACCTGTTGCCCCTTTGACCCCGGCCTTATATATATATATACATAGGATTTGTTGCTATCCGTCGAGATGAGCGCACTTCCAGCCCGCCGTCGAGTGTGGTACCTTAGGACACATGTATCTTACTACAGTGTGTCTGCTATATCATGCTATCTTTTCCTTTTCTTTGCTGGGGTCATTCAGGTAGTAACAAACGGGTAACCGGACTTGGAAGAATCTCGCTGCATCTTGCTAGTAACTAGGCTTGTGATAACCTTAGTTAGTTAATGTAGAAAGCCGTAGGCAATGATTGGCCGTGATTGATTGGATGGAGTCTACTCAGTGCAAGTCTTGTCTTGGTCTTGTACATGATTGTTACATGTCCTGATTTCTTATTTTATCTTACCGATAAATGGTGGGACAAACCAAGTTCAGTTCAGACGAAGGGTTACAACCCCGGTCCTTGTTTGGTTTACGGGTTGTAACCTGGTTATCTGAATAGTTCCATTGCTATCTCATCGTATATCACCTTTCCAGATCCAGTTCCTAATTGTTCCAGTATAATGGTTGCAAGGATTGTCACTCTAATATTGCCTAGTCCTATTTTATTTAACATGTTCTCCAGTTTACTTTATGTCAATAATGATTTACTTACTGTTTTCCCTATGATCGGGACGAGTGCATTGGTACTGCACAAATCTCGATCCTCCTTTACTTACTTGCTTGTTGTTTGCTAATGATTGCTGGTTTTAAGTTTCTAGTTCGGCCTCCTTTGTGGTACTTGCTATTTGGGGTCTGACCCCACTGGTTTTGCATGGCCAGGTTCTGATAGAAGAGCCCGAAGGATCTACCGCATCATCTACTCAACGGTGACCAGCCGGAGCACCAGAGTGCCTCAGTGGGTTTCTTTTTCATTCTCCCACTGACATGTAAATTCTCCTCTTGTAACGTTTAGCCCCGAGCACGTGTTTAGCTCGTATTTTGGTATTTTTCTTGATATTGTAGCCTACGGGCATAAACATGATATGTGTATTCTAGACTATAGCTAGTCCTTATCATGTACGACTATTACTCTAGCTAGTCATCAGCTTTGTGGTACTAGCTTCATGATCATTCATGTATATATGGTTCGGGACGCCTTACTATGGTATGTATGATGATCGTACTCCTTGCTCTTGTATAATTGTCTGTGATTGAGATACCTAGGATTGTTAAACCATAGGATTGACTGATGGCTTGTAGAGTAACCCCCATGTCTTGACAGCTTATACGTGATTTCAGAGTATTAACGTACTTTGGGATTACGTAGCTGGCTATGTCTGCCCCCGCTCTCCAGTATTCTGGTTCTGGGGCGTGACAATAAACCATGCGAAGATGTGTAGTACGTGAGGATTTGATGAGTTGAAAGAGAGTGTGAAGGAAAAAATCACCCCCACCGGATTGCAGTATTTGGCAAAATACTCGTATCAGATATTGGACCACGCAATGATTTCTGCATTTGTGGAGCGCTGGCATCCAGAAACTAACAGCTTCCATCTCGCAGACGGAGAGTTGACAATCACCCTTGATGATGTCCACCACATTTTAGGGCTTAGAGTTGATGGTCGTCAAATGTCGATGGACTATTCCGAGGGCGACTTCGACCTGTATGATGAGATGGTGGATTTGGTTGCCAATTGTCTCGGTGTTGAGTCCCAGACTTTTGTCACAATTCCGGAATTTAAGAAGTCTTATGGAGTTCCTTTAAGTTTTTTGAGAAATACTTTCAATGATGACGCCGACGACGCCGACGACAACAATGCTAATGACGACCTCGTGTCCCGTGGATACATGCAGTTCATCCTAGGAGCCGTCGGCATTACAGACAAGTCCGGGACTGTAAGCCCCTGATTTTCAAATTTTATTTTAATTAGTGTTAATTGATTTTTAATGTCAAATATAGCCTTAAAATGATTATTAGGATTTTTAGGAATTTTTCTAGAAATTTTAAATAATTTTTCAATAAGTTTTATATATTAAAATATTAATTTGTAATTTTTAGAATTATTTTAATATAATTTTGTAATTTATCAAATTGTTTTAATTATAGTTTGTAATGATTAGAATTAATTATATATCAGTTTGTAATAAATGATTTGTTTTTAAATATGGAATGCAAATTATATTTGCATTTATATTCTGTTGGGGGCCTAGTGTAATAACCTAAAACTTGGGGGCCTAATTGCTAACTACCCGAACCCCCCCCCCCCCCCCCCCCGACCGAACACTCTCTCTCCTCACCCACTCGCGTTGACCCCCGGCTGCCCCGACCGCCACGACCGCCCTGCCTCCGCCAAATCCGGCTGCCCCCACCGCCTCAAACCCCTATAAAACTCCCCCCTCTCCCCCCGACTGAACCCTAACCCTAAATTCTCTCCACCACCCCCACGACCACCTTTCTCCCCAGTTCTTCCCCGAAACCCTAGCCTAAACCCTAACTCCGGCGTAACCCCACCACCAGCTCCACAACCACCTACATCGACCACAACCGCCACCGTTCGACTCGCCCTGTCACGCCGACCCCAACGCCACCCGACCGCCCTGACCACGACGCCTCCTCCGCCCAGGCGCCACCCCGACAGCAGCCCATCTCCGGACACGTATGTGTCAGTCGTATTTTCGTGTCTCATTTGTGTCTCGTTTTCCTGTGGACGACTCGCCAGGACACGGGCAGTCTTTGGGTAAACGTGGACACGGTCGATTCAGTCCGTGCGTGTCGTGCGTAGCACGGACACATAGATACCTGTGTCCTAAACTGTCTGGACACAGGACCGTTTTATATTTTTTTTATATATAATCTAACCTAAACGAAATAAAATAAACAAGACTCTAATCCTAATAATCGGGCCAAGTTGGCCCACTGGCCAGCGGCTGCAGTGTTAACCCCCCCTGCCTGCGCGCTCGGGTTTGAGCCCCCCCTCCCCCCTCTTCTTTTCTGTTTCCTTTTCCTTTTCTTTTTCAGTTTCTTTTCTTTTCTTTTTCTGTTTTATATGTTTATATATATATATATATATATATATATATATATATATATATATATATATATATATATGTATATATATATTTTTATTTTTATATATGTATATATATATATATATATATTAGTATATATATGTATATACTATATTTAGACAGTATTATATATATATATATATATTTTTATAGTTAGTAAATTTTATATATATATGTTTATATGTATATATATACATATATGTATATATGTATATATATTTTCATGTGTATATATATTATATATATACACTATATTATAAGTGTTTTCTTATATATATATATATATATATATATATATATATATATATATATATATATATATATATATATATATATATATATATATATATTTGTACATATATATATATATATATATATATATATTATATATATATATATATATATATATATATATATACTTTATAAATTAAGTATTTTTCCTTACATATATATATATATATACTTTTAAAAACATATGTATGTATATTTTCACTATGCATAACTTTACCATATTAAAATAATAATATTTATTTCTACCACTTTGTATTTTCTGTATATTTAAATTACTGCAACCATTTGGTGTCCAAGCCTAGCATGGGTATTTTGGCTCAAATGTGTTTTCATACATTCAAGACCTGTACAAGTCATATTGGACTTGATTCATGGCCTTGGGTCCTGTATTTGAACTTTGGTTCAAATTATATACATGGACAAAATACGCAGATAATTAATTATTGTTGTGCAATGCTGTTTTTGATTTTCTAAAAATACTTAAAGTACTGCTAAAATTATGGAAAAATAGTTTTTAGATACTATGTTACCTTAGCTAATTTAGTATAATTTTTGTAGTATTTAATTTACTGTTTTGCCACTAGTTTGGCATATGAAACCAAAACTCGTTTTCTGTATACTTAGGAAAACTGATTTTTATAAAATATTTGTACTGGTTAATAAATTCCAGAAAAATTATAATAAATTTCTATGATTAACCAGGATCACTTTGGTGCTTTACTTTAAGAAAAACTAGGCTTTTTGTCTATCTCTAAAATTGTTAGAACACAATGGTCTTTTGATTTATTTATTGATTAATTACGATCTGTAGCTTTTGTGTTATTTTGAGTTTTAGCCGTGTTAAACCTCAACCCCTCACTAGTGTAAAGACCCTAGAAAGTTAGTTAAAGTAGTGTGTTACCCCACATTGGTCTCCTATGCCAAAATCATCATTTTGGCTAGGTGCCCAATCACAAGTCGTGTTTCACCAATTAGTGTCCTAGTATTTTAGCTTAGTGTAAAAACTAAGTTATTGCATTTACTTCTACAGTGACGAGTTACCGGACATCCATAGCACTTTTATCGCAGCTTGTTTTGCTTTGCTTTGCTAGAGGCAAGTACTTTCTACGAACTTTACATACTGCTATAAACCATAAAACTGTGAATCACCAACCATGTTAAATGCTGATCCTTGGGGTAGCAAGTTAGAACTTTACATGTTGTATTACTTTCAGTCTCTACCATGTTTATACCATATTTCATATCTCTCACATGTTTAAATAACGGGTTAAGGGAAAACTGCTAGTAGTGTACGTGATCATGACCCCATTCTCTGTATGTATTTATCGAGCACCGTTACATTCTATATGTATCTGTGTCGTATGTCTGGTCCCGCATTTGTGTATGGATATACACCGATGCCGTTATGTGTACGTATGTGCACATCAGAAAATTGATATATACCGCTGTACATCCTGATTACCTATTGACTGATCACTCACCTACTACAGTTTCAAACTTTAAAATGTATATCTATTGCCATGATAAAATGTACCTAATACTGAACCAACATGATATGTCATTTCCTTTTCATCACATGATCAGTATTATATGTTTGTTAGATTTAGTACTTGCTCCCGTCCTGACAGGATAACGTTGTAGGTGTCCTTACTGAGGAGGAGTTACTCTGTGACACATACTATGGTGATACTGCCGAGGACCCGGCTCTGCCTTACGAGGATGTTCCTGCGGGAAACCTCGCCTAGTTGTCTTTTGTATTATTAGACTTTTGAGAGTAGTCATGTATTAGACTATACATTTTGTAACTGGACATGTATCCAGTTTTATATTTCAGTTCACTTGTACTTGGACATTTTACTATATACGACGACTTTTGTGTTTGGAGCATTTATGATTCTTCTTCACTTATAGAACTGTTAGCACATTTAGTCTTATCCTGTTGTCTTTAGAACAGCTTACTATGTTTTATCTCAACGTAGGCTGGACATGCCTCGGCCTGGTCCAACAATTTGGGTAGCGGGTCGTGACAGGGACAGCGATACATGCAAAATATCTAAACAATTTTAGGGACTTGAACGCTGTGGATGAAATATCATTCGGAAGTGGTATACTAGCACACCTCTACCGCGAACTTGGTGCTGCATCTCGAGTCGAGTCGAAGACAATAGCTGGTTGTCAAACACTGCTCCATGTAAGCAAACCCTGCATACTGTGTCTATAGAATTGTATAAAATTATGTCGATAACGATAACATTGTTATATTTTACATTTTCAGGCGTGGATATATGAGCATTTTTCGACGCTCAATAGGGCTACTCTTAATCGAAATTATGATGAGCAGATGCCCAGGATGTGTAGGTGGATATATGTTGCAGTCCAATTGTCGACTACGAAAAAATAAAAGTACGTCGGGGACCAACCACGGGTTCTTCGGAGAGAATGTTGTGTTCTTCGGAAGGACCGGACTGATCGATTGCTACATTTGATGTCCCAATTTCTTCCATATTTTCTACATTATGAAAGAACATTCAAAAATTAGGAATCAACCGATTATTTAACAAACTTTGCAATATAGTAGTCGAAAACATACCGACTACTACGAATAATCGTTGATAATTACTCTAGGGTTACAAAACAAGAAGATTTTCTTAGTTGTAGAATGGGGGGACAAGAGGAATCTCAATCTAGGGTTTGGACAAAAAATGGAGAGGAAGAAGACAAAGAGAAACATAACAAGTCACTTTTATACCACCTATTGGGCTAGCCCTAATAAATTTTTTCAATGGCAAACTTGTAAATAATACAAAGTTACAAATGGGCTAGCCCTGATAAAAATATGCAGTGCCTTTATAACTAGCCTTCTTATTCTACATTGAATGTCTGGTTGGATTTTTTTTTTTCTCTTGATATAATGTGATCGTGATTACAAACTTCAACCGGCCACTTTGGTTAGAGCATCTCCAACCCTATTGTGACTTTGGAAAAAAGTTGTTGCCACATAGGAATGACAAAATTTTATTCAAAAGTTCTTCTCCAATGCAATTGTCAAGTCAATTGTGAAGCTTATGTGGCAAAAATTAAAGAAGACATTGTGAAGTTGATTGTCTTGTTCTAGACAATGCACTTGACAATGTATTCTCTTCCATGTCATCAATTATGAATAAAAAATATTAAAAAAAAGAAAGAAGATGAGTAGTTGTCTTAAAAGTTGCCTTGGAAGTTGGAAAAAATACTTTTTTTGTCTCCTCAATACTTTTGCATTGGAGAGAGTTTTTATATCTCATTGTCTTTTGAGATATAATTTTGCCACATAAACAAGACATTGTCTTGTGGCTCATGCCACATAGGAGCCACCTAAGATTCACAACACTTAACAAGACAATAGGGTTGGAGATGCTCTTATCTTCACATTAATTTTTTCACATAAAATAAAATGTGCTTCGTTGCTTGAACTTGCAACCTCTGGAAGGATATACCTCACTCTAACCACTTATATATATATATATATATATATATATATATATATATATATATATATATATATATATATATATATATATATATTGTGTGTGTGTGTGGAACGGAACCGTCCATTTTCGATGGGCTCTCCACTCCTCCAATAGGCATATTCCACAATGTTGAGTTTGATATAAATGCTATATATGTCACCCTAGTAGGGTGAGAGGTCCATGGGATGGTATGTAATCTGTATGACTTGATTTTGGAATAAAATTTACCATTTTTCTAATATATATATATAATGAGGCTTCAAAACGGCTCAAAAGTGAGTCGTCTAAGCCGTCAGTAATCAGTATATCGTAGTCCATTTTATTTAAAAATAAATAAATTATGTAAACAAATGTTGAAAAAAATTAAAATTATTATATATATTCAACATGGTAAATCGAACTCAACCAAACAAGAACAATACCTCACACCTTAACCATATGAGTTAGAAGAGATATTTGATTATAATTGAATAAGTTCTTATTATATATTATTATACATGTAAAGCACGTGCATATACTAGTATATTCAAAAAAAATGAGGGTGGCGGCAATCTCATCGCCCATTTCCACCTTCCCCCCTCCACAGCCGGCCACCATCCCCAGCCCCCCTATTGCTCCGGCCGGCCCTTGCCGTTCGCCCCTCCCCCCTACCGCCTTCGACCGGCCAAAATTTCCTCCAGCCCCATACTGGCCGGCCGGCCACCCTCCTCCACCCCCCCAACCCCTCCCGCGCTGGCTATCCACCACCCTCCACCCCTCCCGCGCTGGCCATCCACCACCCCCACCCCTTATGCTTCGACCGCCCGCCGGCTTCCAGCCCCTCCTTATCCGTGCCAGACGCCTTCCTCCATCAATTCTATTCGAGATGGAGGGCTAGGATGGTGAGATGGACGACACCCTCGTGAGGTGCCATCTTACCTCCCGCATTATATATATATATATATATATATATATATAGAGGAGAGAGAGAGAGAGGAGAGAGAGAGAGAGAGAGAGAGGGAGAGAGAGAGAGAGAGAATAAGGGAGGTGAGGTGGCTATGTGTCACCCCCCATGTTATTATCATGCACTTGCACACTTTTCGGTGCATGATGATAGCATGAAAGGGTGACATATAGCCACCACCCATATGGTGGCACCTCACATCCCTTATTCTCTCTCTCTCTCTCTCTCTCTATATATATATATATATATATATATATATGTATGTATGTTAAAATGTCATTATATTACATGTTAAACCAAACATTTGAATGTAGTTGATTTTACATTGCATGGTTTAATTACATGTTCTAACAACACATGGTAATGTAATTGTAACTCCATTGCATTACATACTAAGGGCCCGTTTGGTTTGCAGGATTGGACAACGTAATGTAATTGGTATTACGTTGTCAATCTAACTCGGGTGTTTGGTTGGACAAAAAAAAATAGATGTAATGTAATCGTGATTACAAGTTTGATTACATTACATCAGTTTCTTCTAAACTCAATTACATCATAAAACCTATGTAATCGCAATTACATTACAACTTAAGCGGAAAGTTGGTATGCTATAATTTGGTCTTTTTGTTCGTTTTTGGTCATTTTTTGTTGTTTTTGTTTGTTTTTTGTCGTTTTTGGTCGTTTTTGTTCGGTTTTGGTCGTTTTCTGTCGTTTTGTTCGTTTTTTTGGCATTTTTGTTCATTTTTTGTTGTTTTTGTCCTTTTTTGTTTTTTTGTCCGTTTTTTTGTCGTTTTTGTTCGTTTTTTTTTCTTTTTTTTAGATTTTGGTTGTTTTTGTCGTTTTTTTTCTTTTTTGTCATTTTTGTTTATTTTTTGTCATTTTGGACCCTTTTTTTATTTTTGGTCATTTTTGCACATTCTTGGCCCTTTTTTGTCGCTTTTGCACTTTTTAAATCTTTTTGTCGATTTTTTGTTTATTTTTTGCCATTTTTGTTCGTTTTTGTTTATTTTTTTGCCGTTTTTTGCTCGTTTTGGGCCGGTTTTTTTTTTTTCGATTTTGGTCATTTTTGCACATTTTTGGCCTTTTTTTGTCGCTTTTTGCACTTTTAAATCTTTTTTGTCGATTTAGTACATTTTTTGTCGGTTTTGCACTTTTTTATTGGTTTGTTTTATTTGCACTTCTTTTGCCTTTTTGCACGCTTTTTTTTTATCGTTTTTGAAAATTTAGTGATCCACTTTTTTATTTTATGTTGTATTTAAAAAATATTAAATTAGAAACTTAATTACATTACACGGTAAACCAAACATATGAATGCAATTGACATTACATTACATGGTTTGATTACATGTTTCAACCAAACATAGTAATGTAATTGTAATTCCATTACATTACAAACTCAATTGCATTACAAATCCAATTCCATTACGATTACGATTACATTACAATGAACCAAACGCAACCTAATTACATTACAAACACAATTCCATTACAATTGCGATTACATTTACATTACAGTAAACCAAACACAACCTAAATATTTCATACCTGGTTTATGAAAAGTGGTTCAAATTTATATGATATAGCAACATATATTTCTTTTAATCAAATAGCTATGTGAAAAAACTTGGATAACTTGGACGAATATACCCTATTGTCAATATCTCGTAATGTTTTGTTGGCATCACATGTCATTATGAGATTATTGGCAAGAAGAGATCTATGAGATTATTGGCAAGAAGAGATCTCAATATAGATAACTTAGTTGAAGGAACAGTAGACCACCAAACAAGATACCCCCTACTTAAGTTCTTTGAGTTTCAAGTTCAAATCCTCCAACCAAACAAAACAAGAGAAGAAAGAACAATTCAACTACAAAAACCAAATAGGAATTCATATTAAGAACTTACAATATGGGTATAACACGTGTACAAAAATTTCTATTTAGTCTATTGATTTTTTTAGACCATTATAAAAATCAAGGGATGAGATGCATGTAATCCAACGGTTTTTCATTGATCAGTTTGAAAAATTAGAAACTCAAGAGTTCCTCTAGGATTTTTGAAGAAAGAACAAGAACTTGGAGAACCATATAACCACATTGCATAGTTTTCTTTTTGAGGGGTTTTGGCTTTTCTAAGTTCCATAAATTTCAAACAACAAATTGACTAAAGCATGTATTAATCTATGTGTGGGTTACTCATCATCATGATTCAAACCTTTTTCAATCAAAATGGAGTAAACTATGGAACATAAGGCATGGAAAAAAAAATATTTTGACAAGATTTTATAGCCAATTGTCGATGTAATGCAAATCCTTCGTATTAACAAAAAAAAGTTTGACGAACCAAAGGAGAAACCCCGCGGCAGATCGAGGTTGACGTGGCTCCCCTTCTATTAACCCAAGTCTCCATGCTAGCATCGGACCTCACTCGCCTTCATGAGGAGCCACCATATTAGTATCGATCTGTCGTACACGGTCTCCCTCGAATCATAAGGCACCGTTGTTATATTAATGCCAAATTGTTAGCCAGTAGGTTTATATTGATAGTATAACAACTAGATGACAGGAACTTCAAAAATTTGTGGCGTTTAACATAAGAATTCTTTGTTTCTTCTTCTTCTTCCCCAATTTTTGTTTGGACAATTTGAATTAAAGATTTATCTTTTCCCGCTTAAATCGCAGTCGCCAGAACCAACCCACCGAAACCGTCTCCCTAATTATCCTCCATGGAGGAACCCATACAAACCCTCTCCATCTCCGACCTCCTCCGCCTCTCCCTCCCCCTCACCGGCGCCGCCTCCCTCCGTTCCTCCGCCCCCACCCCTCCCCCTCCGAAGAAGCTCAAAACCCTAAAAAACCCTAACCAAACCCTAACCCTAAACCCTAACCCTGGGTCCTTCTCCTCCATCACCCACCCCGTCCTCCTCACCGGTACCATCGGCCTCCACTCCTCCGATCCCAACCTCCAAGCCGCCTGCAGGAACCACTGCCTATCCTTCTCCGACGGCTCCTCCACCGTCTGCTCCTCCGTCCTCGACCTCGACCCCGGAATCGTTGGCAGAAGCATCGAAATAACCGCCTTTAATTTCCTCCCTCTCAATGGCGGTTTCCTGGAAATCGTCAAAAGTAGATCCCCATCGCCATCGCTGTCTCCCCCTTCGTGTTCTCCCCAGCTGAATGCCGTCGGCAGGCTGATAGCTATAAGTCCGGTCTTCAGCGTCCCTTGCCAGAACACCAGCTTAGGGGGCGACTCGGTCGGGTTCCTTGCCGAGATCGCCACTTGCGGCTGCGGCCTCTGTAAGAGCTACGACGACGTAAAGTCTCCGATTTGGGAGCAGAGTCGCCACTCTTTTGAAAGATCGGATTTTGTTTACTTTCTCAAGCCTGGCTTGAAGTGGCGGCCGGTGGTTAACAAGCTGGTGGGGAGGCTGGTCACAGTGTCGGGGTTGAAGAAAAAGTTGATCTTTGTTGGAGGGGACGCGTCGTACCGGATGTTGGTGACGACGGAGAGGAGCGAGGTGTCGTTGTGCAGGTTGCCGATGGAAGGTTTGTCGGTCGGGAAGAGAGTGAAGGATGGGGAGGGGGTATATTGTGGGGTTGTTACTGGGGTTTACATGCATGGGATGGCGGTCGAGTTGGACGGGAAGGTCTGGCTTTTGATTACCGACTCCGCGGTTGCCCCCCAACATTCTCTTAGAGTTGGTGCTATTGTAAGTTACTTCACCAGTGGATAAATGACTTTTATTTAGTTCTTGTAAAATTGAGTAAGTTGACAATTGTTTACCAATTAATATTTGATGATTGCTATGACATTATTCCATTTCTCTTGCAGAAGTATGTTTATCTTATATTATTTGTTCTTTAACTGCTGCCCTATTAGTCAATTTCTTCTTATGATTCCTTTCAATTTGAAGCTTAACAGTTAATTTTTCGAAGAAAAATTGCAATGATTTTAATGGACAACAAGAACTATGGGTGACAATGAAGTTTTCTTAACCTTTCCCTTGTTACACCTTAGATATTGGCACTTTGGTACCACATGATATCCCGTTGGTTCATGAGAACCATCTACCACCAGAGTGGCAACAGGGTGACTAAGGAAATCTGGAGGAGGGAATACAAAAAGCTTTACTGGCTGATCACAAATTGAAACACCTTTAGATGATGCAGGAAAAAGTTTGGTTAAATATGGTCCTTGGTTAGAGGAAAATGCTCGTCAGCCTTAAAATCTTGGAGGAATCAAATCCATAACTGTTGAGAATCTAGAGGAATCAAATCTCTTTTCATTACCAGTTTAAGTCCGTGAGTGATTACTCCATTTACAGTAAGTGAGTCAAAGAATTAGTCCGTCTTTGCTTGTAAGAGAAGGAATGTCTCACTTAAGAGAGGGAATCCGAGAATTAAATTGACTTAGCTTGTAAACGGCTAAGAAAGGCCTCAATTAAGAGAACTGCTACCTAAATAGATCAAGATGCTAATACATATATGGTACGGGTAGATGTGGATTATATATAGCTTTACAAGAAGGAATGTCTCACTTAAGAGAGGGAATCAGAGAATTAGATTGAATTTGCTTGTAACAGATAAGAAGGGCTTTAATTAAGAGAACTACTACTTAAATAGATCAGGATGCTGATACATATATGGTACGGGTAGGTGTGTATTATTATAGCCAGGATAAGGATTTTTTATGGAAGATAGATGCAATGCAAGTGATTGCTGCTCTTGTGGATGAGGTATTGATCATTTACTCCAAGAGTCAAGGAAATTCATGACAAGCTTCAAACATCACTTTACATTGGGTTGCCATTAGTGTTTTCGTGAAGTCAGTTTCAAATTGAAGAGTTTACTACATCAGGGAATATCGACCTCATCATGTGTGCGTTGAATGAAAGCTTAGCTAGGAAGGTGCTAGAGAAGATAACCCTTTCTTATCACATAATAAAAATTCAAAATTTTCTTTACTCAATATTCAATGTGCAACCATTGCCGAACACAGTGATTGCCCCTGTGTGGTCTGGCTTCTTCTCAAACCTGAGTCAGGTAATGTAATGAACAACCAGACACTCCAATACTTGGAAGATTTCAAAAATTTCTTTACTCAATATTCAATTCCGTACACAGTGATTGACCCTGTGTGGTCTGGCTTCTTTTCAAACCGGAGTCAGGTATGTAATGAACAACCAGGCACTCCAATACTTGGATGATACTTGTCGGGTACACCTACTTACAAATCCTAAATTTTAAACACTGCTTTGACTACCTGATGCTTATTCATGGCACAAGGACATACCTACTTACATATCCTAAACTTTAAAAGAATATATCTGAGGCATGCCCATGATGTATCAGATACTTGGAGACTTTTATGTCACTGTCATATAAGATTGCGAGATGATATGCTTCTAGGTTTAACTTTTAAAATGATCCTATGCTCGAAGGGTATGTTTTTTCTTTTCTTTTTTCTTCCTTCTTCTTCTTCTTCTACTTCTTGCCTGGACCCGTGGCTATAAGAGCCACCCAGCCGGCCCGGCCTGGACCCGTGGCTATAATAGCCACCAAGCCAGTCCGAATGGGGGATCGATCCCATGACCTGTCCCCCGGATGTCCCCCACCTTACCTCTAGGCTAAGGCTTCGGGACCTCCAAGGGTATGTTTGAATCACGATTCTCAGTATCAGCCGAAACGGAACCTGAAACCGCTGAAAATACCAAAGACGGCTGATTCAAACCACTGAGACACCCCCAGACCCCCTACACCCCACGAACGCACACACACACAAACTTAAAAAAGAAATGCTGATACAGATACTCATAAGAAGGGTCTGATTTCGATACCAATGCTGCAAAGTGCAGACCTTAATTCGGATGCATTATTCTCTCTCTCTCATATATATATATATATATATATATATATATATATATATATATATATATATATACTTTCCTAATAAATGGAGTAAGCTGTTAGAGTAATTTAAACTTTTATAAGTTTCTCACTTATATCTTATCATTTTTTTGTTATTATATCCCTTGTAGTACACTAGTCTTTCAAAATACTTCTGTCTTCTTATTGTGTTGTCTGTGTCCTTGTGTCCGTATCCATTCAACATAGCTTAAACAACACAGACTTCCTTTTGTTGCATATTGGATATTACATTGGAAGAAATTAATTGAAATCTCCATCAGCTGAATGTACCAACTGTTTCTTCGATAGACTTTCTCAAACCACGAAGCGATATTTTGTTGTATGGTTAGGGATTGTCGTGGAAGACACATGACTAAAGGACGAGCACATAGCCACCATATCTACATTCAGTTCAAACTTCAAACTGATGGTACTCTACTGCTCTTTGCAATAGTGAGCTGCTTATATTCGAATGCACTGTTAATGAAAGGAGACTATATAACTGATCGAAACAAATGTGGTCATGTTTTGTGAATTTTCACTCAGACGTCCATAAAGGAATTATGCCTTGTACGTTCTAGGAGGTGACATCTGAGAACTTTGTTAATTTATCATACAATCTGGGAGTTGGTCTTGCCAAGAGGATGCGTTGGCTTTTTCTATCAAGAGAACCAGATGGCTAAGAGAAAGAAGATATTGGTCGTGTAATGGATCTAGTGGCTTTTTGTACTGGCACTTAAAATATCGATTGGAACTGACATCTTTCAGTTGAATCGCTTCGATTTTGGCAGGAACTTTTCTGAAACCTGGCTGAAGTATCTGGAAATATTCGATGCTTGGCCAATAACTTCTATATGTTTTGTCAGTTAGCTTGATATGTTTTCTTCATAACCTAATAGGTGTCCTATTGGTAAGAGAGCCTACTTGATGCCTTTCACGAATCATGTGGTTGATTCAATGTATAAGGTCAAAACTCAAAAGGTCTTTTCAGCAGAAAAGGCGGCATTGTATTTGTGTTAAGCACTTTTATTTCTAGGAACATTATGAAATCCTCCTTTCCTGGATAATCCTCCGAATCGTTTACAGATTGTCTTTGGATCACATTGCTTGCTGTTTATCCTATGCTCTTTATTATCTTGTCAATCTTCGCTTCTCAGTTACAGCTGTAACTTATGTTTGCCATCTTTGTTGGATTGTTTTTTTTACTTCTACTATTATATAAATCTTTAATGGGTAGCAGGAAGTACTGTATTCTGATTTACTCACTCGCAAAATTTCACCTTTTTAGTTGATCTTTTGATTACTGGGTTTCTACTTTTGTTGTAGATCTCTGTCAGGAATTTTCATATGATACACCCTAAATTTTCTTGGATCAAGATGCTTCTTCTTGGGACTTGTGTTAGAACTAGCATTGAACTCAAGTCCTTCTCATTGTCCCATTCTAGGTGAAAAGTGCGGCTTGCTAGCTCATACTTCATCTCTTGAGCCACATCATGTTTATATCTTTCTATTACAGGTCTTATGTGCGGACACAATCTCAGAGCATGTTAGGGAATTTCATAGGGTCTCTCACATTATCTTCAAAATTTTGGTAGGGACTTAATAAAGTTTAATAAGCTAATTGCTCTATTTAACTTCAGGGTCATCACAATTTTACCCTAATACTTTATGATCTACCAAGCTACTTTTTGATTTCAGGGTATTACTTCTGGTCTCATGTTTCCGCCGAAAATTTGCGAAGATCTTCTCTGACAAGCAAATATTAGGCTCCAAAAATGTAATCATTATGGTTGACATACAATTTCTTTGATGCTTTTGCAGTTTTAACTTGTATAGACAATTATATATGTTATCTGGTGTTTGCCCATAGTTTGTGGGAATTTGACATTCAACTTTTACTTGGTGTATCCAGCAAGAAGGGATAGCTCAGATGTATGCCAGTGCACATCTGGCTTCACATAACTTTTTATCTCAGGTAATCAGAATTAGTTTCAAAGAGACAAAATTTTGATGTAAAAGTAATATAGTATGTTCGATATATCCCTTCCTCAATTTTAACCAATCCGTTAATCTTCGTATGCAGAGCTGAACCTAGCCACCTCAAATGTCATGATATTTGGTTGGAGACATAAAAGTTGTTTTACATACATCAAATTCTAGAAGTTCTTATATTATGCTTTTCTGCTTCTATTGGCTTTTGTCAACTGAAAATTACTCAAATATTTGATAGCGTTTCAATGCCATTGCCATGGTCCATTCTTACCTTAAATTTCCTTTGGCAGAAAAATGGGTTATTTTTGGACTTCTGCAAGCATGATAACTGCACTCGCAGAAATGAATCAGATGTAACACCCCTTAGACTGGTAACCTCAGTTTCCAAAACTCATGTCCTTAATGTGCTTTATAACTTTCACTTTCTGGTTGTTGGTGTTATGGAATATCCTTTAATTTACTGAATGTAATCAGGTAATACCAATTTCTAATCTTCTCAGCAAGTGTGAAGAAATATGGGCGTCCTTCCTTTCTAAACCTCAGCATGATGCTGAAACAGTTAAGAGGGATGACTATGGCTACAATTATACAAACAAATCTACCTCTTTCTCCCATATAATCCGAAGGATTATACCAAGCAAAGATCTAGGTTTTATTTGATGGGCAGTCTCAAGGTTAGTGGTTATACGTATGATGGTTATGCGTATCTAACTAAACTAGTAATCTGTTTTACTTTTAACAGAAATTGCGCATATGTTGGTTGTCTTTAGTATCTGTCACAAATAAACTTCTGACAGGAAATTGTGATTGTATTCTAGATGTTGTCTAATTGTTTAGTAACTTGGATAACATTAATTTTATATCACAAAGTTGCGTTCAATTTCTTATGGAAGGTGCAATTGTTATACGACAACAACAGTAGACCCTTTGTCCCAAATACTTGGGTGTGGAAATGAAAATTTGCAATAAATAGTTCATTTGTTGTCTATGTAGCACAGACAAACTGGATCATGTATTTGTGTCCTATGTGTCAGAAATCTTGATTTATTCTATATATTGTTAAAAGTGTTTAGTCCTTAGCTCCTTGTTGTGAAGATCGTACGATCCGGATCGTGTATCGTACAATCCGGATTGTGTATCGTACGATCCGACCTGATCTCGACGGTTTGCGATCCGGAACCCATGGATGGGTCAGCCAGAGCAAGGATCAGACCCGGATCGGTCGGACCGTACGATTCGGGTGTGGAATCGGGATCCAACCCAGATCATGGTATCTCGACCCAGCTGACCTAAACCCAACTTGGGTTCATTTTTTGACATTTTTTTTGAAATTGAGGTTTTTTGTTGTAATTTTAAGTTATATACTTTCCTATGATACTCTTCATATTCTATTTGAAATCTTTCTATTGCGCTTTTTCCTATGCTACCCTTCATATTCTAGCAATTTGTGTCCTCCGGAAGAGTTGGAGACTTTTCTCCATGATCCACTTAAAATTATAAGATGGTAGTTAACTTGGAAGAGGGTGAAGGAAGAGCTGTTGCCTTCCGATGAGGACGATGAAGCGAACATCAACCTTCTGTACGTGGATGAGTTCAATGATGGTCCTCTCTCAACTTCTAGTGATAAAGATGTCTAATGAGTTGATGTTTTGGATTTTTAACATTTTGGGATCCTACTAACTATAGTTTTGAGTTGGTTGACTTGTTTTGTGCATGATATTTTGCTAAAACCTACTTGTTTTCTGGATCTATTTATCAATTAGGCATGCTATCTCTTATATTTGAATTTTCCATATTTTATCATTTTTTAATAAATTTAATCAAGAATCTCGTGATTTCCGATCCAGATCCCTATTGGATCCGTACCTCCCTACAATTTTATGATCAAATCCGATTTTGATAACATTGCCTAGCTAACACCAATTTTTATCACGAGCTGCCAGCTGTTTCTAATGAAATGTGCAATTAAAGCAACAAACAACAACATCATCGTCATCATCAGTAGAGCTTTCATCCCAAGATTATTTGGTTCTGCAGTAAAATGTGCTATTGTGAAGGTCAGTAATTTAAGGTCAGTAATTTATCACCTTAGTGGCTTAGTCACACTAGAACTATCACATGTAGCAGATACATGCCAAACTGGACACGTATCCGTGTACGATTTGTATCTGATATGGCCAAGTGTATGAGATGCTCCCATATGTGTGGAACATGGTGGAGAATCTAGAGATATGTCCAGTACCTTTTAAAAGAAAAAGAAAGATGCTATTCATGTCTGCCACAGGTTCTTACCCTTTCCTTACCCGCTTGCTGATATATTGGCCAGGCTAAAAGCCCCTGCCCCACGTGGATTCCCATCTTGCCGACATGTCAGTGACCCAAAGTCGTGAGGGTAAGTGTAGGGTAAGATTCCCCCCTGGTATGAGTAGTATTAGTCAAAGAAAAAGACTTCGGCGCTCGAAAGGCACAGATCAGACCGTCTCCCTTGACGATGCTCTTTTATATTCTTTTAGATGAATGATAACCCCATCAATATTAATATGTTAATAAATGAAACTTCATTTTGCCAACTTTGCTAGTACGAGTAAAGTAAAATATAAGCTTTCCAATATTGTCTCTAATATTTTTGGTTATCTCGTTTGTTACTTATTTATACAGATTTCTTCGTCTTCTGGGAGGTTGCAGTTCACTGATGAAACTGGAACCATAGACGCTGTAGTACCAGATCTGCTATCCGATACCAATGTTAATTGCATTTATGAGGTGATGCATGTTCCATACGTTTAGTTACCTATGTCTTGAATATTATTTTCTTTCCATTTGTTGCAACTACAAAATCTTGCCTTCCAAGTTGGACCCTGCCAGTTAGTTATCTTCTTGAACTAGAATTTCCTTATTTCTGATATTAATTCTTCAAAGAACAACTATATTTACTTTTTGGAGAGGAACCTCAAATATTAGCAATGATAGATAAAGGGACTTTTCCTCGTTGCTCTTTTGGTCTGTAAATATGTTCAATTTTTTTGATCTGTTGCTTGAGAACAAACTCTTTGAAAGTGAGGCTTGGATTTCGTAGTCAACTTATGGCAATCAGGCAAAGTTTCATGTATTACCGCATTATAGCATCAAGTAATTATTGGTGGCGATTTAATTTACAATGACTTGGTTCCTTTAATCACACACACTTGCGTGTGCAAATACACATACATCTACATGTAGGCCACTTCGTTCATATTTACCTACACTGTTGGAATTCTCTGTAGACCAAAAGCTAAACCATTTGGAGATCTCCTGCAGTTTCGTTAAGTGATTCCAAAATGAGAGGTCCAGAATAGTGGGTTAAGTAGATCTACGGTGCACAATATTCAAATAAGCTAAAACTTTGTTGTTTGCTTATTTTAGCATTAGATCATGATCTAGTTGAGTTCTCAATATATAATTGAAATTGTAGATCTAACCACCCACATTCTGAATTCTTCTTAGAGTCACTTGACAAGTAAGGAAAAAGATCTGCAAATTGTTTGATTCTTGGTCTATAGTGTAGATAAATTTGAAATGAATAATTTTAGATATGAATGTCTTTGTTGAGATAAAGTTTGTTGGTTTTTTACATTTGTTTAATTTGTCAAAGTGGCTTGTAAGATCATCAAAGTTGTGTACAATGTGGCGAAAAAGTTCTGACTTCTGAGTCGTTGGATGCATAGTTTGTCACACAAGAGGTAAGGGTGAGAACTGGTTGGAAAAAAGAATGAGTGTAAGGAAAAAGTTAAGGCAATTTGACAGAGATATAGAGAATAAGATAAGTGATTTGAGGCTCCTCTTTCAGAAAAGGTTCATTAAAGATCCTTGTTTGCTGCACTCTATAATGGTAGTTGCTCATTTCTTGCACAAATATGGGAGTGATTATTGTATGTTAATCTCTTTACATGTTTTTTTTTGACTAATTCTGAGTAGGCCGACTGCTGGGCAGTTTATTGTTCGCAGCATGTCTACCTGCTTATCATGATGCATATAAATGTTTTTCTCCCAGGTACAAAATTATAAACTTGTTATGGAAGGTTTACCCACGTGTCTGGATTCCGTTGAGCTTCATTCTAGTGAATCACTGTCTTGCAAGAATATCTTTGAGAAGTTTCCTTTAAAGAAAGTATTAAATCAGCTTGCAATTTATGTTCACTTTTATCTAAAGGATTCAGCTTGCCTAAATGGTTCTTTCAGTCTTCCTTCTTATACGGATAGGAATGATGATCTCAGTAAAACTACCGGTGAAATACCTCAAATTTTGCTGGTAACTCACAAATTTCCTGCAACTGGGAATGTATGTATTAATGTAGCCTTTGATTGTATTTCATATTCTACATGCTCTTGCATTCCTCAATCTATCTGATATACATGTCTTATTGCAGTTTCAAGATGATCAAATTATATCATGCAACTCCTGTTTGTATGCTGAAGCTATAGTCCTTCCTTACAAGCTTACTTTTCCTGAGGACAATAATTATAATCAAAATAAGGAAGTCTTCCTTGGCAAGCTACATTCACATTCCGATAATTTTGGAAACCAGGAAAGCCCAACGAAAGAATGGTCTAAAAGACCAAAAGTTTCTGGAATGTGTAGTAGAATTAAAGTTAACATATCAGAGAACAACTCTGAAGAATTTAAGGGTTGTATTTCAAAACTCCCTTGTCTCTTTACCTTCAAAAGTTCCAAACATGAAGGGACTCCAATACCTGGATATTTATGTCAGACTGAAGGAACTTCACTGGGAAGTACGGCTGATAATCAATGGGATAAGAGGATATTGGTAGAATTCACATCTGATAGCTTTTGCAAGTATCAGGTAGTTATAAATCTTTGCTCTCTTGATATGACTATACCGAGTTAAATTTTTGTATTTTTTTGTCAACTCCGAACATAATTTCTAACAGATACCCAGGGCTTCATATTTTTGCTAGGTGTTAAAACTAGGTGGATACTACATTGTGAAGTGTTCCAATAGAGCTTATCCATATGATGATGCAATAGGTAATGGTAGTATGAACTGTGCTAAAATTTGTATCACTTCTGAAACAACTCTTTGGAGCCTTTCATTTAGCTCTGCTGATATTATGTGTCATAAGGAACTATCACAAAGTCACTCTTCTAGATTTTCTTCCCCTGCATTTTCTGAAGATTATCAAGGACAGACGTGCCGAAATGATTTAATCTTCACAGAGTCGTTGAGCCAGGCACATAGTCATTCAGATATTCACGTGCATCTCTCTTCTGAATCAATACTTTCACTAACTTCAACAAATAAAGCAACAGAAAGTGATGGCTTTATCAGGTTACTGCCAACATACGGGGAAGTTTTAAGTGTGTCATCTTGCATACTAGCTATGAAGGCTGAGGTACCAAGACATTTTGGAGCAACTGATCCTCAAAGCAGTTATATGCCTCAAGGAAGCTTAATTTCATTATGTGGAACAATAGAAGAGATTCATAATATAACTGCCAATTGGGAGCTTACACGAGCTCGCAACACTCTGAGTTCATCAACACTAATCAAAGTTCTCCATGCAAGATTGTTATTCGTGTGTATGATGATCATCACATGGTGAGTTTCCTATTCAAATCTGCCTTATATTTTCTTATGTTCATTGATTTTGTCTCAATGCATGCATTGCAGGTTCAAATTTGCGATAACTGGAATAAATTTGCTTATCCTCTTGGAATGGGACCCGGAGCAAATGCAACGTTTTACAGAGTGCTTATGACATGGTAACCAATCTATCTGCAGTATATCGTAGTTTGTTTTCATTCTTTTACTTGTTTGCAAGGGTTCTGTAATGATTAACAAACCTATCATTCATTTCCAAATCTGATATTTCTTTGGAGGGGTTCTTTTGATATAGACCCTATCATTCATTTTCATCTGATATTTCTTTAGAAGGATTTCTTGATATAGATCCCATCATTCTTATGTTGGAATCATTAAGATCCCCTACCCATCCTGGAAAATCCTTTTTCTTATTTAAGTTCAAGTTAATACATAAGTTTACCAAATTGACTGTAGGGCGTCAAATTACTCAACAGCCTTGTATGTGATTTTTCTCCCAGCTCTATTCTATTATATCTTCCTCATACTCAAGGCCCTTTTAAACCTTTATTCGATTTGTGTAATCCTTTGTTCTTGGTTGAATGATCACGTCTCTTTGATTCTTGTACTTCTTCTTAGCTGCTATAATCTTCATTGGGGGAAACAATTACAATAACATGGTTCTTGTTTGGTTAACAATCTCATGTTATTTCACTATTGTGAAATTGTAACACTTCGATTATCTGACATGTTTACTAAATCATTAGTTCAGGAATTATGTGGTGTCCTAGAGATATGTGAAAGTTCGTTTTAGTATAGTATTTCCCACTGATATATCGTTTGGTAATTTGTAGCCAATACTTGTTACACTTTAGAATGATTAAAACTTTGTAGTGAACCGGATGTCCAGATCAGGTTCTTTTCTCAATTATCCAAATCCTAATTGGCATAATTGGTCTCTTCAATATCCTGCGTTTGTGTCACTATATCACTTCGAAGGCTTGGTTTGGTATTGCTTATCATGCCTGTTTTTGCTTATTATTTTTTAAACCCTCCCCCAAAAACTGTGGTAAAAGCAGCTTTTATAAAAAAAAGAATAACAGGGCAGCTTTTGAAAGCAGATGGGATTCTTCTTTCAAAAGCTGCTTCTGTTGCTGCTTTTTGAAAAGCAGCAGCAATCCCGAACCAGGCCTAAGACAATTCTCGTATGGGAATTTGATTTTAAATACTCATTCAATATGAATTTTCTTTAATCATCATGCTGCTGTTTTGTGCATAAACAGTAATAAATACCGTTGCCACCTTGCCAGGAGCTGTATATGGAGTCAATGGCTCAAGTATATACTATGAAATTGAGCAAGTTGGCTGGGGCGTGTGAGTTTAATCACATCAAAGAAAAGAAAAGGATTTTAAGATGCAATGGGGGTTTCTTTCTATGTGTGCATTATTACATGTTCTTTCGTCCAACCCTTATCGGCCTTTTTTGCTTTCACTTAATTTTTCCATCATGGACTGTTGGTAACAAAAACGAGTGTCTTGGTTTCTTCCCGTACATGCATCTTTTTCCCCGCACAAAAACGAGGGTCTTGGGAACAAAAATGATTTTCTCTTGTTGTTTAATCTTCCCATGTTCTCCACACCTAATACTTGTCAACTCAAGGCTAGACAAGTACTCAGTTCTTACATAAGTTACATGGCTATATAGTGCTAATGCTTAGTCAATAAGATTGCACTTTGATTTATATAAATCATTTGAAATGTCAAGATTATTCAGGAAAGTGAATATGGATAACCATCTATTTTGTCTGTCTTATTAAAATGTTTTCTTAAGAAAATACTACAATCTTTAAAACCAGTAGTTTTGCAATTTTTAATTTTTTAACAAATATACGGCACTACCGTAAATCACGTCTTGACCTAATCATTATTTCATCAACTTCTTCAGCCTGCTATTGAAGGTCTTACGAACAAGCACCTATCAGGTTTAATTGAACTGCTATTTTAGTGCCCCTGCAAATCGCCTAAAATAACTTGTTAGATGCCATGTCAAATATTCAAGAAAGCATCTTTATATATCAATAGTTTAATACCATAAATATAGTGGGTTAACATAGTTGGTAGGCAATTTCTTCAAGCATCTTTATATATTGACGGTCCTACAGACAAGTACCTATCACGTTCACTTGAAAATGCTGTTTTATTGCTTCCGCAAATCGCCTAAAACAACTTGTTAGATGCCATGTCAAATATTCAAGAAAGCATCTTTATTAGTTTATATATTAATATCATATATAGTGGGTGAACTTACATGGTAGGCAATTTCTTCAAGGATCTCAACCAAAGTTTCTCTGAATCCCTATTCTACTGTTTATGCTGGAAGACTTGCACCCAATGACTTGCTAATTTGAATTACTTTCTTTAAACCACTAAGAATAGGGATTTTTTTTTCTGACACCTCCGTGAGTGATATGTAAGGTTTGGTTGTATTCACTTGATGTATTAAAAGAACTCAATTGTAAAGCAGATTGTATGTGGCCTTTTTCAATTTACGCAGAAGCGATTTGTTCATCTTTGAGAAACAACTTAGATCAAACAATATATCCAGTGTTTGAAGATGCTGATGGTTCATAAGCAGAGACGATTCATTATTAGAAGTTAAAAATGAATTCTATATAATCTTAAATGTAGGTGTAAGCCCCCAAATTTTGAGCAGTGCTTCTGTAAACTGGGTTTTACATATGAAGCATGTGAAGAAAACATTAAGAAATTGACACAATACAGATAGTACTATAGTATTGTAGCTTATGTGATGAAAAATGAGAACTTTAATTATAGGTCATAAAAGGAAGAGGGATACCATAAGTACATGGTATTGAACTTTTTTAAATAAAGTACATTATGCAGAACGACCATGACACGTGATGTGGGCACAATCATTATTGAGATAGGATTCTCATATGCAGGGAATATGCATATTCATAGTATTTCTGTGATTCAAGAAAGCTCTGCTTTAATTTTAAGAGCTCGATTTTTTTCTTGGATTTCTATTTTACTTTTTTTTTAAAATTAATACAATTGTAGCGGTTAATTCACAAAACAATATGTGTTTCTGAGCTCTAATGTATTATATACTTCCAGCACTCCAAGTGAATGCCCCAGATTGCTGTTAACCACTGTGTCCTTCATTGTAATAAACTCTGTAAAAGCAGTTGATCATCAACTTAGTCGAGAAAGGTCTACCCCTCTGTCCAGATCAGATAATGTTGATCCCTTTGGCATGATTCCATTACGGTTGATGTCACAATTGACTGAACACATCGGAAGTAAGCTTGTTCGGATGCATTGTAGGGTAAGATGGTGTTTCTTTTACTTCTGCAGTTTACCCACTTTATTATTCTTGTATTCTATGTTGCCTTCCATTCTTTCTTGGCATCATTATATTATCCACCACAAACATCTGATTCCCCTTTCTTCCTTTTATTTTTGATATTTCGGTGGGCTTCCACGTGCATTTCTTTTCTTGTAATCTTTATTTTGTTCTTCCTTTTTCCATTTTATGACGGTGTTTTGTTGTTGTTCCTTTTTTTTGGGGGGGGGGGGGGGGGGTTTGCAGGTTGTGATGGTCCTTTATTTGGTACTGCAAAAACATTCTCATGATCCTGCCAACTACCATCCAATAAGACAGTTGGAATTGCCGAAATTCGCTATACCACTAGCTGGATTTGTGCTGGGTAAGCTCTGTACACTGTTGCTGAAAACAATTATTTTCCGAATTGAAATCTATTCCTATAAGATAAGTGGTGGTTACATGAGCAGCTAAGTTTTCACCCTAAATATTACTGTGAAGTATCTAAATTGCTTGGTAGCCACAGTATATTTGAAAGTTTAGTTATTCTTTTCTTTTAAGGAGGAATTATGAAGTTGCATGGCAGTTTGCCAACATCTGGCATGTGATAGTCTACAGTGTTTTCATATCATCTTAGAAACATAGAGATCTTTTCATTGTTAGTCATTTGGCATATAGTTAAAGTTCTATATGCCAAAAGTTAGTGCTTTTATTGTTCACTACATCTAAAATTTGGTATAATATAATGTTTAATTTGCGAAACTAATCTGTAGGGTATTATATCTCAAGTTTACAAACTATTGGAGGAAATAATCATAGAGATACAAAGCACACTCGCGCTCACAAACAAACACACATACACATGCACATATATCTTAGCAAATATAAGGAATTTTAACCTTTTTCTAAATATTAGATATTTTCAAAATGATATTTGGTCATGAACTAATTAAGATAAGTATATTCTATATTTTTTTTCAACTTAATATAGTTTGGGTTAAGTTGCATTTAATTTCTTCTACTATGGGAGTGGTTACATTTCATCCTTGTAAGTTAGAAATAAGAATGTGGACATATAAGTTATAACCCTCATCAGCTAGTACCAAGGAGGTACAAAGTTAGCACACCAGCAAAGTAAATGGATAAGCAACCTTTTACCCTTATTTTACAATTGACCTACCATTATCGAGTGCATGATTGTTTCTTTTTTGGGGGGTGATGGGGGTTTGGGGTAGCATGGAGTGTTGCGGAAAGGGAATATTTACCCTTCAATTTCTGTAGTGTTTCTACATCTTTCGTATAGGACTTGTGCAATCACCCCCGAGTTGGAGGTTAAGTGCAATGTATATTACATTTTTATGTTTGAAGTGTTGAATCTCAGAAAGAAGAATCTAACTCCAAATTTATCACTCTGCTATCTACATTATAGTATGTTGTAAATTGGACGTGGTTCTTATTGAGCAGTGAATTTATATTGGGAAGGAATTCATACATAGAATGAATTGAGGAACCATCGAACATGTGAAATCCTCATCCAAGTACCTCATGTATCTGAATTCTTGTGGATCCTAATTCCTACAATTTAATTGAGATCTTATAGTTTATATTTCAATGTTCCATATATGGGCTTGTTTGGTTCTCATTAGAATTACATGAAGCAATAGACTTCAGGAAATTAAGAATCACCCTTGCGTGCTTAGCATTCAACAATCCATGATCCAATTCCAACTTTTTCATGTGTTTGGTTAGCTTGAAATGCGAAAAAATGTCACTTTTTAATTTCCAGAGGTGAAGTTACCTCCGTAACCTTAAATCGTCATAATCCAAGCTTTCTTCCATCAGAATGGAGTTGTCTGAGGAGCATAAGAAAGCTCCATAAAGGATTTGACAAAGTTTTTATGACCACCCATTGATCTGACATCAACCATCTTCTTTGTGCCAAATTCCTAGCCAAGTAACTATGAGCATTAGAGGACCATGCTATAATTTGTAAACAACAGTTGGCAGGTAGGTGCACCTACCTTTTAGATATGCGTTTAAGCGCATGCAATCAAGAAGTAACTCCAAGTACCTCTAGACTATACAGAGAAGAGGTAAGATGATACAATTTCCTATAGGGAATGCATTCATCTCTATGACACATAAAACCAAAGAGTAAAAAGGAAGGGATCTCCCCAACATTAATGGTTAGAATGAGTACCTGTTATTTAGAAATGGCAAGATATTTCATGACTTGTTAGATGAGTGAGTTCTAAATTCCTTTTTTTTATATACAAAGCTTGATTTGAAACTCCCAAACAGAATTGGAACTCCAAATTCCTGTGACCAAATAGTTTGAATCTACTTCATTAAATTTCAATTCACAATCAGCAGCCAAACAATCCCTAAATCAAGAAAAATACATTGAAAGTTGAAACCACCCAAGCGACATGATATCGAGTCAGTATGTTGATGGAGTTGAATACTAAAAGAATGTCTTTCTTACTAAAATAAGCACACTACGCCTAGTAGTATGTTAGAGATATTTATCCTATTTGCGTATAATAGAGAGTAATAATCACATGGATTACTCTTTGCGAGACATGATGGTAAAGGTTTGGCCAACGGTTTATGTTTGGTGCAAATTGAAATGCATTTGGTTAGATGCTAAACTTAGTATCAGTATGGTTATTCATGGATTTCTTGAAATATTTTAGGATATTTCATCATGTAGTGAATATTAGTATTCTCACACCTTAATAATTCACTTTATTTTTGTCCTAGCAGATAATATAAATATTCTAGATACTGTATGCCTATTTTCAATTGCCAAACTAAGTATAACTTTCTCTTGTTCGTAACAAATATCAAAGCCGCTATAAGATTGTAAGTAAATTGGATCTACACATTGGATTGAATCATGAGTCTGTCAGCTATTATAATGTAGATGTTGGTACAATATATAATAAATTGCGACTTTGGTATTTTGTTAAAACATATTATGCTTAAATATCGGTAAAATATTTACCTATTATATGCTTGGAAATAATAGAGTAATGAGATGGAAATGAAATATGCTAGTAGGAGAATGTTTACTAACACCAAATGTTAGCCATTTGAACCAAATGTATGTTTGTATATGTACATCCCACCCTATTGCGAAGGACAAGTAATTCTTTGACACCCTTATAAAGATGCATATAGCATCTTAAGCTTCCAAAGAATATTTTATAGGACAACAACAACACTACAATAGCAACAACAAGAAAGTCTTTATCCCAAATTTCTGGGTCGACTCTTTCAATCCTCTTATTCCACTAGGCTCTATTAAAAGCGATGTCCTCTCTAACGCTAACAAAAAACATAGTCGTCTTTAAAACTTCAAACCATGTTCGTCTATGCCTACGGTAATCCAAGCAGCTAACTACTATATTATCGCTCCTTAAGGGAGCATTTATTGGAACATGTTGCACATATCCAAACCACCTAAGACGATTCTCTCTTATATTGTCCTCAATTGGCATCGCCTCTAGCTTCCCACACTTACATTCATTTCTTATGCTATCGTTTAATGTATTGCTACTTATCCATCTTAACCTTCTCATTTCGGCTACACTAAATTTTCTGTACATGTTTCTTAATTGTCTAACACTTTGATCCATAAAACATAGCTAGTCTTATTGCAGTCTTGTAGAATTTTTCTTTCAACTTCAACGGTATCTTGCAGTAATAATATTTTATAGATAATAATTATATGTTATATTTTCTTACATCATCTTAATAAACTTAGGTGAACACTTAATTTTACATGAAACGTGTAATGTAAATTTGTATGCACAAATCCATGATGAAATAGAGTTTTATCAAGGCTACACACAATGAGGATTCAAGTTGTCTCAAAAACATGGATTGGATTGAGTTTATATTCTAAATATAGCAGAGCAAGAGCCTTAGTGCGGAGAGGAGGAGGAAAAGAAAGGGACATATTCTCTTACAATTTGAAATTTGGATATGCTCTACAGTAGAAACTCTATAAAATAATACACTTGGGACCACCAAAATTTATTAATTAAAAGAGTTATTAATTAATCGATAAATTAATAATTATTAATTTATATATTAATTAATATTTTATTAATTAAAAGAGTTGGGTTATCGCAATGCAATGGATGTCGAAGATGTTCTGACTCACCCAGAAGAAAATGTAGTTGCACAGTTGTTGACTGATGAAGAAATTATTGAAAGCGTTATTGAAATTAATAAAGATGATATCGATGAAGAAGATGATGAAAGTTCTACAATGGAGCCCCCTTCGCGAAACGAAGCTATTAAAGCGGCAATCACATTGAACAATTTCTTGTTGAGCTATGAGAAAACAACACCAGAAGTTCTTACCATGCTAAGGAAAATTAGAGACGAGATTCAAGGGAAAATTGATTTCAACAAAAAACAAAAGACAATTGAGTCATTTTTCAAGAAACCTTCATAAATCATTCATGTAATATGCTATATATAAGGAATTATTAATTTATATTTTATATGGGGTCTGAAGAAATTATCAAAAATGTATTATCTTATAATTTTAGCGAATTATTAATTTAGCACCCTATCCCCGAGTCGGGACCGGCCAAAAATATTATCTTAGAGAGTTTATTAAATAATCGAGTATTAATTTATAGAGTTTCTACTGTACTTCTGTTTCTTTTTACAATAATTGGAAGATAACGCAAACGGTGAACCATAAACATCAGCAATTATTAAATGAAAAATTTTGACTTACCCCCCACTTGATTTACCCTAATTCAAGGTGCACTCCACAGTTTGCAAAAACGTATAGTACCCCCTATTCTGGACGGAAACCGTCAAAAATTTTTTGGACCAAAATGCCCTTGGCTTATTCCTCTTTCTTCTTTCCTCCCCCCCCCCCCCCCCCGCGCGCGGCCGCCGCACCCACTCCCCCGCCTCTGCCGTCGCCGCTCCTCGCCTCCGGCGGCAGCAGCGGCAACGATGGCAGCGGCGGAGGCGGGGAGAGGGGGGAGCAGCGGGAGCGGCGACGGCAGAGGCGGGGAGGGGGGGGGGAGTGGGTGCGGCGGCCGCGGTGGGGCGGGGGGGGGGGGAGAGGAAAGAAGAAAGAGGAATGAGCCAAGGGCATTTTGGTCCAATTTTTTTTCTTTTATGGTTTCTGTCCAAAATGGGGGGTACTATACATTTTTGCAAAACTGTAGGGTGCATCTTGAATTGGGATAAATCAAGTGGGGGGTAAGTCAAAATTTCTCTTATTAAATTGCCGAAACAAAATTTCTGAAGAAGCACGAGCCAGGTTTTAAAATCTTGATTTTGGCTTCTTGAGTTTACCTTAACTCATCTCTTAATCATTTTAGGAGGTTTTACCAAAATCAGATTTTAAATTTTGAACATAACTAAATGAAAAATATAGTAGATGAGACTTGGTTTTATTTTTAGACTGGTGGAGATTTGCTCATTTTGTCATTATGGACTTGTGCAGATGATGGGTCATCCTTATGTTGTTGCTGGGCTAATGATGGTAGAGCTGAAATGTTGCTCAAGCTGCATGAAACAACAAGAAAGGATTTCTTTGATGATTGCAAAAAATTAAGGACAGCAGTAGGTAAAAGTCACCGACTCACTGTTGCTTATCATATGGAGAAGATGTTAAAGAAGTACCACAGAGTTACCATGAAAAACCACAAAGTTACAACAGATTCATCGTCTCTTGGTTTTACTTTTGCTGTTGATTCGGATGAAGTCTTTAGCTACTCAGATGAGAGACTCCTCAGGTTCATCGTTCTCAATGCATGTGCAGGATCATCTCTAGTGAGCACTTTTGACTCCTTTGTTTTGGTTTTTGTAAAAGGTTTTTGATACATTAGTTCGTACACATGTAATTTTAATTTTTTCAAGAACACCAGAGGCTTTCAAATATAGGTTTCTGTTATCACCTTGATATTTCAGCATGCTTGCTGACTTATTTGACACCCTCCTGGCTCCTGTAGATTGAACATGCTTGTATGTTTTAGTTCCTATCAAAAAAGTCACGGTGGCCCATCGGGCTCATGTTATCTTAAACTTTGTCCATATCCTCTATATCTAGCTGATGATACAGACTAGAATGGTAGAAAGAGGGATGAAGTATATATGGTATTACGAGTTGGTATAAATTCGGGAACACCCTGGGGTATATATGTTAATAGCTTACTGAAAATGACCTTACCTATTTATTTATGTTGTTTCTTTTCCTTCGCAGAATGTTGTTGGCAAAATGATGGATTCAGATACCTTTCAGATGTTGGATACACTTCTTCAAGGATTGGACATTGCAATGCAGCCAATGAAAAATTTCTGGATTACAGAAGTTGGGTACTTAAATCCTTTGAAGGAGGGTAGGGATATTCTTGATGAACTAACCAGGTAGCATCTGATTTAGTTTACCTGGGACCTTTTGTTTTTTTGTGGAACTATGTATCTGGATGTGCAACTGAAAGGATAGAGATGGATGGTTTTGGGGTTGAACGTGGTCACCTGTTTTCGTGGAGGCACGGTACTGATCTCTACTGTTGAATTCTTGCAAGTGTTCTGTTTACTGGTATATCCATTTTCTTTTAAGTCCAGCAGAAGAAGTTGTAGAAACATATCTAAACCATTACATCAGTCCAATCATCATGAGCATAGATGGTGGCATGGAACAATCAAGATAGAGATGGATGTGCAGTTTCCCAGAATCCAATAAAGTTTGGTTTCGGGTCTTTAATCCTCCCAGCGTAGTTGATCATCAAGGACTTAATGTTTTGCAAGAGCTAAGTGGCAAAAAGTGTTCTAGTAAAGATACATCTTTATCTTAAAGAAAGGGGATATATTTTACTCGATATCTTTTGTAGGTGTTCCTGCAACCCTGCCCATTGATTGCTCTACTTGGTAGTCTATTGTTTGACTAGATGCAAGAAACAGGCATTCCAGGTAAGCTTTCTCGCCATCTAGGAGCAATCTCATCTCATGAAGCAAACATGAAATAGTTGATGTTTGACTATTATGCCTGGCTATCAGCTTTCCAACTCGACTTCTATACGACAATCTTGATGAAGCAAACCTGTAGTTACTGGGAATCACCTATCGGCCAGAACATGGACAGTCTAATGATTTTGTCTAGTGACTCGATCTCTAAAGGCTTCTGGAGTTAGACCGCCAATTCGAACTACTATATCTCAATTTATAAGCAATCATAAATGTGAACATGCCTACATGTTATGGCAAGCATTTGCATATTTGGTATGATGCTTTGTTACTTGGGACATTAAGTGTAGATACTGTTTATAGAAGGAAATTATTAGTGCTTATTGAACGTCAGATATTGGCTGGACCTGGGATCAAGTGAAGGTTGAGCTTCCTGAAGCAATTTTTGGGATTTCTTCATTGTGAAGGTTCAAGCCATGCAGGTACGAACTTAGTTCAATTATAACCATGTATATTTGCAATATGTTTTCTTCATGTTGTGAACTTATCTTACCAAGTTATTGACAAAGAATAGGCCTGGCCACTACTAAAACTAAAATTTTCCTATATAATTTCTCTGAAGGTATTCTTCCTAAAAAAATCCTGCACCAAAACGTCATTTTCATACTATTTTGCTACGCGCAATGCAGCAACTTGAAGGCCCATCTCATCGTTTTTAGTTGTAGCTGTATGTCCCTTCATAGGGGGGTTTCATTGCCGGCTAATGAGTTGGCCTGACAGTATCTCTGATCTTCAGTGTGTTAGTTTTGCATCTTCAGAAGGTCATTACAGTTGCGGGAATTCACATTTGGCTTCTTTGGATTACATGAACAAGTAGAAACCAGAGAATTTTGGGATGGAAAAACTACATCTTAGCTTAACGTTTCAAGTCTGCATCATCAGACTGGTGAGAAAATCAGCGACACCGACCAAGGTTTGAACAACATAATAACATTAAGCAATGGGTCTGTAAGCACATCATGTTTTCTTATTTAACCTTTGTATACTTTCATTGTCTTTGAAGTACCTAGGAAAGGATGAATTAAATATTTAATTAAACTTTGATGGAACAGAAATTAAACTTGGTGTTGGTTGTAGTATTCTTTTTTCTTAATTAGATGAAAGGCTTTACTTGCTGTCATGAATAAGCTTCCAATTATACAAGTATTATACAGAATTTTCAGTTTATGTTGGGTTCTGAAAACTGCGAGGAATATACTGTTCACATTCAGTACTTGTATGTTGATGGAGCATGTCACAACAGTGAAAAAAGGATGACCCACCTCCAGTAGCTCACCAATGGAGTGTCTGGGAGGGTCAAGATGTATGCAACCTTCCCTTTTTTTAAGAGGTTTCTGCAAATCGAACCCTCATCCTCCAGGATGCAGAAGGCTAAGCCTTTTGTGCCAAGAGATGTCCTTATGTTTGAACGTTGAAGAAATACAAAAAACTTGCATGGAAGACGTGGTACTTGATATGTTTGCATTCAAACAAAGGTGTGCACCACAGCTACAGGAAGCACTGTGTAACAAATGAAGCAGCTCATATACCTGACTGGCTGGTAATGCATTTAACCAAGTTTTCTGCCAAAGTTGACTATTCATTTATACTAGACATGTTTTTGTATCATGATAGAAGTAGGTATATAACTGTTCTACAGTTTTATCTTTTCTATAAACCTTTCATGAATGATTGTCTTTAACAAAGTAAAACAGGTTTTTGTTTATCTTCATGATTCTAGTGTACATCTATCTAGCTATTGTAGTAGCAGTCACTTTACTACTGGAGGCATTCTGGTTCTTTATCAATTTTTATCACTTGATGTATGGATCATATTTACAAATTTGAATCAATAGAATTACTGGTTAACAAAAATAAAGTGCAGATATATTAATGAATTCATCAGATATATAAGGAAAGGTACTGGATAAAAGTGATTTTGTTTTCATAATTGCTGCAGTTGCCTTTTGATCCTGCAAGCTCCTGTCGACAAATGAACTTTATCTAAACATCATATATTGTCTGTTTGGAGGATATTATAGATTATATACATGAATGCTGATTTTTTTTAATCAGCGGATAAATCTGTGTAACTTACACTTCACTTAGAAGATGGTGAGGGAAAGCTGTGTACATCTAGACCCTGAGTCCCTAACAGAGTCCAACATACTTGATCAATAAATTGGTTTTAGACAGCAATTTATCTGGAAGATCTTTTGTAAATTTTTCTAGAAACCTGGTAGAAGGATGTGAAGACTTGACCAATAAATTTGTTTTGGACAGCAAGTTGAACTTGCTAAAGAATATGACAGTAGCATAAGCCGTTAAGAGCATATGAATCTACTATAGAAACTAGCAAGCGAAATAATCCGCTAAAGATGTTTGCTAAACAGGAAGTGGTCATGTATTTGAATACTATGTTTGGTTGGACCACGGATTCGGAAAGTGGGTAATGATTACTTTTCAAATTGAAAATCAGTATTTGGAGGGTATCTCACATCCTCATCTCCAATTCGGATTTGGGAGGGAGAAAGTTGGAGTCGATTTTTTAAAATAATTTTATTGTTCTACTAAATATTTAGTTACACTAACAATTACTTAACTACTAACTTAAATAAATAAATAATATTTAGTTTATTGTATATATGAATTTTTTTTTCTTAACTAATGTAAAAAATCAATATAAATAAGTTGTTAGGATATTTAAATAATATAAGAAATAACAATATATAATAAAAAATATTTAAATATATAATACTAATAGTTAATTATAAAGTTAACTAGAAAATGAATAATTATTATATTATTATATTATTATATAAATAGAATAGTTAAATAAAAAAATAAAATAATTTATTAATATTTAAATTAATTAATTATTTTTAAGTTATAATTAACTAATAGAATAATTTTGTTCACATTAATCATAGTTACTTAGTAATTATGATTACTAGTTAACCATACTATTTTGTTAATAAGATAAGTAATATTTTATGATTATTAGTTGACCATATATAATTATGATCATGAGTAAACCATAATATTAGGTAATTTATCATTTTTATAATTAGTTAACATTGCAAACATGCCCTAAAGTTATTAGAAACTGCTAAAAAAAGATATCGAAACAAACTGCTGGAAACAAAGCTAATAGAGATAGCTGACGAAGGTCATCGTTGCTTAAAACGAGATTCGATCGTCTCTGTCGATCCGTTCCTAGGAACCAACAAGTTCAGAAGAATTACTGAAATGCTCTTTTTTTACTTCTCTATGTACAAGCACCGACGTACGGACTCTCGGACTAACAATGGTGATGAAACATCTTTTTATGATTTTCTGATCTCTCGTATGAGCACTAAGCGTTGGAGCACACATTATATATGACATCAATCCCTTGATCATTTGTAATTGTTAACTAACTACTTGAGTGAAAGACCATGAAGTAACTCCTTATTCAATGGACATTTACCAGCATTAACTCTCTAATTAATATGACACCTACATAAGTGGACAACCTTTGTATAAAGCTACCACGAAGCAACCACGCAGCCGTGGATGTACCAGTAGGCTAGCCGCACAAGAGCGCATTTCTTAGCAACCACGCAGCCGTGGAAGTACCAGTGAGCTAGCCGCGCAAGAGCGCATTTCTTTGTGCCTGGCGCGCCCTCCTGTTCCTTATGAGCATGTGCACTATCAAAGTGACATTTTGTGCCTTTCGCTTGCGCCCGTGCTCGACACTCCAAAGGAAGTTTTGAGAAATTTTTGACAAGATAAATATTGTTGAGAGATTTGAGCATTGTTCATTAGAAAATCTCCCTACCATTCTAACTATTTGAGTTAACATACCTTATGTGTACAAGACAATAAATAATAGCTCAAATATAGGAATACACACACTTATGGTTTGCCTCATCATTGGAGAGGTGAGACCGAGTCTCTAATAACAAAATTCAATAAATCCCAACAATATCTTAGTCAAATTGTAAGTAATGATTATTATATTATCTACTGGCATCCACTCCATCCAAAAAAAATCATGGATTTTTCTATTAACCGATAACCATATTTGGTTTGGATTATAAAATTTATTTCTAAATTTTTTGAATGTCTGGAAAAATAATATTTACATGAATCATGATAAACCTATTCCCCCTCCCTATTTTTTGGGTGTATTAATTTTGGGCTAATTACTGTTTAGACACTGGATTTTATACCAACTTAGAGTTTAAGTCCGAACATGTCCAATTGGATAGTTTGGACCCTGAATATTTCTATTTTTTTCCATTATACCCTACCTCCCAATGCATGAGAATAGAGTTATTTGTATTTACTCCCCCAATTGCTAATCATATCTCCACTTTCCTCCTCCCCATTTTTATTTTAATTAGTGTTACCCCCAATCCTTGGGGTAAAGTGCAAATAATTAAAAAAATCCTCACATTTCATTTTTGCTCAGTTTGCACCCTGCCGTTAACAGCCATTAAAATACGTCTAAAATACGATTTTATCCCTCCCCCCACTCTCTCCCCCTCTCTCTCCGGTGGTGGGGACGGGTCAAGCGGGGCCGATCAGAGAAGAGGGGAGGGTGGCCGACCAGCGGAGGGAGGGGGGGGGGGGGGGGGGGGGGGGGGGGGGAGGGTCAAGGGGGGCGGTGTGAAGCCCACAATTTGTATATGATAATTTTATTTGTGTTATTAATTAATTGAGTTTGTCTTGGACTTCTTTTATTAATTTTTGGTTAGTTCTCTCTTTGGAGCCCAAACCCATTTAACTTACCCATTCTTCCCACTCCCCGGTTCTTCCTCTCAGATCCGTACCCAGCGCCCAACGTACCCCTTCCCTTTCTCCATTACGTATCTCTCTCAGAAACAGAAACCCATCTCTCACAGAAAAGGAAACTCTCATTTCTCCATCTTCACAAAAACTCTTCCATCTCCCAATCTACTCCACCAAATCCAAATCCGAAGGCACTATCCAACTCCCCTCGCCGCCCTCTCTAAATCCAGACCCCTCTCCCCAACCTTCCGAGCCCGTCCCCGCGTCGCTCCCGCGACAGCGCCCGACCAGCCGGCCCCAGCCCACACGCGCCCTCTCGCGCGTGTCAGCCCCCGCGTGCCCTTGTCCGTGTCCGGCTTCCTTTGGGCATCCCGACGCTTCGTTCCGAGTCCGAGGCCTCCCCTCGGTGCTCCTTCATGCAAATTGTTGGTAAATTCCTGTTCCGAATACCTTCTGTCATTTTCACAGAACCCATTTTATGTCATGGCCAATTGGAATAGTTTAGTTCTGTAGTAATAATGTTGGTTCATTGTGTAGGAATGTGTTAGTATAATGGTTATTATAGAAATTATAGATTAAGCAGTAAATATTGTGAGATTATTATTATTGTTTGTATTAGAGTTGCTATAATAATATTATAAATGGTCTATTACTATTAATTAGTTTCACCAAAATATTATTAATATTATTTGTTTGTCACTAGAAAACTTATATATATATATATATATATATATATATATATATATATATATATATATATATATATATAAGCAAATGACCTCTAGCCTAGTGGTTAAGAGAGATGCATGTGGCCCAAGTGGTCAGGAGTTCGAGCCCCGGTGGAGGCGAGTTCGCCACAATTACCCATTGCTTCAATATATATATATATATATATATATATATATATATATATATATATATATATATATTTTTGGTGTCCATTTCTTGAGGCTGCCAGCTTGGGACCGTGGCCGCCTCGCGACCACCCAGCCATCCCATGCCCACGGGAGGGGGGGGGGGGGGGGGGGGGGGGCTCGAACTTGGGACCTCCCCCAAGTGAACCCCCCTCCCTAACCACTTGGGCTAGGGAGCTTGGACGAAAACTTATATATATATATATATATATATATATATATATATATATATATATATATATATATATATATATATATATATTCTAAACACGTTTTATACCAAAAACTTTCAATAATTAGAATAGATAATAAAAAGATATTAATTTCTATAAATAATTTTTACTTGCTAAAATAATTGATTCGGTAAATAAAATGGTTTTTAGCATTAATAACCGAAAATATTTTGCTATTAATTTAAATCGTTAGATTGGTAAAAATCGTATTTTATAAAGTATTATTTTTGGCAATTAAAAGTTATTTTCCTTTTATTACGAAAAATGGTTAAAAATGTATTTTCTAAGGAAAATTATTTTATTAATATTGTTCGGTAAATAATTTGTAATTAGTAAAAATATTAGTTTGGAAAATCTAATTCCTTAAAATTATTAATCTCTAAAAATACGATTTAAAATTATTTTCTTAATATTTGTTATTACGGCAAAACATATATTTTATTCAAAAACGACTATTTTGTCAATTATTATTTTGTAATAAAATCTATTCTTAAAAATATACAATTATTTTCCATTTAGGTTCTCCAACCTACCAGACTCAGCCCATAGTGTTGTTCCTTAGAATTAAAGCGCAGTCCTAGTTACTAAAATCTGGTACTACAATCTTGTAGGTTCTGATCCCTAAGACTTCAGCAGTTATCTACTTGTTGTTGCCCACGTCGAGGAACCATCTGAGGCAAGTTTCATATTTATTCTATGTCTGTGTTTTTACTTTAATAATTAAATGTGTGCATCAGTTGATTTCATATAGTATAGTGACACTGATTCACCGTGGATCCCTCTCGGACTCCACATCGATTGACGGATTACTGGATTGCTATATTGACTTGACTCATTGACTCGGAGATTGCTTGGGGGAGTAGTATAACGCCTGTGACCAAAGCCAAAATTCTCGTTTGTCTCTCTCGCGCTAACCTCTACCACACAGGGGGTTGAGTCGTACCGTATGCTATTCATTTCGGCCGAAACGTTAGTATACATATTGCCTCTATCCCGGCCGGTCACAGGCCCTGTTATATACTCAAAACACTAGCATAACATTGCATCATATTTGACATTGAGACCATATTGTTTGTTGTCTTTTACTATTATTTATAAAAACATATAAAGTTTCTTAAACTGTCTCGCATTTTCATTTTTTTGTTAATTTAGAAATGCTAGATGTGGAAGAAATATGTTTCTTGTTCACTCCTGACCGGAGACCCAACATTTTTAGGTGATTGCGATGAGGAAGAGCTAGCTTACTGTTCTTTCTACGGGCCTGACTTGGGTCCCGCAGATTTGGCTGAACCAGAACCAGGAACCCCAGAACCATAGATGTTGGCATAGTTTCTTTTTCTTTATTTGTTTTCGAACAATTGTAATAAATGAATTGTGTTATTGTCTTATTTCCATTTTAGACCAGTTTCAATTTAAATAAAAATATTTTATTTCTGTTAGATATTTTGCTTGTTGTGTTTTTACTGCTTGATACAGCTTACTGCCGCCGTCTCACAACGGTGTAGGCTGGGCATGATCCGACTAGACCCATTATATTGGGATCGGGTCGTGACATATTTTTGGTGGTGGCCCATGCAGATCCAGTTTTGTAAATTGATCTAGTCCACTTAGTGTAGACCAGCATGCAGTTTTGTAACTTAACCTAGGTTTATATGAGACTTTTGGAAAACAGACTCTAGAAACAATAGAACACCTAGATTATATTCACCCTGTTACAACATATGGCCGAAATTATCTATCTATGATATCTATTTTTGCTTGCTTATAGTTTCGTAGGTTACCTTGCTTATGTTTGTACCTAAACCTTTCAGATAATGACTAATATTTCAAAGCTATTCCTTTGTTGGTTTTATTAAACCATTTCAACTTGACTTTCTTTGAACCAATGGATTAGCTATTTAGCTTAACTCACGCAGCAAATTCTCGAACTTTTTATTGGTCTTAAGGAATTATTTTTTTAAAATAATTTTGGTAAATATTAGTATTCTCGAAGTGTTCTGTTGGAAATATTTTCATTTCTTGACTTCCTCCACTCAACTTGAAACCTTATTATCTTTAGGTAACTTCTTGATCAATTCAAGGCCTAGAAAGCTTCTAAACTCAATGCTTGAGTATCATGAAGCCGGAACGGTCAGAGAATTAATTCCATTCTATTATTGATCTTCCTTTAGTCATTAGAGAACTTTTGAATTATTGAGCTATCCATTTGAAATTTCTATGGACAAAGTTGAAAAAAATATTCAATGACCAAATATGGCTTCGCATATATGCGTTGCAGCCATTTACCTGAATTATGGAAACTGCGAGTTTAGTGCAGCTAGTTGCGCACTGGCGAGGCATAGACTCTAAGTTGAAGTAATTTCAGGTGTTCATAGGTTTTTGGATATTATTGAGACTATGTCCTAAATGCATCATATTTGTCTCCTATGTTGTTCAGCCATGAAATGGATAAAGTTCATAGACTACTCGATAACCTATCATTATTCAAGTTATTGAGCTAAAAATTCACTGCAGTCAGGTACACTCTGGCGAGGCATGAATTTGAAGCAAAGTGACTTCGAATATATTTGGTTCCCAAATATTATTAAGATTATATCCATACCATGGTTGTCTTTTTAGCACCATCAAATTGTTCTGACTTTTGTCCGATTAGAGGATTTGTATTTCTAGCGGTTGTCACTATTTTCAGAAATCTCTTATCACAAGCCCGAAGGAATAGATTTCCAATGAAATTCTACTTGATTTTCCTAGAACTTATTAGGACCATATCGATCTCTATTAGCTCAATCTCTTTTCTGGTTCAACTTTAGTGCGTTGCATATATTTTGTTACATATTTTGGAAGCTATAGATAGTTGTGGATAGCTTTATATATTAAATAGTTGATATACGTCTTATGGATGACTATATGTATATAGTGTATAGCTATATGTGGGAGAAACATAGATTGTTACCTATCTCATTTCTAGTAAAGACATCTTTGGGATCAATATTAGTTAGCTAAAGGGTAGAAAGGTAGAAGAATAACTTGAGTAAGATAGTCTTGAGAGAGTGGTATATTTTAACTTGTGGCTTATTGGGTGAGAATCGTTAGTAGTGCTCACTAGTGCCTAAACCTCATTCAAACAGATGAAGGTATTTGATGACTTTGAATTTTATGATTAAAGAAGAGTTATGGAAGATAGAGAAAGACGTAGGTAGAGTTAGCGAAGAAAGTCTAAGATTTGGTAAGATTCTCCTATGGAGGAAGTGAATTTGGATAATATATATAAACATGAGAATATGAGGATCAAGTAAAGAAAAACTTGACGGAAATCAACTTTTATGATTAGATGACTACTGTACCCAGAAGGGACGAATATAACCATGGAAGGAATATCACAAGTAATGGAATGATAGGTTCTAGAGAAGGAATAAGCAGTGAGGAATTGAGATAAGACTATTGGCATACAACTTTGGAAAGAAGCAATTGGGTTTACAATTTCTACCACATTGGAGACTCATATTAGTTATGGTAAAAATAATTGAGATTTTGTGATATTTTTGCTATTGTGTTTGGATGAGAACGATTGACATGTGCATGGTTAAAGATAAAAATTTGATTAGTGATTATAATTTGGTCAATTGATTTCAAGAATTGGAAATTCTCGAATATAGATCATGGATCAACTTTCTAAGGATTTACTATAACAAGTGAAGATTGTGACTTTGATGTAGTCAGTTTTGGAAGAATGACTGACAAAAAAAATGATGTCTGTAAAATGATTTGATCGAGAGAAATACTTGAAATTTGAAATACATTTGGCATACGAGTTACATACAATAACGGATGGAAATTTGATTTAGATGATTTCTGATTCCAAATAGATTTAGTTTTAATACCTTGGAAGTTGCCTTAGTTTTCTATAGATGTCACGCCCCGACCCGGAATCACCCGAATCATCGTCCTCGCAGGGGGCGTGATGCCGCACGAGCCTGAAGTTGCGCTCGTGCAAGGCAAGATGACAAGTTCTCAAATGGTTATCTTTTGATATCGATATTAACAACGAAAGGAAACAGAGTATACAAAACAATTCTCTTTATTGATATCCGAAACTGAGGTTACAATGGCTTTCGATAGCCTAACAATATATGCCAGATTTGGCTACAACACTCAGGTTCTCTCTTGCCCACAAAGGATTTCTCCGTTCCATACATCATGCCTTCTATATCTCGGCCGCATCAATCCAGCTGCGTAGTCCGAGCGTCAATGCGATAGCACGCTTCAATGCGCTTCGGCATTCCAAGCCTTAACACGTTCAAGCAACGCTTCGCCGCGAGCAATCCATTCCCTGCACCCTGCATGAAGCTGGTGGGGGATCAGTACGTTCGTCCTCGCATGTACTGAAGCAAAGATCATCTTTCCAAACCGACATTTTAATCTTTATGTTGAATCATGCAACTTAGCTTATGATCTTGCTATGTTCTCCTTAGGGTCAATTTCATGGCATCTTCGAAAACGTAAAGCATGTTAGCATAGCATCATATTATCGAATTGAATGTACAAGCAAGCAAGCAAGCTCGTGTTTGATTCGTGGCGCGACTTACCAAGTCGACGCACTCGCCCTTGCGTCCCTTGCACTGACGCAAGGTGAATACGCCCCATTTCTTCCCTGTCATGTTATAAGTGCATCTCTAAGTAGGATCTATATGCGGGACGCATTCGCGCCTACACTTTCAACCCATCGTTCCTTAACTATATGAAGGTCGTGGGCGTATCCGCGCCGGAATGGACTAAAGGAGTTTCTCTTTCATTTTCCTTACTTTCTTTTCTCTCCTTCTTTTCTCTCTCTAATTTGGGTAGCCCGGCGTTTCACGGGTTGGGTTGCAATCCCAACAACCGAAACTTACCGCGTGCCTACCATCATTTGCGGCTTCTCACATTTACGACCGAGTGCTAATCGGACGATTCGCAGATGTGCGCCTATCAAAGATTATATCCCTCCTAGGCCGAACGGTCCCGGTGCCCCGGCGCACCCGTTCGGAGGGAACGTTCCGTGCACGGAAGATATCATCGCAATTATCTCAAGTCCATCCCATTCGACCATGCAACGCCCTATTTTTCAAGCCATCATTTTCAAACAACCAAACATAGTCTTGAGTCCGAGACTCAGACTTATCATCTCGCGTCTCTTTTGTTAACTTTCTGTGTTCTTACGTTTCTTGCTTCGTTTCAATGGTTCAATGGCATCGTGCCTCAACTCAATGCTCGTCAACTGAACGACCCGAAGATCTCGAACATCTTTCGAGGCACCATGTCATAGCCGACAGTTCTGCCACATTTATGCCACAACTGTATTCTCTCGCAACGAAGCCATCTTTTATTCTCACGTGCACGTAGGCACGTTTCGACCATATTCCCATGTTCTATAACTTAGCATTCAATGTTCGGGGCTTGCGCGCTAGGGCGCTCGCCTATTGTCTTTCAATGTTCTAGCCGTTCTAACTCGTGCTTGAAGGCACGGTATGGTTCGTGCACTAAGGCACTCGCCGAGTACAGTTATCCCATGTTCTTGCGGCTTACGCACCGAGGCGCTCGCCTTAGCGATATCCAATGTTCCATAGCGACTCGTGCATAGGATGCACGTTTTAATTCAATTGTTCTGACTTAGTGTTCGACTCACACTATGTTTTATCTCCGATCGGACCACGCCCGTGGCGTCGATAGGTTAACTTTTAGCATACAAATGATATATTTGACTTATCGAATGAAGGAGTAAAAAGAAGTCAATCCTCCCACCTTGAGTCGATACGCCTTCGTCATTTCGCCGAGCCGGTGCGGCTCGATTCCCTAACTTTGTTGCACGGCCACTCTCCTGACTTAGCCATTCGAGCACTTCGTGCTTCGTTGAGTTATACGCCCAATTCGCCTTAGCATGCCCAAGTCTTAGCCCGTCGCAAGGCGACGACTTGATTTCGCGGACCCCTTACTAAATATTGCAAAAGATCGACCTCTAATATTTTCCCGTCAAAGTATGACCTGCACACGAAACCAACTAAAATCAATACTTGCTTCGATTCGGACTTGCGCCTTGGTCGATTCGATTTCTTAGAATCTTCGAGCCGATTCAATGCACTCATCCTTCGGGGCAACGCGGCGCTTCGCATCGATTCACTCGATGCATTCTTAGGGACAAGGCAACTCTTCGCATCGACTTAGTTCGATGCGTTGCTCGGGACAACTTAGCTCGCGTATCGTTTTGCATCGATACATTTCCTTTGCGTCAACGCGACTCGTTGAGTCAACGCTTCAGCGTAATGCGCCGTGCGGAGCGGGGCATTACAATAGATACTAGGAGTTTAGCTAGTTTAGCGAGTTAGAGATTAGTTTTTGCATGGATATTAATAAGATGGTTATCTCGTAGGTTATTTTTCTGCATATCCTATCTTCTGACCATTGAAATAGTGATACGATATTCTTTCTACCTCCATTTGATCATCACCCAGTCCTCAATGAAAATATCTTACCTGATTACATTCCTATCATAGCTATATTATTCTAATCACCCTCGCTATTCTACTATCATATAACTTGTTGATTTTTCCTGAGTCACAAATCCTTATACCCCATTCCAATTTGATTTGAAATTTTTAGTCCCTCCTCTCAGAAGATTCCATTATTTCCTGCATTCTCAATGAATTGTTGATATTCGTTTCTTTCTTGTCTTTTCTGTTTCACGAGACCTCATGTGATTTTCCTCTATTTTATGATCATATTTTAACCGTACCTAGATTTTACTCGTGCCTAAAATGATTTTGATCACAACATTATTCCAACTCTATCCCAGATCATATTTAGATAATTCTGACCGTGCATATATTTTATCATTGTACCTAGTGATCATGCCTCGAATCAGTTTGTGTCTGATGATTTAAATCTGGAACGATCTATAATAGGGATTTATAGAGCACATGAGTTATGGGGTAAAGATGAGATAAATATGAACACTTATGATTTGAATCAAGGAAGGGATGATTAATGATGTGAATACCAAGCAAACTGACATTGTAAATTAGATGTTGTTAAATGATAAGCATGGAGATGCACTTTAGGAAGATGCATGATGAATCAGAAGATATATAAAGGACGACCGAAACAAGAAATTTTGGACTTAAGGTGTAAGTAATTAAGGATGGCAATCGTATGAAATGAAGAATGCAAAAGATTTTAAATCATAAACCAGAGATAGAAGGATTGTAAATAATACAAGGTTGGGAGATGTAATAAGATATATTTTTTTGACAGAGAAAAGTTTGGTCAAAATGATACAGTAAAATCAAGATGAAGGATTCGAGCTTAAACAGGGTAATTAAATTTTATTGAGAATTCGGGATCAAATATGTAAATGCGGATTTGGAATCAAGATATATACATGTTGGTGAAAATAGACGTCTAAATAAATTACAGAGTGATCACATATGAGTAAGGAATGATAAAAGTTTTACTAATCATAACAAATTGGAGTATAGAAGCGTGATGTTGGATTTTAAGTGTGGTATTGGGTTACTGAGGTTTGATACTAGAGTATTACAACAAGATGGAGTGTACTAAATTATAATATTTTGGTCAAGAACGAATAAGAGGTATAAGAACGTGATTGGAGCTCCAGAAGTGGTATGTCTTAGAATTAAAATTTGGATAGATATTAACAAGCTGAAGGAAGTACATAATAAAAGGGTTTGTTTTACTTTTTCGAGAGATCGGGGGACACCCCTTTTTTCTTCTCTTTCGAGATATTCTGGACAATTAACCGACCTATTACTGTACTGAACTGATCCCATTTTTTATTTAAAAATGACTTAAATAGAATTTTGTTTTTGAATTAAGTTACATGACGTAGTGAGTTCTTATTACTATTTTATTCAACTCACGAATTTCACAATGCCTTTTTAGTGAAAACTCTCGAGTACTTTGAACTCATTCCAGCCTGTCAAGTATTTTGAGCATTGTGTTGGCAAAGGCGGTCCTGTAAAAAAAAGGGAACTTACTTACCGATTGCAACATGGGTGTTGTGGTGGGCTTTCCACTGTGTTCTCAATATATTGCAGAAAATATTATTTTTGTTTAGTAAGAAAATGTGGAAAAACAATTTTTCTAAGATGATGATGGTAATTGACAATTCAGGGATGAGAACAAAAATCCATAATTGTGGATAGTGACTGTGTTTCTAAGGAGGAAATAATATTATTTGAGAATAGTGGATAATATTGATGAAGATATTGCACTAGATGGATTTGCTATAGGACAGTTAGCTAGTTAGGCATAAGGCTGTTGAGGAAGAATACCTAGACTGGTTTGAGGCATGATTGCAGGATTGTATCCCGGTCCTTATCTTTGAAATTTTGAGGACGAAATTTTGTAAGGAGGAAAGGTTGTGAAGACCACAATTTGTATATGATAATTTTATTTGTGTTATTAATTAATTGAGTTTGTCTTGAGCTTCTTTTATTAATTTTTGGTTAGTTCTCTCTTTGGAGCCCAAACCCAAGCCAAAACCCATTTAACTTACCCATTCTCCCCACTCCTCGGTTCTCCCTCTCAGATCCGTACCCAGCGCCCTACGTACCCCTTCCCTCTTCTCCATTACGTATCTCTCTCAAAAGCAGAAACCCATCTCTCACAGAAAAGAAAACTCCCATTTCTCCACCTTCACAAAAACCCTTCAATCTTCCAATCTACTCCACCAAATCCAAATTCGAAGACACCACCGAACTCTCCTCGCCGCCCTCTCTGAATCCAGACCCCTCTCCCCAACCTTCCGAGCCCGTCTGTAGTGCCCCGTCCCGCTCAGTCAATCGGAGGAATCGAAACGTCGAAGGCGTTCGGACTTAGCCTTGCAACGGCTGCTCGAAGGCTTGCTCGGTCAAGGCAACCGCTCGCTCAGGTGGGGTAGTTTCGGTAAACTTGCCTCATCTTTGCTTTCACATAATAAATTGTATGTTTTTAACTTGCACAAGTAGGCTTGATAATAAAAGAGACGAATGCACATAGCTAAAGGGAATAATCCCGACGGATCGAATTGAGTTAGAATATGAAAAGGTCCAACGGTCGGCTTAGAGTTGGTGCACGGTGTGCTTTGAAAATGACACTCGGTCCTTCGTCCCGTAGCTTAGGAGAAGGAAAAGTTGGTCTTTGACCTAAACTGTGAATTAACCTAAGTCATAGGCGTCGCCCACGTAAATGCTCGATAAAGCATGCACGCTTCCACGATGTAAGGCTTGACATAGCCTTTGCTCGTCCCTTGGGTTAAGTTGTAGGCTTGATTAAGTTAGGCAAAGTGATGGTGGTCGACCTAAGACATTCCAAGCACGGTCCTATGAGTTCTAAGGCTGAGTATAGCCACGAAGTCCTACGGTTTCAAAGCTAGTCGTATGGAGTATGAGTTGGGCGATAGCGTCGCGTAGAGCACGATGGGTCTAAGGCACGATGCATGGACTTAGTGTTTAAGGCATGAACCACGGTTGATTTAATGAGTTTTTGGAGAAAGGACTATCGAATAGGCATTGAGTTGAATGAAATGATATGGTAACATGGAAAGAATGCTCGCGACCGTGGGTCGTCGAGGGGTCCTTGAGGAGTCTCAAGGATAGAAGACTTGAACTTGGTTTTGGAAAGAGATGATAACACTGAGAGTACAATGACTGTGTGAGACGTCAGTTTGAGTGAAGGGTCTTGCATGGTCATTGGACAACTTGTCGACAAGGTAGAGTTTTCCCGTAACGGCAACCCAGGGCCAGGGACCGTTTCGGCCAAAAGGAAACACGGTGATAGCTGTGCTGACTCGATAGCACCGGGTTAGTCGGAGACTTCCAGGGGGCTAGCTACCTTGCGCTGGAAGGGTCCCGGACAACCGCAAGCTATGTGTCTATGATAGCTTGTCATGCTAGTGACCTCATATAGATGAGTCGGCACGGGAGGCAATCCGCGAGTGTGCCTTTGGATTGAGTCGAGTATTAGGTGAAGTGAATCAAGAGTCGAGTAGAATGCGTGCTCGGTCAGAAGATAATGTTTGGGCCTAAGATTTGGCTGCAACGAAGACACCGTGCTTCGGCACGAGATATGGCGTCGAGTCCTATGTTGTCGGCATATAAGTTGCATAGTTATGGTTTGAGTTGTCATGAGTTTAAGTCAGGAGATGCCGCACGGCAAAGTTGGTCGAGTGACACTTAGTTCACAAGTTGGATGGGTCAGTTCATAATTTAGTAGCAAAGGACCACGAGGCGGCGATATGATTGAGTCTCATTGAGTTGCGAGGCACGGCCTCAGCATGGGTTTGAAGCACGGTCACACGGTAATGGAGCCTCATCACTTAGTTGCGTCTCTGATTATGGCCGTAAGGCAAACACGACTTGATAGGTTAACGTTGAATGTTGCAAGCACGGGATGGTCTAACGACACAAAATAGGCAAGACAACGGTCATAAAACTGATCCTAAGGCAAGAGTAGAAAGACAATCATAAAAGGGACTATGTTGCACAAAGTAAATCAAACATGTTGGTTTTGTATGGGTGGGCGAGGAGCTCATTCCACCAGTACAGTTGAGTACTGACACCCACATAGTTTACACGTGTAGGCACAGGTAGAAGCTCGTGGCGCGGAGCTCGCTTGGATGCATCGAGGCACGGAGTCCCTTGGCGATTCGAAGCGTGCGGCCGCATGGAGTCAAGACTTATACGGGACATAATGTATGGACATCGCCTTCCGAAGCTTCCGCTGGCTTAAGCAAATGTACTTTGAGAGATGAGAGAGAGCTGAGTGACTTGTAATGTGAGATGAGTGAGCTTGAGAGACTTGTAATCTTGGCCTTGCACTCTTGTAACCTTTGTTCCAATATCAATAAAAGAGTGTTTTGTAATGACTTATGTTTGTTCTAAATTCTGCTGCTATTATTCAATATCTCTGCTTGGGACTTCTGTGCGACGACCCCGTCGCAGCCGCTGAAATCGGCCGTTATGGAACCCGCCTTGCACGAGCACAATCTAGGCTCGTGCGGCATCACGCCTTAGTGAGGACGATCTCTCCTACGGGAGTGGGGCGTGACATAATGGTATCAGAGCACGGCTTTACGTCCTTGGACTATCGATTGAATTCTTTAACTCCGTTGTTTTTGCAAACTCTGAATCGTTGCTTCCGCAAAAGTTGATATCGTTGGTGCGCTCTCGCTCAAATGTCCCATGGGTTGTCCATACAATAAGTCTATCTATTTTGCAAAACGTAGGAAAACAGTTTTTGACAACAAAACAAAAAGATGGTTTGTGTAAGCACGGTTGGCTAAGTCGGACTGGGCATATACACCAAAGATTGTGTCGACCTTAGCAAATGTCGAGTGCAAGATTCGTAATGTTTCGAGCTAGAATGAGTTGAACTCGATTGAGTAAAAGTGAGATGACTATCGATAGGGGTGCTATTGAGCGACAATATCGTCGATGCGTTTTAGATGAGCGTGCTTGGAATTAGATGAATGGTTCGAACAGGATTGAAGAAGTCGATTTAGATTCAAGGGATAATTTTGAGGATTTGTTGAATGACTTCATTCCTGAGTGGTGTATGCGATAGCCTCAGGAATGTCGATCGATCAATTGAGGATGCGGGGTGTCGATGAGTCTATCAGCAAGCGTCGCGTGTATGCAAAACCATAGATTGAGTATCGATGAATAAGTTTTAGTCTTGAAGTTTGACGAGTGGATTCGAACAACCTAGAATTGACGCACACGGAACGTGTACGGAATTGAGAATTACGCAAGTATGAAACGCAAAAATGAGCGAGTAGATGAAATCGAATCGAGAAAAAAGTTAAGGTGTAGCGAACGGATGACTTGATCGAAAAAATTGATACGGATCGTATATGAAAAGTTAGCACGACGGGAAGATAGCATGCATGAAAGATTTGATTTTGAAGTTACGCAAATGACTTTGAGGATTGGAATGGATGTCGTCCGATGAATTAAGTTAGCAAAGGGACGATACGAATTGAGGAAATACGTTGGTCGATGACTTAAGATAAACGGATGAACGATACGTGAATTCGGGTTTGAGGAAACCGATGTTGTGAATAATTCGAGGGATAATGATCGAACTTAAATTTGAATGTCGAGGAGATTATCCAGTTGGACGATAGCATCGTTTGTACGACTCGAAATTCGGTTGCAAAGGAAGATCGTCAGATTACGCATATCGTCGATGGTATTGAGGTGTATCAAAGATTGATATGCGATAACTCGGGGGTACTCTGACTCGGCGAATGACGATCGTGCAAGTGTTATTGTTCGGTTGGATGCTATACTTAGAATTTTGATTTAAGGGAATGTTTGATGAAAGTGATCTTGTCTTGATGGTTACGCGGATAACCACAACGTCGACGATCTTGTTGTAACCCCGCTTTTCCGAATTATTGAAATTTTGTAATTTTTTGGAATCGGAGATTAGTATTATTATTTTAGAATATTTATTTCGATTATTGGATGCATTTAAATTTTTCTCTATTTTATATTTATCAGTTTAGTTGTCCATGACCCATGGGTTATATTATGATGAACTAGAAATATTTTCCATATTTTTCTTGATTAATTCCTAGCTAATGATTTGAATATTAATTCTATTATTAATTAATTCTTAAATCATTTTTAATGTTTCTTTTATTCCTGATTTTATTTTTCTATTTTTCTTAGGCTAAATTGCATCCATTGTGTGGGCCAACTGACCCATTACAATTCCTTATATTCCTACACAATTAATCAGTGATTGAAGCCCAGCCCAGCCCGGCCTTATAGCTATATGGGGAGTGGGTTTAATTCCAGAAACCCGATAGCTCGACCCAACCCGCTAAACCCGAAACCCGATAGTAACCATTAAATTCAAAATTTCCAATTCACTCTCCATTCTTTTCCTTCCCTCCTTTCTGCACATGGGACGACGATGACGACCCTGCCCGCTTAACCGTCTCGACGCCGCCCGCGCAACGGCCTGCCCGATCGTCCACTTCCTATAAATTGGCCTAGTTCCTTTCTTCTTCTTCGTTCACAATTCGCAGAGGAGCCCTGCAGAATTTTCTTCCCCCATTCTCCTTCTTCGTCTTCGAGCTCGAGTCGATAGCCGTGGCGACCGGACGATGATGAACCAGCCCTGTTCCACCGCTCGATCGTTGATCGTTCTGATTGGTCATGGCGATCTCGGCGAGACGAACACGACGACAATGACGGCAAGCTCGATTTACTGGTGAGTCCTCTCGACTGAAGTGGATCTTCTTCTGGGCGATTTGATAGAAACATTCTTATTTTGAATTATTCAAACGATTTGAATGATCAGATTTTGGATTGGTTTTCCGCTTCTTTGGATTGTGTTTTGGAGAGTTCTGGGTAATTTCTTGGAATTTTGGGATCGATCTGGGCATCTGGGCTATTGATGTTGATTGGAAGTTCATTGGTATGATCTGTGTTCACTTCTCTCCAATTTGGAGTTCTTACAAATTCAACATGACTCACATTCGTGAACTCTATATATTGATCGCTATCTGTTCGATCTTATGTGTCAACCAGCTCCGCATCCGAATTTGGGACGCACGACTTACTGTGTCGGCTTCAGGAGACTCGAACAATACCCTGAAACATCAGGTATTCCATTCTGTGAACTCCGTGACTCTTTTGGTAGAAATATCAGAGGACCGGTTGTTAGATTAGAATGTGTCAGGAGTATATGTTTGTGTTTAAATGGCTCGTGTCCAGTTTTAGGTTGGAGTTTTAGCAATGGGCGGACACAGAGACACGAGGACACTGGCATTGGTCTTGCAGCATCTATTAATCAGTAGGGATGCCAATTCGAATAATAGGGTGTACTGGTTTGTATTAATTTTATGCCTGTAGCATTCGTTGGGTTGAGAAGTATTACATGGGTTGTATACTAGTTCTGTCAAGTTCTATTTACTAAGATTGTTGTTCAGTGTATATTTAGTTTGGGTTGAGAAGAAGGAGAAGCAGTGGCCGAGCTTAACTCCTGTGAGTATAGGCTAACCCAGGTTGTTTTTAGTCCTGTGCAAGGACTATTACTTGAAAACCTGATAGTCCTGTTGTGCTGATAGGTGAGCCATCATTTAGGGACTGTTCTTTGATTGTCTGCAACAAGTATTGCACTGAATGCCAAGATGGGTAGTAGCAGTCTGTAAAACCCCTAAATTTCTACTATATATTTTTTTCTTTTTCGATTTTGGTGCTGATTTAAAATTTTGTATTGTACGTCACGTAGTCGTATTGTACGTCGTGTGCGAAAGTTTGTTTTTCGAATTTGCTCGACGTGTGCGAATATGTGCGAGCGTACATATTTTAGAAAAACATTTTGTTCTATTTTTATAGTTTCAAATAATATAATAATTACTTTTGCTATCATTTCTAAGCTTGTTGTTCTTACGTCATTTCTAAAGGTTATTAAAAATAAAATAATAATTTTGAATACTAAAAAGGCATAATTATGTAAAAAATATTTTTGCATACATATATTTCGTAATTATTTATTGGTCTATTTTTAATAAAAATATAATTTTCGAAATTTATTAATATTAATATTTTATTGTTCAAAAAGATATTTAAAAATATTTATTGTTTTCGTAATTATTATTATGGATATTTTGAAAAATATTTTTGGAAGTTATTGTGGCCATTTAAATCTTGATTTAATTTTTGGATTTATTTAAATAGATTAAATTAAAATCTATATTTGGAATTAGAATTATCTCATTTGGTTTTAAATTAAAGGATGTAAATTTAATTAGATTTAAAATTGGATTTTGATTAGAATTTGGATTTATTGAATTAATTTAAATTATAGATTGCATTATCTATTTTGGGTTTTAAATAATCCTAATTCATATCCAATTGGGAATTCCCACATCCTATAAATAGGCAGGTACTCCTCCAATATTTTCATCCACAAATCCTCCACCACAACTAAAGTGAGTGCATCGTGTCCATGACCGTGTCCGTGTCCCATCCACTATGTGTTTCATTGTACAAATATATTTCTCCACCCCGGGTCCGACAGATCCGAACCTCCGTCCCCGTCGTGTCGGACACACCCGACACGACTCATCCAAACTCAATCCCAAATCCTAACACCTAATCCTGATCCTAAACCTAGTCTCTGTTCAATGGCCGACAACACTACGGTTGCCCTGTCACCGGCCAGGAAAAGCCTCACCGTCGCAACACAATCCACCATCTCCTGCCATCCCTTCCGTCGGCCGTATCCTGGCCCCGACTTTCCCGGCATCCCCCATCTCCTTCATTGGCACCCTCCGAGTCCGCAACAACCCAATCTCGGCGAGCCCGACTCCACGCCCCGACCCCCGTCTGCTCCGACAAACGTCCCCTACCGCCTTTAGCCTCGACACCAAGTTGCAGCCCAAATACACCACCCAAACTACCACCGCCACCACGGCAATCGCCGGCCGACACCACCACCAGACCACCCAAATATTTCCCCAAGAAAAACCCTAAAATTTAACCACCACCACTAGTACTAACCTGCTTCGCCACCACCGTCCGCCTCGTCGGGCCGCCCAGGCCGCAAGCTACCGCCGCCTCCGGCTGGGCATTGCCGCGCCCACGACAAGGACCCTGGCCACCAAGCACCGCCCGGCGCAGCGTCGTGGCCGCAGTCTAGCTTCAGCGTCGCGTCCGCCTCCTCCGTGCGGCGCCCGGCGAAACCCTTCGCCCAAACCCCCTTCGACCTCCGCCTATTTCTGCGCCCTCGCCGCGCGCAGCTCCGACCCCGGCGCCCGACAGCCGTCCACCGCCCACTGAACCGTCCGCCGAACCCCCTTTCTCCGACTACCCCCAAACCCTCTCCCGCCGGTCGCCCCCGTCACGCCGACCCCTTCTTTTCTCTCCGACGACCTAGCCACCGCGCGCCGACCCCCATCTGTTCCCTCCGCGACCGCCGACAACTCCCTGAACGTGCCGCCCCATCAGCTCCGCCGCCTGACGCGCGCGAGCACCGCCATCGGCGCAGCTCCGAACGCGCCGCCCGCTCTCCCTCGTCCTCTCCTCCGATCATCCCCATCATCAGCCACTCGCTCGACCTACTCTGATCCTCCGCCGACCGAACTCCCGCTCATGCCTTCCTTCTCGTTTCTTTTTTTTTCTTTCTCTTCTTCTCTTCCTCTTCTTCTTTGTATTGTTCAGTTCTCAAAGAACTGAACAGAACAGTTCAGTTCACTGTTCTCGAAAAGTACAGTTAAGGCCCCCTTTAATATTAATAATAATAATAATATTATTATTATTATTATTATTATTTCAGTATTATTTGCTAGTATTGTTATTATTATTATTATTATTTCTATTATTATTATTGTTATTATTATTATTAATATTATTTTCGTTATAATCATTATTATTATTATTATTATTTTGATGGGTTAAGGGAAGCTCAGATCTGTGAAATTTTGATTTGGCCTTTGGTTTTCTTTTCTTCCCATTGTACTTTATTTTAGTAGTAGGTACTAAGTAGAATTTATATATATACAATATTCTTTGAGTTTATATTAATATTAATATTATTATTATTATTTATTTCTCTAATATTATCAGTATTACTAGTACTATTATCATTATTTTATTGTTGTTGTTTTTGTAAAAATAAAAACTAATTATTTGATGTTATTATTATTTTAGAAACACATTATTTCCTAACCGATTTCAAGGATAGTTCTCACCAAAAATTAGACTTCAACAAATTAGGCTTTTGTCTTAAATTAGTTTCCTAGATTTGTAAATATCTATAAGTAACTTTTTAGCCTAAATCAAATTTCCCTTTATTTTAAATATTTATAAAATATTATTTTTACTAATAAAAATAGAGCTCCTATCTAAATATCCAATTTTGACAAACTTAGAGTTTTGTTGAAAACGATTTTTACTTTAAGTATTTCTTTTAGACTCAAACTAGTTTTCGATTATTATAAATAGTCTTTCTAAAAATTGTATATATGTTATCTCCTTCGATTATTCTCCTGTCTGTATCCAAGTCCTATTATTCCTATTCTTTCACCCATTTCGAGACTACCTTATGTCCAACTTAACCAATTTGACCCTTCTGGACCCAATGGAATTGTCCGTGTTCCCATCAGAGGTCACCTTGCATAGTTGTTGCACCGAAGTTGCAGATCGTGCCATCTTGATCATCGCGGCACACCAGGCACCCTACCAGACAAGACACCTTGCCTTTACTGTTTAATTTTTTGCTCAATATCATGCATGTTTTTACTTATTCTAGAAAATTTAAATTGTACTTGCAAATTATTATATTTTAGTTGCATATGGCTTAGAGTTAAGGGACCACCTTTGTTTGTGTCGTATTCATTGGCCCGACACTTGTGTGTCACGAGTCACGAGTCTCATATAGATCTCGGACGTACGTATCGACTGGCCATCGGTGCGCATATACCGTGCGATAGGCAATAACTGCTAAATAGTTATGGTTGTCTAGAAGACTTAGCGACTTAGCAGTTATTAGGAATGTCGTGATGTAGATTCAGCACGAGTAGTGCATGGGGAGGGTGAAGACAGTTATTACGCGCAGGGGCTTTCACACCTTTACTTTTCTCTGGATGCCATTTGTGACTCAGTCGAGAGACTAGTGGCCGTGTATTTATTTACTTTTCTCTAGATGCCACTAGTGCCTCGGTTGAAACACAAATGTGCCGTGCATTTACTTTTTTCTAGATGCCGTTAGTGACTCACCCAAGAGCTAGTGGCCGTGCATTTATTTTTCTCTGGATGCCCCTTAGTTCTCGCTCGAGTGCTAATGGGCCGTGCATTTACTTTTCTCTAGACGCCACTAGTGCCTTGGTTGAAACGCTAACGTGCCGTGTTTCTAGCTTCGGGAGCCCTTGTGTGGAACGTTGTCTTCAAATGCATTAACACATAGAATGGTTAAGGACCTTTATTCGTGTAGTCACATATACTTTTCTGTTGAGCTAACTTTATTCAGTTTATGGCATGATATTATGTGTCTTGTACGTCCCTCTGAGGACCTGGTTGTCTTGCCAGGTGTGTGCTATTATCTTTCGCAGGTGTTCTAGCTCTAGCCGTGTTCATCGTTATTTCTTCGAGGATGATTGCGCTTGGATCGTCTTCGCTTCGCTCGCCAAAATATTTCTTTTGTTATGTATTTCTTTTCATCGTTGGTAGTGGATTTGTCTCCGCCCAACTACATGTACCAAATGACAATTTCATGGTTGATTATATGATATCATTTATTCATATATTTTTGTGGATGAGAATAGTTATGGTTCTACTGCATTTTACAGCTTATGTATTCATACGAGGCCCATGTATTACGTATGAATATAGTTAGCATGTCTACGTTCTTAGTCCTACGTATTTTGGGACTGGGGCGTTACATATTTTTGTGGTGGCCCATGCAGGTCAAGATAAATTGTTTGGTTACTTTATCGTACCAAGCAAGCCTGCGTATAGGATTAGAAGTCTAGGCTCTCATCCACATACTTGACCTCTTTCCTTGATTTTATCTACCGTTTGACTCATCAACTGCATCTTGCTTGCTTCCTTCCATCCATATTCTTATTTTTCCCTTCGTGCTTGCTAGAGATTGACCCTACTAGTTAGTTTTCCCAAAACCCCATTAGTTTAATTCTTTAAGTTGGGTGGAATACCTTATGAACTAGCAACCCCTTTGACCTAGTGACCTATATTAGCAAGCTTATTTAGATCCGAGAATCTAGAGGACCTAACCCGTCTAGCCAACCAAGGACTTGGACAAGAAGACTATAGGACGACTGTATGACTTAGAATCATTCTACCTTCTTTAAATCTTAATCTCTCGTACCTATATATTTACCGTTTTGACTAATGATGCTAATGTAGCCTAGTTTTTGCAAGCTTATTCTATATCGAGTTTGTTAATGACATATGCTATTGTGCGCTCACTAGCCTGTTGTCTAATCAGAACCGGTGCATAATGGTCTGATCAACCAAGTGCACTTTGGTTCGCTTTTATCTATCGTCTACGTGGATGGGGACATAGCTAAACTTGTCCTCTAGAATTTCATCCACGAATGCCTTGACAATTCCTTTGAAATTATTCGATCGTCCTTGAAACACGTATTCGTATTCGATAACGCCTCCTTCGAACTCTATATTGCTTTCGCCTTCACCTATTTTAGAAGAACGAAAGCGTTGTACTAAAACTTCCTCTAAGCCTTCATATCGATTACGACCATACCGTATTATTTTTCTATGATCTAGATCGCGATTTCTTACGGCATGATTTTGTTATCGATTATTCCTCATCGATACCCCTTGTGTCTTCTCACCCCCCTCCTAATTCTTAATTTCGAGGACGAAATTCTTTTAAGTTGGGTAGGATGTAAAACCCCTAAATTTCTACTATATATTTTTTTTTCTTTTTCGATTTTGGTGCTGATTTAAAAATTTGTATTGTACGTCACGTAGTCGTATTGTACGTCGTGTGCGAAAGTTCGTTTTTCGAATTTGCTCGACGAGTGCGAATATGTGCGAGCTTACATATTTTAGAAAAATATTTTGTTCTATTTTTATAGTTTCAAATAATATAATAATTAGTTTTGCTATCATTTCTAAGCTTGTTGTTCTTACGTCATTTCTAAAGGTTATTAAAAATAAAATAATATTTTGAATACTAAAAAGGCATAATTATGTAAAGAATATTTTTGCATACATATATTTCGTAATTATTTATTGGTCTATTTTTAATAAAAATATAATTTTCAAAATTTATTAATATTAATATTTTATTGTTCAAAAAGATATTTAAAATATTTATTATTTTCGAAATTATTATTATGGATATTTTGAAAAATATTTTTGGAAGTTATTGTGGCCATTTAAATCTTGATTTAATTTTTGGATTTATTTAAATAGATTAAATTAAAATCTATATTTGGAATTAGAATTATCTCATTTGGTTTTAAATTAAAGGATGTAAATTTAATTAGATTTAAAATTAGACTTTGATTAGAATTTGGATTTATTGAATTAATTTAAATTATAGATTGTATTATCTATTTTGGGTTTTAAATAATCCTAATTCATATCCAATTAGGAATTTCCACATCCTATAAATAGGCAGGTACTCCTCCAATATTTTCATCCACAAATCCTCTACCACAACTAAAGTGAGTGCATCGTGTCCATGACCGTGTCCGTGTCCCATCCACTATGTGTTTCATTGTACAAATACATTTCTCCACCCCGGGTCCGACAGATCCGAACCTCCGTCCCCGTCGTGTCGGACACACCCGACACGACTCATCCAAACTCAATCCCAAATCCTAACACCTAATCCTGATCCTAAACCTAGTCTCTGTTCAATGGCCAACAACACTACGGTTGCCCTGTCCCCGACCAGGAAAAGCCTCACCGTCGCAACACAATCCACCATCTCCTGCCATCCCTTCCGTCGGCCGTATCCTGGCCCCGACTTTCCCGACATCCCCCATCTCCTTCATTGGCACCCTCCGAGTCCGCAACAACCCAATCTCGGCGAGCCCGACTCCACGCCCCGACCGCCGTCTGCTCCGACAAACGTCCCCTATCGCCTTTAGCCTCGACACCAAGTTGCAGCCCAAATACACCACCCAAACTACCACCGCCACCACGGCAATCGCCGGCCGACACCACCACCAGACCACCCAAAAATTTCCCCAAGAAAAACCCTAAAATTTAACCACCACCACCAGTACTAACCTGCTTCGCCACCACCGTCCGCCTCGTCGGGCCGCCCAGGCCGCAAGCTACCGTCGCCTCCGGCTGGGCAGTGCCGCGCCCACGACAAGGACCCTGGCCACCAAGCACCGCCCGGCGCAGCGTCGTGGCCGCAGTCTAGCTTCAGCGCCGCGTCCGCCTCCTCCGCGTGGCGCCCGGCAAAACCCTTCGCCCAAACCCCCTTCGACCTCCGCCTACTTCCGCGCCCTCGTCGCGCACAGCTCCGACCCCGGCGCCCGACAGCCGTCCACCGCCCACTGAACCGTCCGCCGAACCCCCTTTCTCCGACTACCCCCAAACCCTCTCCCGCCGGTCGCCCCCATCATGCCGACCCCTTCTCTTCTCTTCGACGACCTAGCCACCGCGCGCCGACCCCCATCTGTTCCTTCCGCGACCGCCGACAACTCCCTGACCGCGCCGCCCCATCAGCTCCGCCGCCTGACGCGCGCGAGCACCGCCATCGGTGCAGCTCCGAACGTGCCGCCCGCTCTCCCTCGTCCTCTCCTCCGATCATCCCCATCATCAGACACTCGCCCGACCTACTCTGATCCTCCGCCGACCGAACTCCCGCTCATCCCTTCCTTCTCGTTTTTTTTTTTCTTTCTCTTCTTCTCTTCCTCTTCTTCTTTGTATTGTTCAGTCCTCAAAGAACTGAACAGAACAATTCAGTTCACTGTTCTCGAAAAGAACAGTGAAGGCCCCCTTTATTATTATTATTATTATTATTATTATTATTGTTGTTGTTGTTATTATTATTATTATTATTATTATTATTTCAGTATTATTTGCTAGTATTGTTATTATTATTATTTCTATTATTATTATTGTTATTATTATTATTAATATTATTTTCATTATAATCATTATTATTATTATTTTGATGGGTTAAGGGAAGCTCAGATCTGTGAAATTTTGATTTGGCCTTTGGTTTTCTTTTCTTCCCATTGTACTTTATTTTAGTAGTAGGTACTAAGTAGAATTTATATATATACAATATTCTTTGAGTTTATATTAATATTAATATTATTATTATTATTTATTTCTCTAATATTATCAGTATTACTATTACTATTATCATTATTTTATTGTTGTTGTTTTTGTAAAAATTAAAACTAATTATTTGATGTTATTATTATTTTAGAAACACATTATTTCCTAACCGATTTCAAGGATAGTTCTCACCAAAAATTAGACTTCAACAAATTAGGCTTTTGTCTTAAATTAGTTTCCTAGATTTGTAAATATCTATAAGTAACTTTTTAGCCTAAATCAAATTTCCCTTTATTTTAAATATTTATAAAATATTATTTTTACTAATAAAAATAGAGCTCCTAATCTAAATATCCAATTTTGACAAACTTAGAGTTTTGTCGAAAACGATTTTTACTTTAAGTATTTCTTTTAGACTCAAACTAGTTTTCGATTATTATAAATAGTCTTTCTAAAATTTGTATATATGTTATCTCCTTCGATTATTCTCATGTCCGTATCCAAGTCCTATTATTCCTATTCCTTCACCCATTTCGAGACTACCTTATGTCCAACTTAACCAATTTGACCCTTCTGGACCAAATGGAATTGTCCGTGTCACCATCAGAGGTCACCTTGCATAGTTGTTGCACCGAAGTTGCAGATCGTTCCACCTTGATCATCGCGGCACACCAGGCGCCCTACCAGGCAAGACACCTTGCCTTTACTGTTTAATTCCTTGCTCAATTCATGCATGTTTTTACTTATTCTAGAAAATTTAAATTGTACTTGCAAATTATTATATTTTAGTTGCATATGGCTTAGAGTTAAGGGACCACCTTTGTTTGTGTCGCATTCATTGGTCCGACACTTGTGTATCACGAGTCACGAGTCTCATATAGATCTCGGACGTACATATCGACTGGCCATCGGTGCGCACATGCCGTGCGATAGGCAATAACTGCTAAATAGTTATGGTTATCTAGAAGACTTAGCGACTTAGCAGTTATTAGGAATGTCGTGATGTGGATTCAGCACGAGTAGTGCATGGGGAGGGTGAAGACAGTTATTAGGCGCATGGGCTTTCACACCTTTACTTTTCTCTAGAAGCCATTTGTGACTCAGTCGAGAGACTAGTGGCCGTGCATTTATTTACTTTTCTCTAGATGCCACTAGTGCCTCGGTTGAAACACAAATGTGCCGTGCATTTACTTTTCTCTAGATGCCGTTAGTGACTCACCCAAGAGCTAGTGGCCGTGCATTTATTTTTCTCTGGATGCCCCTTAGTTCTCGCTCGAGTGCTAATGGGCCGTGCATTTACTTTTCTCTAGACGCCACTAGTGCCTTGGTTGAAACGCTAACGTGCCGTGTTTCTATCTTCGGGAGCCCTTGTGTGGAACGTTGTCTTCAAATGCATTAACACATAGAATGGTTAAGGACCTTTATTTGTGTAGTCACATATACTTTTCTGTTGAGCTAACTTTATTCAGTTTATGACATGATATTATGTGTCTTGTACGTCCCTCTGAGGACCTGGTTATCTTGCCAGGTGTGTGCTATTATCTTTCGCAGGTGTTCTAGCTCTAGCCGTGTTCATCGCTATTTCTTTGAGGATGATTGCACTTGGATCGTCTTCGCTTCGCTCGCCAAAATATTTCTTTTGTTATATATTTCTTTTTATCGTTGGTAGTGGATTTGTCCCCGCCCAAATACATGTACCAAATGACAATTTCATGGTTGATTATATGATATCATTTATTCAAATATTTTTGTGGATGAGAATAGTTATGGTTCTACTGCATTTTACAGCTTATGTATTCATACCAGGCCCATGTATTATGTATGAATACAGCTGACATGTCTACATTCTTAGTCCTACGTATTTTGGGACTGGGGCGTTACACAGTCACATTGTAAGCTGAACCATTATTCAGGAAGACTGTTAGTACAAATATTCAGTGGGGTCATCTATGGGATCCTGAGATGGACATAAATGTAGATTGAGAGTTCTTGCATGAGTGCCCGAGTTCAGCCAAATGGTTAAACCAGTTGGACAAATTAGTGAGACAGGGAATTGGTTTATGGAATGTGGAAGAATAGTAGTAGGGGTGATGTTAGGCTTGAATTAGGATAGTAAACTTTTATGTTAGTTGCAGATTCTTTCAAGAAACCTTAACATTGTCTATATTGCTAAACCTAAGCATTGTTTTGATAGGTTTAGTGAACCTGGGATTCCATATACAGTACTTTGGCTCAGTCACTAAACTGAGACTTCATATCAGTGTTTGGATGAACCTGGAGATTTCTTACATATTGTCTTGGGTAGTTGATGAATTAGAGACTTCATAAGATAGTAATAACCTGAGGATAAAATCTTGTGGTTTTTTTTTATCTCCTTTCAATCTAGTTATCTTAGCTTCCAATTTGCTTTGCCAATCCAGATTGACCTCCTAAGCTGCATCAAACAGTGGAATAGAGATCCTCCTCGATTCAAATGGATACTTTATCCACTTCCTAGTTTCCCCTCCAGATAGCAACTGATGGGAATGATCTTTCCAATTAATCAAGGAAGAAGACGTTCCAACAGGTTCATTCCACTCCTCCTTTCCAACCACCATACACAACAATTACCTCCAGGATTGGTCAGAATACCATTAAGAGAAGAAGGGTATGTGTTATTTCAGTTGTGCTTGGGCTCTCATTGAGCCAAGCCTGTATGAGTCAAGAAGTATTGGTTATAATTAAGGAAATTATTGGGTGTTAGAATACTGAGAAGAATTTAGGATTGGAAATTTGGCATCAAGTATGAGCCATACTTAAACAGGCCAGAGAGAACTATAGGGTTGGACTTAATAGTTCATAGGCAGATGGTGAGTTGGTCAGACTATAGTCTCAATAAGTGGACAGCTAGTAGCAATACCCTTTAATACAATATTAGGAATTGTTAAATTAGAACTTAGAATAATATTAGAATAATAAGCTTAGTACTTTTCCTTATTATTATTGTGTCTCTTTTGACACATATTTTTGGACATCAGACTGGTTGACTACAAATTCAGGCAAGTACACCGGCTCGAACTTTTTACTCTGTATTTTCTGTCTTGCTTCATGTTCACATGTTGACACGTCGTACACACGATTGTTCATTGTTCACTGTTCATCGTTCATCGTTCATTGTTCATCGTTCATAGTTCATTGTTCTTACTTGTACATTGGGGTGGGAAAATACTACAGATATGTGACCAATCCTATTTTAGCTAGGCATTGACTAATAGCTTAAGTCTCATACCGTGCACGTGAGACTCTAAGCCGTACCATTGTTCATTGTTCACTGTTCACTGTTTACCCAGCCGGTCACATACTCTGATAGTTATTTCAAATACATGCCACACTGATAGTATAGTTCATTGTTTCTGGATCCGATACTATAGTTCATCGTTTATTTTCTGTACTACAGTTTCATATACCTGTCTGGTACCATGGTTCATCTTGTGATTCTCTTCATACATTTCAGTTTACATTGTTTAGAGCTTCTTGTCGGGGTTATACTTTGCTCTTTTCCTGACAGGATCGTTGCAGGTTTACTTGAGGATGTTGTATCTTCTTCATGGGCCAGAGCCCGAAGCCAGGATAGAATTGTACCTCAGGATGGACTTAGAATTTCAGAGTTATAGTTAGGTCTTTCCGTAGATTTATTTTTAGAGGATTTCATTATGTATTGTATTGAGGATTTCAGGATTGTATAATTTTATTCATGTTACCGAATTTGTCTCCGAATGATATTGTATAATTAACTTGTGGATTGTGGTAATTCTGGGAACATGTATAGCAGCTGTGGTGGTTTATATTTCTTGTATCTTGGAGTTTTCCTTAGTATTATACTGCTTACTTCGTCGTGTCCATCGACGAAGGCTGGACGTGTCCGACTCATATCCGATTATTCGGGAGCGGGTCATGACACTTGTCTTGTACGAGTGCAACTCTAGCCTCGCACATGAGCTGCGTCAGATTTGGGGCGATCGTTCCGCGTGAGCGCTGACATGGTGATTCATGTCGCAAGAATGATCGAACTCAAAAAATCAGGATGCGGCAACTTTGATTGTCTCGACTTGTCGGTTTGATGCAAAATTTTTTTTGAGGATGTTAGGACTGGCGATTGACGAATGAAATAAACTTGAGGATTGAGTAGGTCCAATCCGCGCATCGAAAATGAATTAGTCTAGACGCAAAACAAGAGTTACGTCCCGATGAGGATGACTATCCCGCGGGAGCGTGCATGGTGATTCATGTCCACCGTGGATAATCTGAATCGCGTGAGATTGGGGCGCAACATATTGTTAAGCTAGACGACCTCATGATCGAATACGTGAATTGGGATGAATGACTTAGGGAATATGAAATGTGAATTATGGTTTAGCGATGGATTGTGTCGTAGCGTGCTTGACTTGGAAGGGATGATAGGAGGATTATGTCGAACGTGTTCGAAGAGACTGACTATGCGAAATGGCTTGTTGAACGAGTGAGATTGATATGTTAAGGAATTGGTTGAAACATAAGTTGTCATAGGATGTCTTTGCTGAATGACTCAGACCCCGTGCGACGAATGTTGGGATGTGCGTAGGGAATCGATGTTTGATGTTTACAAATTGGAGTGATACGAGCTTGGGTAGAAAACCTGTAAGCCCCCTGAATTTTTGGGATTTATTTTCGATAATTCATTCTATTTAATTAATTTTTGATCATTAAATGCTCTTTACCGTGACTTGGAATTCCAGAGAATCAGGAATGCCAGTCTCTGGAAACTTCCTTCTTGAAGTTTGTAGTAGACGAGATTATCTTCATATTGATAATTTGTGTCCCACTCGAACTTGTTCCCTTGTGCTCTATTTGCTTCGCACAAATTTCGGGTCAATTTAGTCCAATTAATTATCTACCGTAAAACCTGATTTAATTTCCAATTTAATTTCGGGACCCAACATCGATCCAACCTAGTCGATCCAAAGTATGGACATGGCCCACATGAAGCCTACTACCCACATGATATTTGTGTCCTATTTATTTGAGTCCCCACATGTTACTTATTTATCTGTGATTATAAATACCTATTTTAATTCAATTATTTCACCCTGTTTGATTTCGACCCGATCCGGCTCGACCGAACCCAAATCCAAGCTCCATGTTTTCCTCTTATGACTGTCCAAATACCCCACACAATATTTCTCTTTTTTCTATTTTGAAAATATCTCTTCCTCCCTCTACTTTATTAAATATCTTAAAATATCTCTTATATATATATATATATATATATATATATATATATATATATATATATATATATATATATATATATATAACTCTCTCTCTCTCTCTCTTATAACAAACACACCTCCTCCTCCCCTCTCCTTTACAGCACACCCCCCCTCATTTGGCCGACTTCACCCCCCTCTCTCTTCAAATAATATCTCTCACTCTCTTTCTATAATATACACACACACACAAATTTCTCTCTCTCTCAACAAACACACACACCCCTACTCCACAGCCACCTCCTTCTTTCCTCCTCCCTAGCCGACAGCCGAACCCACCCCCTCACAGCCGAGCACCACCACAGCCTCCATCTTCTTCTCCTCCTCTTCTTCATCATCATCTTCATCACCACTACCACTCTCACCACCATCATCACCATGCACCATCTCCATCACCATTATCATTCACACCACCACCACCATAGCCTCTGCCATAGCCACCCTCGCCGTGCGTTGGCCGCGCGTTGGCCGGACACCGCCGTCGTGCCAGGCTGCGCCGCCGCCGCAGCAACAGCTGCAACAGCAAGCAGCAGCAGCATGCAGCAGTGGCCGCACGTGTGCCCGTCCCCGCGAGCTCCCCACGCCTCCGACGAACCTGGATGACCACCCTGGGAGAGTCTTCGGCCTCCCTGACGTGTGAAACACACGATTCGTGCATTTACATCGAAATCCCGTCGTGACGCGCGAGTTTTGAACTCGGAAATGGCGTCCCGTCATAGCAACTTCGCACGTATTTTTCGAGAGATCCGACCGTTGGATCGACGATTTCTTTGCTCCGTCACAATCTAGGTATATACCCCTTCATCCCTCTCAAATTTTATCCGTTAATTTCGTCGTTTGATAGATCAAAACCGGCCACAAAATTGACATTTTAATTTGAACTGTTTTTGGACAGTTTTGTGGAGCCGACTTCGTCAGCTCGTAACTCCGCCGTTGCAGCTCCGTCTTGCGTGCCACCAGTTCCTGTGCATAGCTGGTATAACCCTCTTCCTGTCATTTGAGTTTTGTTTCATTGTGAGCACGTTTGGTTGGTTGAATTCGACGCCAAAGTTAGTCGTCCGAATTCCTAATTTCCATCTTATAAAATTCTATTTTTGAACCCGGAACTTCGGATTCAATTTTTGACACCACTAGTAGACTCGTAGCATCGTTCTGGCATATTTTCATATAAAGTTTGTTAGATTTTGAGGACGTGGGCCCTGGCACGTATTTCGGTACAAAGCGGGCCCCACAGTCCGGGTCAATCGGACTTTTTGACGTCGGCTCATCGGAATCCAATTTCGGGTATACCGTTGAGTTTGTATCGTCATTCTGGACTCGTTGACATATAATTTGCTAGGTTTTAGTGGACATTAGTTCTGGCACGCATTTCGGTACAAGTCGGATACCAATATCCGGGTCAACGGGTCATTTTGAGATCGGCTCATCGGAATCCAATTTCAGATATACCGTTGTGTTCGTATCGTCATTCTGGACTCGTTGACATATAATTTGCTAAATTTTGAGGACATTGGCTCCGACACGCTTTTCCGTACAAATTGGTTTCCAATATCCGGGTCAACGAACCAATCTAAGATCGGGTCAACGAAATCCAATTCTGGATATACCGTTGAGTTTCTATCATCATTCAGGATTCGTGGACATATAATTTGTTAGATTTAGTGCACTTTTATTCTGGCATATTTTTCGGTGTAAAGCGGGTCCGACACGGATACCGTTTTGATCATAAATTACCTTTTTGCCCCTGTGTCGAAATTGGACTTATGAATAGGCTATCCTAGATGATTTGACCATTTTGGACACGTTGGTGATGTTTGTTTTATCATCCGACAATGTTTGTAGATGTTTCTCTGTGTATTACCTTTTATTATATTTAATTCTTATTTAGTTCGTATTTCGGAATTAGTACAACGAAACTGAAATCAGTCGATTCCAGTGATCTCACATCGCTGAAATTGGCAAGATGATCATGTGGATCACTGTGATAAGATTATTAACCTTACTGTTGATTATCTTATCTTGATTTGCGTGTCATAGGTTTCGATGTACGTATAACGAGGTGCAACTTGATATTTTAATTCTAAATTAGAGTGGTCCTGTTTGACCAAGATATATGGTATCTTGGTAGGTAAATATTAGGGATAGTGTGCTTAGGCTAGTTTTGACCTCGGTTGACCAAGTTTGACTGCTTTGACCAGAAGTCAACTATCAGTCAACACTTGGCCTAGAAATATCTAGAACTTGACCAGAGTTGACCAGTTGATCCAAAGGTCAACTGTTAGTCAACATTAGCCTAGTTTGACCTAGATTTGACCAGTTGACCAAAAGTCAACTGTAAGTCAACCCTTGACTTAGATTGACCTAGTTTGACTTGCTTTGACTTTCCTTGACCTAGTTTGACTTAGTATGACTTGATTTTACTTCCAAACCCTTATATTAATACTGTATTCCATCTATAGGTCCTCGAGGCACTGTTCTTGGACTCAGTCGACTTATCCATCACATCATAGGCGAGTACATTATCTGATAGTAGTTCCTTGTCTTGATATTTTCTGTATCCGATTCAGTTATAGTGTTTACTTGATTCTCATCACGATGGTACACGGACTAGTATATACCGGATTCCTGTCATGAGATGTCATTCTTGGATTTTCTTGGGATACTGGTACTTGTTCGATCTTGTTCTTGTACTTGTATTGACACCGATTCCTGAGAATGAGTAGCTACCTTCTCAGGGAATCTCATGCCATGACGTGCTATGTCCGGATCCATATACTACTCGGGGATGGGGAATTTTATAGATAGTGTGATCAATGCCCATATTGAGTTACTACTTGTATCATAGCTATACCCTCACCTCACGATGGGTATAGCCTGACCTGTGCTACTACTTGCTCCATAGCTTGACATCCCGGCTGGGCCGAGTCCACGTACTTGTAGCCGGTCGGCTGGAAGCCTGATCTTGACCCATACCGATCACATTATGCTATAATATTCGAGGCACATTTTATATTTATTACATCAGTTACATATTACAGTTCAGCTTACTTTTTCTGCATGATTCACCTTGACATGATTTCCAGTTTATATATCATGTTTTACTTACAGTCTTGATATATCATCTTGTATTCCATTATGATTGTCTCTTGCAGCGTTTGTCAATACTATGAAATTATTGTTAGTTTATGTACTCATTCCCATCCTGACTGGATACGTTGTCAATATTTTAGGAGTTGTTATACCATTATTGGACATCATATGTTGCTAGCTGAGGTGGATCTTACTATTCTTCTATGTGAGTTGCCTGATAGTTATCCTTAGTTTGTCTTGTTTTTCTTCTTTATTTTCCTGTCTTATGATTCCTTCTAGTAGTTTCTATTTGTTCTTGTGCCTTAGTTATCTTTTCTGTCTTATCTCCTTTGGGTTATGATTGAGTACATTTGTAGTTCATGGACCTTCTAGATGTAGTGTATATTTATTGGGTACTAGACAGCGTTCTACCGCCGATACTGCGGCGTAGGCCGGGCGTGGCCCACGTATTCGTATCTGTATATCCGGGTACGGGTCATGACAAAACCCCCGTACTATCAATTTGGTTTGACCTTAGGATGGGGTCAGTGTTGATATTGTTGTTTGGGAACTATGATTCCAATACTGACGGAAGGATATAGCCTAGCGATTAGGCAGACGTCTGAGTGCGAAGTGGTAGGAAATTATGGAGGCACCGCTCGCGAGTTTCGACTGACATGCATGTATATCAGGGACGCCCAAATATGTGCACGATCCGACTCGAGTGGTGATGGCAGATTCGCTATCACGAGGCTTGGCTGAAATACATATATTTTGGGGACGCCTGGAATATGTGCACGATCCAACTAAGTGATACGTTGAATTAAATGAGACTTGAGGAACGGGAAAGTGTCGAGGAGTTCGAGATCATGAGTTTTGAAGAAAAGATTGAGAGTAGCACGAGCGTGGCTCGGATTGAGAGAATGCATAGGAGAAATGTGTGCGAGAAACGTAGGATGTTGAGTCGAGTGATAAGTCGATAAGTGTACTCTGTTAGTTTCGAGGACAAAAATTTTTCTAAGTGGTGTATGATGTAGTGCCCCGTCGCGCTCAGTCAATCGGAGGAATCGAAACGCCGACGGCGTTCGGACTTAGCCTTGCAACGGTTGCTCGAAGGCTCGCTCGGTCAAGGCGACCGCTCGCTCAGGTGGAGTAGTTTCGGTGAACTCCCATTTCAGATCCGTACCCAGCGCCCCACGTACCCCTTCCCTCTTGTCCATTATGTATCTCTCTCAGAAGCAGAAACCCATCTCTCACAGAAAAGAGAACTCCCATTTCTTCATCTTCACAAAAACCCTTCCATCTCCCAATCTACTCCACCAAATCCAAATTCGAAGACACCACCGAACTTCTCTCGCCGCCCTCTCCGAATCCAGACCCCTCTTCCCAACCTTCCGAGCCCGTCTGTAGTGCCCCGTCCCGCTCAGTCAATTGGAGGAATCGAAATGCCGACGGCGTTCAGACTTAGCCTTGCAACGGCTGCTCGAAGGCTCGCTCGGTCAAGGCGACCGCTAACTCAGGTGGGGTAGTTTCGGTGAACTTGCCTCATCTTTGCCTTCACATAATAAATCGCATGTTTTTAACTTACACAAGTAGGCTTGATAATAAAAGAGACGAATGCACATAGCTAAAGGGAATAATCCCGACGGGTCGAATTGAGTTAGAATATGGAAAGATCCAACGGTCGGCTTAGAGTTGGTGCACGGTGTGCTTTGAAAATGACACTCGGTCCTTCGTCCCGTAGCTTGGGAGAAGAAAAAGTTGGTCTTTGACCCAAACTATGAATTAGCCTAAGTCATAGGCGTCGCCCGCGTAAATGTTCGATAAAGCATGTACGCTTCCACGATGTAAGGCTTGACATAGCCCTTGCTCGTCCCTTGGGTTAAGTTGTAGGCTTGATTAAGTTAGGCAAAGTGATGGTGGTCGACCTAAGACATTCCAAGCACGATCCTATGAGTTCTACGGCTGAGTATAGCCACGAAGTCCTACGGTTTCAAAGCTAGTCGTATGGAATATGAGTTGGGCGATAGCGTCGCGTAGAGCACGATGGGCCTAAGGCACGATGCACGGACTTAGTGTTTAAGGTATGAACCACAGTTGATTTAATAAGTTTTTGGAGAAAGGACTATCGAATAGGCATTGAGTTGAATGAAATGATATGGTAACATGGAAAGAATGCTCGCGACCGTGGGTCGTCGAGGGGTCCTTGAGGGGTCTCAAGGATAGAAGACTTGAACTTGGTTTTGGAAAGAGATGATAACACTGAGAGTACAATGACTGCGTGAGACGTCAGTTTGAGTGAAGGGTCTTGCATGGTCATTGGACAACTTGTCGACAAGGTAGAGTTTCCCCGTAACGGCAACCCAGGGCCATGGGACCGTTTCAGCCAAAAAGAAACACGGTGATAGCTGTGCTGACTCGATAGCACCGGGTTAGTCGGAGACTTCCGGGGGCTAGCTACCTTGCGCTGGAAGGGTCCCGGCCAACCGCAAGCTATGTGTCCATGATAGCTTGTCATGCTAGTGACCTCATATAGATGAGTCGGCACGGGCGGCAATCCGCGAGTGTGCCTTTGGACTGAGTCGAGTATTAGGTGAAGTGAATCAAGAGTCGAGTATAATGCGTGCTCGGTCAGAAGACAATGTTTGGGCCTAAGATTTGGCTGCAACGAAGACACCGTACTTCGGCACGAGATATGGCGTCGAGTCCTATGTTGTCGGCATATAAGTTGTATAGTTATGGTTTGAGCTGTCATGAGTTTAAGTCAGGAGATGCCGCAAGGCAAAGTTGGTTGAGTGACACTTAGTTCACAAGTAGGATGGGTCAGTTCATGATTTAGTAGCAAAGGGCCGCGAGGCGGCGATATGATTGAGTCTCATTGAGTTGCGAGGCACGGCCTCAGCAAGGGTTTGAAGTACGGTCACACGGTAATGGAGCCTCATCGCGTAGTTGCATCTCTGATTATGGCCGTAAGGCAAACACGACTTGGTAGGCTAACGTTGAATATTGCAAGCACAGGATGGTCTAACGACACAAAATAGGCAAGGCATCGGTCATAAAACTGATCCTAAGGCAAGAGTAGAAAGACAATCATAAAGGGGACTATGTTGCACAAAGTAAATCAAACGTGTTGGTTTTTTATGGGTGGGCGAGGAGCTCATTCCACCAGTACAGTTGAGTACTGACACCCACATAGTTTACACGTGCAGGCACAGGTAGAAGCTCGTGGCGCGGAGCTCGCTTGGATGTGTCAAGGCACGGAGTCCCTTGGCGATTCAAAGCGTGCGGATGCATGGGGTCAAGACTTATACGGGACATAATGTATGAAAATCGCCTTCCGAAGCTTCCGCTGGCCCAAGCAAATGTACTTTGAGAGATGAGAGAGAGCTGAGTAACTTGTAATATGAGATGAGTGAGCTTGAGAGACTTGTAATCTTGGCCTTGCGCCCTTGTAACCTTTGTTCCAATATCCATAAAAGAGTTTTTTGTAATGACTTGTGTTTGTTCTAAATTCTGCTGCTATTATTCAATATCTCTGCTTGGAACTTCTGTACGACGACCGTGTCGCAGCCGTTGAAATCGGCCGTTATGGAACCCGCCTTACACGAACGCAATCTAGGCTCGTGCGACATCACGCCTTAGCGAGGATGATCGCTCCTACGGGAGCGGGGCGTGACACCGTCCCCGCGTCATTCCCGCGACAGTGCCCGACCAGCCGGTCCCAGCCCGTATGCGCCCTCCCGCGCTTGTCAACCCCCGCGTGCCCGTGTCCGTGGTCGGCTTCCTTTGGGCGTCCCGACGCTTCGTTCCGAGTCCGAGGCCTCCCCTCGGTTCTCCTTCGTGCAAAATGTTGGTAAATTTCTGTTCCAAATACCTTCTGACATTTCCACAGAACCCATTTTATGTCTTGGCCAATTGGAATAGTTTAGTTCTGTAGTAATAATGTTGGTTCATTGTGTAGGAATGTGTTAGTATAATGGTTATCATAGAAATTATAGATTAAGCAGTAAATATTGTGAGATTATTATTTGTGTTTGTATTAGAGTTGCTGTAATAATAGTATAAATGGTCTATTACTATTAATTAGTTTCACCAAAATATTATTAATATTATTTGTTTGTCACTAGAAAACTTATATATATATATATATATATATATATATATATATATATATATATATATATATATATATATATATATATATTTAAACACGTTTTATACCAAAAACTTTCAATAATTAGAATAGATAATAAAAAGATATTATTTCTATAAATGATTTTTACTTGCTAAAATAATTGATTTGGTAAATAAAATGGTTTTTATCATTAATAACCAAAAATATTTTGCTATTAATTTAAATCTTTAGTTTGGTAAAAATCGTATTTTATAAAGTATTATTTTTGGCAATTAAAAGCAATTTTTCTTTTATTGCGAAAAATGGTTAAAAATGTATTTTCTAAGGGAAATTATTTTATTAATATTGTTCGGTAAATAATTTTTAGTTAGTAAAAATATTAGTTTGGAAAATCTAATTTCTTAAAATTATTAATCTCTAAAAATACGATTTAAAATTATTTTCTTAATATTTGTTATTACGGCATGTCACGCCCCAGAACCAGAATACTAGCAAGTGGGGACGGACAAGACCAGCTACACAATCCCAAAGTACACCAGTACTCTGAAATTACGTATAAGCTGTCAAGACACGGGGGTTACTTCTGCAAGCCAACAGTCGATCCTAGGTCAAACATTCCTAGGTATCTCAATCACAGGCAATTATACAAAGTATAAGAAGTATGATCATCAGACATACAATAGTAAAGCGTCCCAAGCCATTTATACATGGATGATCATGAAGCTAGTAATACAAAAGAGAGAACTAGCCAGAGTAATAGTCATACATGATAAGCTCTAGCTATAGTCTAGAATACACATATCATGTTTAGGCCCGTAGGCTAAATGTCAAGGGCCAAAACACGAGCTAAAGACGTGCTCGGAGGCTAAACTCCACAAAAAAATAATGTACATATCAAGTGGGAGAATGAAACAAGAAATCCACTCAGGTACTTTGGTGCTCCGGATGGTCACCGTCGAGTAGATGGTACGGAAGATCCTCTGGGCTCCTCTATCAGATCTGGCCAAACAAAACTAGTAGGGTCAGACCCCCAATAACAAGTACCACAAAGGAAGCCAAACTATGAACTAAAACCAGCAATCACTAACATCAACAATTAGAGATACAAATGAGTAAGGGCAGATCGAGACTCGTGCACTACCAATGCACTTATCCCGAACATAGGAAGACAATAAGTAAGCATCTTGGAGCATAAATTAATTATCATACAACATAATATAAAGTGTAGACATGTTAAGTAAGCAGAAGCTTGAGAATATGTAAAAGCAATTGAACATGTGAACTTGGGAGATTGTCGGGTCATGAGAGTGTGGTGACCCGACATAGGGAGTCATGTATAGCTTGTGAGATAATTGAACATGTGAGCATGTAAGAATTATATAGAAAGACAATGATAAGTGGACTTAGGAACTATTCTGGAAGCCAAGTTACAATCCTTAAACCAAATAAGGACCGGGGTTGTAACCCTTCTCCTGAATAGAACTTTGTCTCCGACCATTTATCGATGAAAGTAAGCATAACCATAATGTACTGAAATAAATATACGGACACTGCCTAGACAAAACTAGACTGGACTGGACTGACCCCATCCATCAAACACGGCCAAGCAATGAGTACGGCTTGATACATTAGCTAACTAGGGTCATCACAAGCCTAGTTACTAGCAAGATGCCATGAGATATCCCTACGGCCACAAGCCCTGCAGACTATCCAGGTTATCCAGGTGCAAGTTACAAGGATTTATAGTGGATACATCGCCCAGGCGACAAATGTATCCCATGTACATATAATAGTGGGTACATCGCCCAGGAGACAAATATACCCTAAGAGAGTTATTAGGTGACTTGGGTGCAACACCTGACAGTGTGCATATTACTTGTTTCATGAAGTGCCCCATATGACAGTGGGCAGGAAATGTGTCCTACTCGTCGGCAGGCTACAAGTCCATCAGAGAAGGCGCCCAGATAACGGGATTGCTTGTAGCCAAAATACCTCTTTATATGAACTACTTGATCAATCTAGTCATTAACCTAGTCATATTCAGTATTAATCCCTGACCGTGAGAAATCAGGAATTCATGTCCTAGACATGATGCAATACAGAACATGTAGCTTGTACAAACACACTCAAGAGAAACACCCATGGTGTCCAAATCATTCATTACTTGTAAGCCAATAAAGCCGTCACAACAGCATTCATAGTTCATGTCATGTCATGTCATATCATGTTACTTGTCTGGAGTGCACCACGATGGGTCACTATCATGCTAAGAGTACTTGTTAGGGGTACGCCACGACGGGCCACAATCATGTTAAGTGTCACTCCCTGTTCCCAGGATACGTATTTTTATACATGTACTGCTTGAATGTATTTATTTAATAATTATCATGCATTGTTCTGTATTTTAATTCCTTTAATTTCACGCTAATTAATTTTTTGTATTTTACTTTCTGCTTTTTACTCTGCTTTAGCTTTTCTTTGGGTTCGGTCTAGGTCGGTTTATTTTTGGAATTATGATGGTTCATCATGAACCGAACCCAACTCTCTACCTACCAATACCCCCATTTAAGCCCCACCCCTTTCTCTTGTCACGTCCTGATCCGAGAAATCGCTCGTCCTCGCTGGGGCGTGATGCCGCACGAGCCTGGAGTTGCGCTCGTACAAGGTAAGATAACGGTTCACATAACATAAGCAGCGGAAGGAAACAAAGAAGACAATAAGAATCTCTTTTATTCATAATGAACTGAAGGTTACAAGGCTCTGAATAGCCCAACTATATATGCCAATTGGCTACAATGCTCATGATCTCTCTAGCTCACAAAGGATTACATTATTTCATATATTATGCCTCTTTATAGCCACCAAGTAGTCTTCGGCCGAACACCTCCATGTCGCAAGTCCGAACGCCTATGTGGTAGCTCCTCTTGAACGCCAAGGACTCCATGCCTCAGCACGTCCAAGCGAAGCTCCGTCCCGTGCTGAACGTACCTGAACCTGCACATAAACTAGTAGAGGATTAGTGCTTTCGTCCTCGCTTCGCACTGATCAAGACCCGCTCGCACCCAAACCAAGCACTAAGTAAATTTAGTGAAGCATACAACATTATTCGGTGATCTTTCTAATTAGCCTTAGGATCAGTTTCATGGCAATATTTACTTATTTGTAACATATTGTAAATATGTCCCATACCGTGTTCCTGCAGCAGATACAGTTAGACATAATCTGAAACATAAACATAGTGATTTGTGCTCATCCCGTTCCTTTTCGCCTAGCCTGCAATGGTTAGAACTTACATAACCAATCATACGATTTATCCAACCAGCCAACCATAAACTTAGACATATGCATAAGGGTGGCAGGCCCTGCTCCTGCACCCAACTCTCATCTCAGTCCACCGGCCCTACTATATGAAGGTCACGGTGTTTCGCATCGTAATGGACTTAGCATCTCTTATGTGTAAGCCTACAATCACTTCGATACGGGTTGCTAGCCCAATATCCGAAGGATCCCAAACTTACGGATATCATAGCTTATCACAGCACTGGACGGCCGCAATCCGTCCGAATGATGTGCACCATAAATACCATACATAATTCTCTCCTAGGCCGGACGGTTCCGGTGCCCTGGCGTAACCGTCCAAGGGAAGCCGCACCCGTGCACGGGCCATCCGAGTCTATTGACCATGCAATATGTACCATAGCATACAAATTATATCGTTCCAACCAATCCTCCGTTCCATAAACATAGTCTCGTACCATTAACATATTCGCGTCTCATAAACATAATCCACCATCCATATGGGGAGCTCCATCGGCGTTATGCCCCAACACATCCATATTGATGCACGACGTCCAACGGCTTAGACATCTCGTACTTGTATTCAACGCGTACCATTCGTAAGTTATTCTCATAGCATAATTCCGTAGTTACTTAGTTATTCCCTAGCTTCCGTGCACGAGGACACACTCAGCGCCGTAATCAATGTTCTACGCCTAGTGTTCAATGTTTTCAGAGGCGTGCACGTGATGCACATCTCGATATTTTCTTTCAATATTCTACCATCACCGCCCTACCGCGACTCGTACACTTGATGCACGTCGCTCTAATTATTCGATTGTTCAATGTTCTATCTTAGTGTTCAACACATATTTAGACACTTACTCGCCGAGCCACGCTCGCTAACTCGATAACATTTTACGCATGTACGAACATATTTTATTAGACGTGAAGGAATAGGAAGAGAGAGTCAAGAACCCGCCCACCTTAAGTCGATACGTCTTGCCATTTCGCCGAGTTGAAGCAGCTCGCTTCCATAACTTGGTCGCATAGCTAACTCTCGGACTTAGCTTTTCCTTTGAACTACTTGATTGATTTGGCCTATCGTGCCTATGTCACGATCCGTAATCTAGCATAAATGCATAGCCTGCATACCAGATCAACTAACATCAGCACTTGCTCAAATGGGACTTATCCTTTGCATCGATTCGATTCATAGATTCCAATCGACTAAAAGCTTACCTTTGGCCAACGTAACTCTCGCATCGATTTGCATCGATACCTCATCGGGTCAACGTAACTCTTCAAGTCAATGACTCATCATAATGCACCGAGCAGAGCGGGACATTACATAATATATCATTCAAAATCAGGTTCGTCCTCGAACCAAAACCAACACTTAATCGAAGTGCTTCTCTAGATCGTTTCACGATCTCGTGCTACTATCCTTGGAATCATACAACTTAGTTTGGATCATACACATATTTTAGGCGTCCCACCAATATATGCATTTCAGCCAAGCTCGGTTGTAGGATATCGGGACAACTAACAAGCTCAACTTAAATCCTCAAGTACCAATCAGTCCGAACTCGACTTAGTCATATCTTAGCGCCTATTCCCAAATACTACTCGTATGTTTATACCATAACATGCGATCATCTTCCAACATCTTGCACATAACTTAGCTCAAAACTATTAGTTCGATATCATAAGTTTCTTGCCGGCCACCTAACACTCGCATTGCATCGAGTCATTGCGCATCTGATCACAATAATTCTCCGTAATGCCTATTCGTCCAACCGTTTGCCTATCTCTCACGTAACCCAAGTCTTTTACACAATCATTTATAATACTTGGCCTTAACGACATGGACTAAGTCCAACATGTCACAGATTTCTTTGCCTACAATCCGTACGAAGTCTCGCACACGACTATCCCAACACGACCCATGTTCTCGAACTGCCTACGCATCGCGTCTGGGGCTTCCCCCGCTAGGTAACTTATCCAGACATCGTACTTAATCTCTTCCGACACAAAAGGTCAACTTGAGTCTACGATGCTCAAAGGCAATAATCTTTCTAACCCAAGGTCTCTTACGATACGCCTATCTCCGATCCTTGATCGAATACGAATTCCTTACCTAATTTTTGAATCAATTTCGACTACTTCGTTTCGTAACATAAATTATGCACCCAAATACACATAGCCTAACCGTTACTCAAACCGATCTACGACACAACTCTTAGGGTCGTTCTATTATTCGTCGCTCTCGCGCATTACAGAATCCTTGCAATTGTCTTACCGCATCACTATGCTAGGTACGTTCCTCAACATCTACTCGATCATCGACTAACCCAGTCTATCCACGTATCCATTCGATTATAAATTTCTTTTCCTGACCATATCGTTCTAGTCGAAGGCTACTCGCTAACTTACGAAACACGATACTCGCTCGCTTAGACTTATCCTCGACATGTACTACATCATTTCTCCTTCTCGATAAAATTTCTTACGCGACTTCTTTAGGGTCATCTTATGGGACTTCGACATTCACTTGATTTGGCGGTCAAGTCTTCTAGGGTCATCTGCCCCGAAACTACGTTCGATAATTGAAGTTCATCAACGAGGCACAGTTACAACGAACCATGCTATATCCTATCGCGGAGTCAAATCAATTCCCGACAATTCCTATGGGACCTTATCCAATCCGACATAACTCATCAATCCATAGTTTATCTATCCCCGTGCAACTGATGTGCCGTTAACTATTCGAATCACTTATGTACATTGCATGTCGTTACTACTCGAATCACTCATATATTACCGTCGACTATCCTTGCCAGTCGTATGACATCTACTCGCCTCAAGTCCGAGTTTACCTATCCGTGATCATAGCTCGACACATTCCGTACTCATCAAAACCATCCTCGAATAACTTTCACATCAAACCACAAGTCTAATCCGATTTTGCCACGCCTTACAAGTTTGATCATCCCTACTGTATGAATCACCATACCAGCGCTCATGCGAAATGATCACCCTGATTTGGCGTGACGCATGTGCGATGCTGGAGTTGCACTCGCATAAGACAAGAATGTCAATATTGTGGTTATCCTCGAAACAACCAAGCACTTTCGTTTTCTTTCGAGTAACATCCATCGACTCTCAAATTCTCTGAAGCATTCCTACCGTTATCATCCAAACTGCCATAACTTAACTTGCATCCTATTCATCCAACGACAGTGCTCGACATAATTTTCGTTCATTCGATCAGAGTATCCCCGAGTTATTGCATATCATCTTTGATACGCCTCAATACCATCGTCAATATGCATAACTTGAACATCTTCCTCTCTCATAAGCTCAAACTCGTTGCAATTACTGCCATTTTTCAAACTCGAATACAAATCAATTCTCACGTACCAAAATCCATTCTGTTGTAACTAACTACCATCATCGAGACACGATTTCCGATTCATATATTCATTCTCATATCTCTAACTTGCACTTCCCGATCGTGCTACCGACTCATCGCGCTAACTCAAATTCGTTCGTACGATTTCCTCGTACCTACTCAACTCGTTACGAACAAGTTTCGTACTAACTCAATGTAAATTCAACCGGCCACTATTTCCTCGATGCAACATTCCTTCGTTATGCTCAGCCTATCGTTCGACTTACACTTAAGGAGTCCTCGTCCGACGTATCATCCATAGGTACGACTTCACGCATAATCGCTCAACTCAATTCATCAAGGCATACTTGCATCGACTTCCATCAAGTTATTCCCACTAGAGTCTCGGTACTACTTCATCCGTTGAGGACATACATATCGTAACAACATAATCGTCTCGACAAAATCTATCGCAAGTTACTAACCGGCTTAACATAGCTATCACTAAGTGGTATTCCATATACCACTCAGGAATCGAGCATTATTATTATCGATACAATACTCCGCTACACTGATCGCAAAAGTGGTATTGTATATACCACTCGAAATCGAGTCATTACTCAACATCATACTCCGCATAGGTCCGACATCTATTCCTTAATCAACTATCCCGTATGGCGATCCTTTCGATCCCAGCTCTAGCGTTCGCTCAAGTTTGACACGCATTCACTCTAACCGTATCTTGGCGATCATATCGATTACACCCGCAACATTCGCTTATTCAAAGCTTAACGTGACATACGGCCAACATAAACGTTTGCCTACTCAAACTCGACTTAGCGACCAGCTCGACTCGTTACTATCATATCCGCGATCTTCCAATCTCACTCGTTGCAACTCGTACAACAACTCATTCTCGATACTTAAGGTCTTTACTCAATCTCGTACAACATATTACTATCCATCCGCACAGCCATACAACACGCATCATACCATATCGACTCGTTGCACCGATGCAACGAACGATTAACAACTTGCTGCACTCCGTACAACCAACAACACATAACCGTTTGCATAGCAACATAACACGCATCGCCTCACAAATCGACCCGTTGCACTTTGTGTAACCAATAACACATATCTCCTCGCACTTCGTGCGACCAACAACACATAACTTCTCATATTTCATGCGACCAACAACACATATCATTGCACTTCGTGCAACCAACATCACCATATTAGTTGTACTTCGTGCGACTAGCGACTCATAGCTTTCTTGCTTTTTGGGAAACCATAATCTCCTAACTGTTGCACTTCGTGCAACCAACACTCTCTGATGGCACCCGGAGATAGCGCAATCGTCACGACATACTTGTGGCAGACGTACTCACTTAATATAAACTTATTGTATGGAACATCCAATGTGTAGCACCCAGTTTTTCAAATGAGGATAATTTTAAAATTTCGTGTTTATAATTATTTTAATAATGATATTTAATTCATGATATGATTTTTGGTGATTTTAAATCATTTTAAAATTAATTAAATCAATGACTTGTGGTTTTGACGTTTTGCTAGTGAAACCCTAGAGACTGTTTGACCTAGAGCCCAACCATGTGATTATGATATTTTAGTGTCATTTCTAGCCTAAGGATATTTTTGCATTTGACCTCTTTGAATTATTTTGATATTATTTTATTATTTATGATATTGTTTTGGGATTATTTGAGTCGGGTTCGAATTTCAACTCAATCCGACTTGAAACGGGGACCCGGGGATAGTTTGACTCTAGTGGGACCCGCACACTAGTTAGGCATGGCCCACATGATATTAATTTTAGTCTACATGATAGAAATATTTTAGTTAGAGGTTAGACTAATTATTATGGATAAGGTTAGTGTGATTAGAGACTTTAGAATGACTAATTTAGCCCCAACCAATTAGCCCTTTCCTAATACTCATAGAATAGGTTAGTGGGGGCATTTTGGACCTTACCATAATAGGACAAATAGCCCCATATGGGCAGCCACTTTGGGAGAGGATAGGCTCAAGTTCATTTCATTATTCTCATCCACACTCTCTCTCTTGTTCTTTCCCAAATTCCTAGAGAGCAATCCCTAGCAATTTCTCCACCAAATCCTTCCATTTCGCCACCAAATCTTCTTCTTTCCTTCTCCATTCTAGCCAAGGAGGAAGCTACCCAAGTTTGGGAGGATTCGGAGCTCGTTCGTGTCCTTTTGGAATCTCTACGTGTCGGTGTCGCTCCGGGAGAGCTTTTCTTCGATTCGATCTACCGGAAGGTATAAATCCCTTCTCCTTTTCATTTTCTCATGCATATAGGTCTATTTTGAACCCATAGAAATGACCCCCATGGTTGTATCTCCATTTGTGTCCATTTCGTGTCCATTTGGAGGTCATAGGAGTGTCCTTTGTGTTGTGGTTGTGTCCATGTGGGAAAACCCCAAATTTGGACACACTATGTGTTGTTGTTATGTATGAATAAATTATTACATGTTTAATCTCATATTTTTGTATTGGAGATGTGTTCTATAGTGTCTCATATATATATATTAGTGTAGAGAGTGAGTTCTTGATATATTATGTTATATACTTGTGTTCTTTTGTCTCAAACTACCCAAATCCGTCATGATTTTTGTCCACGTTTTTAATTTTAGCCCTAACTTAGAAATGTCATAACTTCTAGCTCAAAGCTCGGTTTAATCTTCCATTTTTTTAAAAAGAAGCGTATTGAAGTTAGCTTTCCAAAAACACGTATTAATAGGCCTAATTCTTTCTATAACTTTCTGGAGAATTATTTGAGTGTCAGCTGTACGAAAGACAAACGCGTTCTCGGTGTTTTCGCGATTCCGGGAGTTTCCGAAAACGAAAACGCGATTCGTTTGAAGTTTCGGAAAGCTAACACATAGATCTATAACATACTTTAATCCTAGATTTTATTTCATGCTGAGATGGTACAGTATTGATTATTAGTATGAGTTACTATTCGGCATATGCATTTTGTGCACCCTTGTGTGTAATATAATGTTCTATTTGATTTTAACCCATGTTAATATATATACATTATGTAATTAAATAGAGAATGCAAGCATGAGTAAATGTTTAAATAAATGATATATGAGGTATAAGTATCCTATCTAATGTAAGCATGTATAAGTATGGCTTGTAATGAATATGTAGGTTCCATAGTATGTAATGTATGGTGCATATAGTAGTGCAAGAGAATAAATGAATGATGAATGAATGCAAGCATGAGTGTAATATAATAATAGATATAATGTATGCAATATACAAGTTAATGAGATGTAATGTTCTATGTTAACACAAATCCTATATTACCTCATGTACCCCTTATACTATGTTGACACTATCACACTTGACACTTTGTCCACTTACACTTTGACACTCTTTGATATGTATACACTATGTATGCCCATTTAACCCTCACTTGCCCCTTTGCTATATTCACATACACACACATAGCCTCTTAAATAAGTATTTATGAATATAGTTAACTTAGCTATGTATGTATATTATATATATGTTAGCATATTGTGTTGTAATATATAAGTTTATATAACCATTTGAAATGCCATGATTATAGACCTAATGTTGAATACCAGTATATGCATGTGTATATATGTGTAGACATATATAGCTTAAAGTAATAGATTACCTAGTATATATCCAATGTGAATTCTTGCCTATTTGAGTATTAAATAATTGCATGCTATATAGAGTTGGGTGTATGTTGGCTTGTATAGCCTTGTATTGATGTGTGCTTGCTAGGATGGTCTTGGTTAGGCCTAGTAAGACTTGATGGGTTAGGACATGACCTAGTTTGATCTAGTTTGACTAGTACAGTTGACCAGAGTTGACCAAGGGTTAACTTTGGCCTAGTTTGACCTAGATTCATGTAGAATGCATCGTAGTGCTTTATATTACCCTTCTGGACATGTTGTGACTTGTGCTGTTCTAATTAGGAGCCAGACACCTCTCCTCGGACAGTATCTTTACCTTGGACATTCAGATATCAGACGAGTACATTCTCTGATCATTTCATATCATGTTAGAATTATTTTCCTGCTTTAGATTACTATACTTGATGCTGGCACGTTGGTAACACGGATTAGTACTATATGGATCCTTTCTTGAGATGTTATCCCCTCAGGGAGCATCGTATACTACATATTCTGTACGTTTCACTTACATGGTGTATCACTATGCTTCATGGTTCTTCGACCACTTGTGACATGTACTCTCATGATCACAGAGTCTTCCCAGAATCACCCCATTGTGGCCATTACCAGAATAACCCATTTATGGACTATCCATGTATCACCCCTTGTGGGCCTTTGCATGGAATCATAACATAACCTGGTTGGATCCTTGTGTATTGATTGGGGGTACGGAGGAGTAGAAATAGCATGTGAATAATTCCAAATAATATAATCTTGAACCACCTCTCATGAATCACCTCTACCTGTTCACATGTCTAGCTTGTACTCTGATTCACTAGTCACTGTTAGTTCTCTACTTATAGTAGATATTTCTATTACAGTTCTCTCTCTCTGTTTACATACTGTATTTCTTTCAGATCCTGTATCTTACTTTAATGCACGATTATATTTTCTAACCTGCTATGATCTGTTGAGATGTACTGTGCTCGTTCCAGTCCTGACTGGACCTGTTGATAAATTTTACAGATAGCCTGGAGTTTGCCTGCTAGCCTAGAGGAGACAGTAGAGGTTGTATAGATAGCTAGGGTTTATTCATAGTTTATTTTCAGTTGTTTTGAAATGTATTTATGGATTACTGTATTTGAGTTTTGAGATATATTCTGAGTTTGTATCTTAGACACTTAGACTTCTATCTGTTGTATCTCTTTTCGATTTCATGTTTTATCTATCTTCCTTTATGCTCTACCTTAGATGTGATTGAGTTTACATTCTGCTATGTCACCCCCATTCGGGGAGTATAAACTGTTTAGTCTTATACTGTTAGATGCATTGAGACCTAGGACAGCGTTCTACCGTCGACACTGCGGCGTAGGCTGGGCGTTGTTACGTTCTCGTGCCCTAACTCTAGGGTGCGGGTCATAACACAATGTAGCGTCGAGCAGATCCATGAGCCATGCGGTTGCGGAAACAACTTAGAGTCAACTGAATTCAATAGCGAAGCGACTGAGGGTCAAAGAGATTCATGCATGGTCCAAAGGATGGAACCGCTCTGATACCAATTTGTCACGCCCCGATCCGAGAAATCGCCCGTCCTCGCTGGGGCGTGATGTCGTACGAGCCTGGAGTTGCGCTCGTGCAAGGCAAGATAACGGTTCACATAACATAAGCAGCGGAAGGAAACAAAGAACACAATAAGAATCTCTTTTATTCATAATGAACTGAAGGTTACAAGGCTCTGAATAGCCCAACTATATATGCCAATTGGCTACAACACTCATGATCTCTCTAGCTCACAAAGGATTACATTGTTCCATACATTATGCCTCTTTATAGCCACCAAGTAGTCTTCGGCCGAACATCTCCATGTCGCAAGTCCGAACGCCTATGCGGTAGCTCCTCATGAACGCCAAGTACTCCATACCTCGGCACGTCCAAGCCAAGCTCTGTCCCATGCTGAACGTACCTGAACCTGCACATAAACTAGTGGAAGATTAGTGCTTTTGTCCTCGCTTCGCACTGATCAAGACCCGCTCGCACCCAAACCAAGCACTAAGTAAATTTAGTGAAGCATACAACATTATTCGGTGATCTTTCTAATTAGCCTTAGGATCAGTTTCATGGCAATATTCACTTATTTGTAACATATCGTAAATGTGTCCCACACCGTGTTCCTGCAGCAGATACAGTTAGACATAATCTGAAACATAAACATAGTGATTCGTGCTCATCCCGTTCCTTTTCGCCTAGCCTGCAATGGTTAGAACTTACATAACCAATCATACGATTCATCCAACCAACCAACCATAAACTTAGACATATGTATAAGGGTGGCAGGCCCTGCGCCTGCACCCAACTCTCATCTCAGTCCACCGGCCCTATCTATATGAAGGTTACGGTGTTTCGCACCGTAATGGACTTGGCATCTCTTATGTGTAAGCCTACAATTACTTCGATACGGGTTGCTAGTCCAATATCCGAAGGATCCCAAACTTACGGATATCATAGCTTATCACAGCACTGGATGGTCGCAATCTGTCCGAATGATGTGCACCATAAATACCATACATAATTCCCTCATAGGTCGGACGGTTTTGGTGCCCCGGCGTAACCGTCCGAGGGAAGCCGTACCCGTGCACGGGCCATCCGAGTCCATTGACCATGCAATACGTACCATAGCATACAAATCATATTGTTCCAACCAATCCTCCGTTCCATAAACATAGTCTCGCACCATTAACATATTCGCGTCTCATAAACATAATCCACCATCCATATGGGGAGCTCCGTCGGCGTTATGCCCCAACACATCCATATTGATGCACGACGTCCAACGACTTAGACATCTCGTACTTGTATTCAACGCGTATCATTCGTAAGTTATTCTTATAGCATAATTCCGTAGTTACTTAGTTATTTCCTAGCTTCCGTGCACGAGGGCACGCTCAGCGCCGTAATCAATATTCTACGCCTAGTGTTCAATGTTCTCGGAGGCGTGCACGTGATGCACATCTAGATATTATCTTTCAATGTTCTACCATCACCGCCCTACCGTGACTCGTACACTTGATGCATGTCGCTCTAATTGTTCGATTGTTCAATGTTCTATCTTAGTGTTCAACACATATTTAGACACTTACTCGCTGAGCCACGCTCGCTAACTCGATAACATTTTACGTATGTACGAACATATTTTATTACACGTGAAGGAATATGGAGAGAGAGTCAAGAACCTGCCCACCTTAAGTCGATACGCCTTGTCGTTTTGCCGAGTTGAAGCGGCTCTCTTCCATAACTTGGTCGCATAGCTAACTCTCGGACTTAGCCATTCCTTTGAACTACTCGGTTGATTTGGCCTATCGCGCCCATGTCACGATCCGTAATCCAGCATAAAGGCATAGCCTGCACACCAGATCAACTAACATCAGCACTTGCTCAAATGGGACTTATCCTTTGCATCGACTCGATTTATAGTGTCACGACCCGCACCCAATATTTGGGCATGAATCATATACACGCCCAGCCTACGCCGCAGAGTCGGCGGTAGAATGCTGTATCAATATGATGAACAACCACGCAGTAAAAATAAATCACAAGGAGTATTTAAGATTAAAACTCAACTCAGCTGTCATGATTAAAAATAGAATCATCTCATAATGAAAGAGAGTCTAACTCAAGTAAATCTCTACTACATGTCTCATCTCAGCTCATAAATCAAATACAAGGTCTCAGCACTAACAAATGTCTAAGATAGAGCAGCGGGGTCAGCTGCTGAATAATCCTCTTGGTAAACAAGGTCCGTCTCTAAGCCATCTCCCCCGTATGGGCCATACTCCTCTGGACACACGATCTCATCGCCTTCACCTAAAATTTGTTTGGTTACCCAGTCAGGATGGAACGAGTACAATTCACTGAGTGCAGTTCCAAATATATGAAAACGACTATACAGCAGGGGTTAGCTTTTAGACATATGATTCAAAAATAAAATAAAGAAAGACAAGTAAACTGAATAAGAACAGAAAATGAAATACCAATAAATACTCACCAACTGACTGAAGTACCTTTGATATGTGATCGGTCTCGGGACAATTATGCGACACGGTCTACACGGTCTAAAATTATACGGTCTACAAGTACACGGTCTACAGAATTATTGCAATAAAGAAATATTGGCTATAAATAGTAATCACGATCTACACAGTTTAAAATGCAGTAAGAATAATCACGATCTACATGGTCTACAAGATATAAATGAAATAAAGATCACGGTCTACACGGTCTACACGATCTAAGGTCAGATCATACATCGTTGGCACTTCACTTCTCCCGACTCTAGTGCAATAAATTCATAAAAGACTGAAATCATACGTCTATCAACCAATCACTGATGTATAGTAAAGATCAATAATGAAAACAAATAATAAACTGTACTCGCCTGGCGTTCCGGGCTGCTGGCACTGGCCAAAGTCCAAATCGAGATCTAAGGAACCTATTTAAAGAATCACAGAGTCAAGATAAAACTCAATATGAAATGTTGGTATTCTATCTACAATTTGCTTTTATTGGGTTTTAATCTAATAATAATCCCTTTACCCTCTTGCTCAGTTGTTTAACCAGAAGGGTTGACTAGGTGCAGGTGGTTTAACCCTATTGGTGGACTTACTTACATAAGCCCCTAATAGAGATAGTTTCACTAACAGATATGGACATCTAAGGGTTTACTTAGCCTGTGGTTTCGATCTCATGGGACAAGTAGATTTAAACCCCTACTCCTACCCACTGGATATATGAAAGCAAGGTGTTCTCATCATTATATATACCTGTAGCACCAGGATTGGTTGTGACAGGGAACAGGATAGTATTGGAGGTCCTTTCTGATATTCCACTCTAATTAGTTGTTGTTGCCATTTATCCATGATCTGACTCCTGCTTGGTAGCAACCTTAGGTCTTCTGTTTGGGACTGGTCCCCACTACTAGGTGTGTTAGTTGACTGATTTTCAGGTTATGAGATCAGTCATTAATTGGTTTAGGGTTCATGCCTGCTCTTCCTCACCCACATCATAAGTCTCAAGGCACGAGTGGTATCCTGGATCTCCAGTTTAATACACTAGCTATAGTAGGGGAATTTCAGTTTATAAAGTTGGCTAAGAAGTCTTTTCCCTAATACCTTCATGTATTCTCCACAGTCTGCCTTATATTGATGGCTGTACAACTGTCAGCAGTGGCTCTATGGTGTACCCACAACTTCAACCATCTACCCTTTTTTGATATTAAACTGCAGATGTTCTCTTCCCCTATTCCCAGACTCCTTACATATGTGTACAGGTGCATTTATGTAGACTCAACTCTTGGGTGTGCTATTTATTCAATTATCAGTCACGTGTGAGTCTCTAGTTAGGAATTTCTACCATCTACTAGGTTTGAACAACTAACAGAGGATATAGGATACTCTGCTGTTCTGATACCAGGAGGGTGTCACGGCTATTTGGGACCAAGCTTTAAGTGTGACTCGATGATCTCGTGGTTTATTTGCCTGATGCCAAGTCCCATTTAATGGGTATATCTTCCTGTAGCCAACCCAGATGGGTATAGTTGCTGATATGGCCTAACCCATATCCTGAGTTCAAGAGATACTCGGGTGAGGAAGGATTATACACTAGGGTAACCTGTGTAGTCGAGTACTCCCTGATACGATTGCTAGGGCACTTAAACATGGATTCGATATCGAGTATCCTTCTAAAATTGATCATTGGCTCGAATACACAACCTCTGCTATAGGTTTCAGGTTTGATATCGAACACACATCTAATATTTGATTATCTCGATCAAATACAACCTTGTTACCCCATAGAGTTAACGGTTGATACTTGTCGAGTATCAATAGTTGTTCAGATGTTAATATACAGGGTTTGATGTCAATTATCCACCTAAAACTGATTTATTAAGAGCAATAGTGACTCCTTTCACCCATGGAGTTAACTGTTGACATCTCTTGATTATCACAGAGGAGTTTGGAGGGACAAGATGTTCCCTGGTACAAGGCCAGATGGCCTACGACTTGATCGACATAATGACCTAATCAGGACTCTAAGTTCTCAACACCCCTGGCTCATGTCAACAGCTCTCTCTCTCTCCTCCCATGCATAATTTATTATCAAGATAACAGTACAAGAGATTATTTTTCCGAGATAAATTGCTTACCTGTTGGAAGAAGTCTTCCCTTTGTTCTCTCTATTCCATGCAGATCCCCAACTTGTTACAGCGACCAGGGAGGAGGTATAGGGTTCTAGGAATCGGTTACTTCTCTCTATGTATTTATGTATAACTCATAGATAAGAGGAAATTTGGTTTACTAGATATACTCCCCTTAAGATTCAAACTCCTATTTGAATTCAAATTCGTATTTGAAAACAGAAAATGGGTTGGGTTGTAGAATTTATTCATATCTGAGGAAGTCTTGGCGCAGATTCGAACTTGCTTGGGAACAGGGTTTGGTACAGTAGGGATGGTCGGTCCAGGTCCTGCTTGCACCTGTGGCTGTGGCAATGCCTAGTGTTCGGCCAAACCACAGGGCATGGGTCTAAACTGCTTGAAGGGTTAAACTTGCATATCTAATACTAGGGTCCTAATGTCTACATCAATTAGGAAGGAGCCCTTGCCATCTGGTTTGCAAAATCCCTTTGTCCAAAACATGAGTTATGTGTTTCCCTAACTAGGTGTTCAAGGTTAGATAGCAGGACTAGGATTTAGGAGTACAGACCCCTCATGGGTTTTGGAGCTTATAATTCCACTTTACAATAGGGTCCCTGAACAATACATACTTGCATAGCCTTTCCTTTACTATGGCCATTTGTACATTTCTAGTTATGTTTTTCTTTAAAGGTCAAAAGCCTAAGTAACAAAAAGAGAATTTATAACAATTTATAATTAATGCTTAATAACAAAAATAGTTAAGTGGGACTCATAAGTCTACCCCCCTTGGAAAAATTTCGTCCTCGAAATTTAGGATAGATAAGAGGTGGAAATATACCTCATGGCTCGAACAGGTAAGATAGCGTTCGCGCATCTCGTCCTCCCTCTCCCAAGTGGACTCGTCCGGGGAGTGGTGTCTCCACGCGACGCGGACTAAGGGGATCACTTGATTCCTTAGCACCTTCTCTCTGCGGTCCAAGATCTCTACGGGTTGCTCCGGATAACTGAGACTCGGTCCCACCTCGATCTCTGAATGGTCCAAAACATGGCTGGGGTCCGCCACGTATCGTCGCAGTTGAGATACATGGAACACGTTGTGCACTCCTTCCAATGCAGGCGACAAGGCTAATCGATATGCTACAGTACCAACTTTCTCGAGAATCTCAAACGGCCCAATGAAACGTGGGCTGAGCTTACCGCCTTTACCGAAACGGATAGTGCCACGTGTCGGAGAAATTTTCAAAAATACCAAGTCACCGACCTAGTTGCACAAATGTTAGAACGAACTCGTAACTACCCACACAAATAAATCTTAAGTAAATTTTATACCTCAAACTCTAACGGCCTACGGTGACTGTCGGCCCAGCGCTTCTGCCTGTCCTGAGCTACGCGAAGCCGCTCTCTAATCATCTTGACCTTCTCCGCAGCATCTACTACCATCTCTGGTCCCAACAGTGCACGCTCTCCTACATCGTCCCAAGACAGCGGGGTACGACATCTCCGCCCGTACAATGCTTCAAAAGGGGACATCTCGATACTAGCTTGGTAGCTGTTGTTGTAGGAGAACTCTACGAGATGAAGGTGGTCCTCCCATGAGCCACCAAAATCTAGCATGCAAGTCCGCAACATATCCTCGAGCGTCTGAATGGTACGCTCCGACTGTCCATCAGTCTGCGGATGATAAGCAGTGCTGAACTTGAGCGCTGTGCCCAGACTGGCTTGTAGGCTCCTCCAAAAATGTGAGGTGAACCTACTGTCACGGTCCGACACGATACTCACTGGAACTCCGTGCAATCGGACTATCTGCTTCACATAGAGCTCTACCAGCTTCTCCGTAGACAACCCCACTTTAAATGGAATAAAGTGGGTCGATTTGGTCAACCTGTCAACGATGACCCAAATCGCATCCTTACCGTCCGATGACCGTGGAAGACCGGAAACGAAATCTATAGTGATGTGTTCCCCTTCCACTCGGATATCGGTAGCGGCTGCAACAATCCTCCTGGTCTCTGCCTCTCGGCTTTGACCTGCTGACATACGAGGCACCTAGAAACGAAGCGGACTACTTCCCATTTCATACCATACCACCACACGTGGTTGCGCAGATCCTTGTACATCTTATTGACTCTCGGATGTAAAGAATACTGGGAGCGATGCGCCTCTTGCATAACCTCTTCTCTAAGCTCTCCATTCGGTACACAAAGTCTCGTCCCGTGCCTCAACGAACCATCATCTGCAATAGTGAAATCATCCCGTGATCCAGCTTGTGTTTGTGCTATAATTTCCTTCAGTTGTTCATCCTGATGTTGTGTCTCCCGAATCCTGTCCATTCTCCCTGACTGAATCTGCATGCCCATCATCTGCATCTCGGCTCCCGGAATGACGATCTCGATGCCCAAGCTCTCTAAATCCGCTAACAAGTGACGATCTCGGGTCAAGCACATTGCCACGGGATACCTGCTTAACGCATCCGCAACAACGTTGGCTTTTCCCGAATGATACTGCAGTGATATGTCATAGTCACTCATCAGCTCAAGCCATCTACGCTGCCTCATGTTCAACTCCTTTTGCGTGAAGACGTACTTCAAGCTTTTGTGGTCAGTGAAGATTTCCACCCGCTCTCCGTACAAATAATATCTCCACAGCTTCAAGGCAAAGATCACGGCTGCCAACTCAAGATCGTGAGTAGGATAGTTTTTCTCATGTGGTCTCAACTGTCGAGACGCATAGGCTATCACTCTCTTGTTCTATTCCAGGACACAGCCTAGTCCTTTGCCCGAGGCGTCACTATAAATGGTGAAGCCTCCCGATCCTGATGGCAAGGCTAAGATAGGGGCTGTTGTCAGGCACTTCTTCAACTCATCGAACGCAGTCTGGCAGTCTTCCGTCCACACGAACTCCACATCCTTCCTTATGAGCCTAGTAAGCGGCTCTGCAATCCGAGCGAAATCCTATACGAACTTTCGATAATACCCTGCTAGCCCCCAAAAACTCCGTATCTCTGCCACTGTAGTCGGAGTAGACCATGCTTCTACTGCTGTCACCTTTTTTGGATCGATGGATATACCGTCGCCAGTCACCACATGACCAAGAAACTCTACCTTGTCCAAGAAGAACTCACATTTCGTGAGCTTCCCATAGAGCTTCTCCCTCCTGAGGGTCTCTAGCACGATCCTCAAATGCTCCTCGTGCTCCTCCGGTATTTTCGAGTAGATGAGTATGTCATCGATAAACACCACCATGAACTTGTCAAGGTACGGATGGAATACCTTGTTCATCAAGTTCATAAAAATCGCCGGGGCATTCGTCAATCCGAACGGCATCACCATGAACTCGTACTGTCCATACTTGGTCTGAAAAGCAGTCTTCGGTATGTCTTCCTTCTTCACTTTCAACTGATGGTACCCCGACCTCAAATCTATCTTGGAGAATACCTGCGCGCCGCTCAATTGATCGAAGAGATCGTCTATCCTCGGCAGCGGATACTTGTTCTTGATAGTGTGGTTATTCAGTGTTCGGTAGTCGATGCACATTCGCACCGTACCATCCTTCTTCGGCACAAAAAGTACAGGGGAGCCCCATGGCGATGAACTCTCCCTGATGAACCCCTTTTCTAGCAATTCGTCTATTTGCTTCTTTAATTCTTCAGCCTCCTTGTTGATGATTCGATACACCGGTTGCGCTGTTGGTACTGCACCGGGCACTAGATCAATAGCAAACTCGATGTCCCTGTCTGGCGACAATCCTGGCAAGTCTTCGGAAAACACGTCCATGAACTCCGTGATGATGGGATGTGGGATCTCCTCTCCCTCGATCATAGCTCCGTAAATAGCTCCGTACTGCTGCTCGACTGCTCCTCTCGCGAACTCGAATGTCAGTTCCTCCGGAGGACTGAATACAACACACCCTCGGTGACAGTCTATACTGGCAAAATTCTTACTTAACCAATCCATACCGAGAACAATATTGAAACTCGGTAGTGGCATTACGAGTAGATTTGTGCGCAACTCTCTACCTCCCAAGGTGATGTGCCTCCTCATGCAAATATCCTTGACTAGGATAATGCCTCCGCCTGTCATGATCTTGCAACTACCACCCAAAGATACAGACGCTATACTATGCTTGAATACAAAAGCTACAGAGATAAAACTATGGGATGCGCCAGAATCAAACAAGGCTATAGCGGAAATAGAATCGAGAAGTATGGAACCTACAATCACATCTGGTGTGGCCTCGGGCTCCACAATAGTTATAGTAAAAGCTCGAACCTGCTGGGGTGCTCCTCTCTGCTGGTGCTGGACGAACCGCTGCTGCTGAGTGGGTAGCGGTGGTCCTCGCGGCTGTAGGGCAACTGGTCCTCTTTGTGCTGGAGCTGCCTCTCGTCCTGCTCGAGTGGGAGCCACTGAGCAATCCTTCAGCTGATGTGAAGGTGATCCGCAGTATAAACATGCTCCAAGTCTTGCTCTGCAATCGTCCCAAACGTGCCCGTTCTTCCCGCAAAAGGTTCAACGCGAGGCCTGCTGGAATTGCCTCTGCGTCTGCTGTGTCTGGGCTCTGGCCGGACCTCGGTACTGCTGATGTGCTGGGGCTTTACCGGTGGATTGGAATTGTTGCTGGTGCTGGAAAGTCCTTGGCTGCAACTGTGGATGCTTCGTTTGTGTTTGTTGATGGCTGCTTCCGCCAAAAGTGTCTCGACTCCTCTTCGGCCTGTAGTTCAGTTCTTCCTCCACTGCTTGGGCGACCTCCAGAATCTCCTCATAGGTAGTGGCTCGGCTGGTGGCGATGGCTAGACGAATCTTATGCGATAATCCCTTCCTGAACCGTCGTGCTTTGTCTTCTGGGGTGCTGACTAAGTTCTCCGCAAAGCGACTGAGGCGCAAAAACTCTGATGTGTACTCGTCAACGGTGAGGTTGCCTTGCTCCAGATGCTCGAACTGGCTCACTAACGCTTCTCGTGCTACATATGGATAGAAATTCTTCTTGAATAACCGCTTGAACTCCTCCCAAGTTATGTTTGGAGCAGAAAAGCGGGGCTCGCCTTGGTACCATGTCCGTGCGATATCGAAAAGCTGTCCACTGACTGACTCCACCTTCAGATCTTCCGAAATTTGGGCCATCTTCAGATACCTCTCCACGTTTTCTAGCCATTCGTCAGCATAGACGATCCCCTCCGTCCCATAGACTGGCATGGGCCTAAAGTCCATGAAGTGTTTGGGATTCTCTGGTTGCTGTCGGGGAGCATCCCTCTGCTGGAGAACCTCTCGCAAAGTATCGCGAATGATGTTGGCCTGTTGTTGCATAAGTCCCAGCATGGTAATGTTGTCCAGGGCTGGTGGCGGTGGCAGTACAGATGCCTGGTACATCGCTGGCACGGGATGCATAGTAGGTGCCAGATACACATAGGGTGCCTGCTGCATCATAGGTATGGAATACATGGCTGGTGCTGGGTGCATCACTGGTGGTGGATAAGTTGCTGGTGCCGGTGGAGGAATGGGTGCTGATGCTGGCGTCTGCAAAGGGAACTGTGGCGGAGGTGGAATGTCATCCCTGCGGAACCTCGAGTACTGTGGCTGGGCCGGTACGCCCTGGTGAGTAATCTGGCCTCCCTGAGTCGGAGGAGTCTCATAGGTGAAAAATCTACCAGCCGTCGGTGGCGTGTTCAGGGTGGCGTTGTTCCTGTCCTGCGAGTCCATTGGCTGAAAACAACAAAATTCGTTAGACGATAGAGCGATTCAAACATGATGCATAAAGGTATTGGAAATCGAATATAGAAGTCAATGACGAAATTTTAACTCACGACGACAGTCCTTAAGTCCCTATTCTTAATCCTAGTCACAGGCCCGCAGTAGTACGACTAACTTAAGTACTACCACGGTTTCGCTGGTCTTACGAAACGTCGACCTGCATGGGCCACCATACATAGATTCCAATCGACTCAAAGCTTACCTTTGGCCAACGTAACTCTCGCACCAATTTGCATCGATATCTCATCGGGCCAACGCAACTCTTCGAGTCAACGACTCATCATAATGCACCGAGCGGAGCGGGACATTACATCTCTCTCTCCATTACTTCTCCTTCTCATTTACTCTTCTTCTTCCTCATAACTCTCTCCACCTACCCATAGGCAAGTACATCTTGCTCCACATGAGAACCTTTTTTTTATGGTTCATTTATCTCTATCTCGTAATTCTAAGATAGCTTAGAACTTGGCATTTTGCATTTTGAAGTCTCATTCTTAGTAGATCTAGAAATTATTATTTTTTTGGATTTTATTGGTTCTGATCTATCAAACTTCCTTATGTCCAAGTTTTGTTCGTTCCAGATTGTTGAGATTGTGTTATACGCCATTCTGACATATGGAAATCCCATTTTCGGCTTGGACTGAAGGTTTCATAAAATTTGGAGTTCGGGAGAAGTTTTACGCTCACGTTATACGTGCCAGCGTAATATCGAACTCTACGCCCACGTTTTTACGTGTTAGCGTAATATCGAACTCTACGCCCACATTTTTACGTGTTAGCGTAATATCGAGCTCTACGCCAACGATCATTCGTGTCAGCGTGAATCTGTTTTTATGCAAGTCGACTTGGCTTGGCGTATTACTTTTACGCATACTCATTCATGTGTAAACTTAACTCTTTACGTGTATCAGTTCATGCGTGATGTTATTTTTACGCATAAAATATTTTACGCGTAACCCTGTTCTTTACGCATAGCTATGTTTTTTACGCTTATTCCTTGGCTTGGCATAATTTTCTTTACGCGTAATATTATTATTTTACACGTTACTTTTTACGCATGCAAATTCATGCGTAAACTTGACTTATACGCATACCCTGCTTTACGCGTAATGTTACTGTTACGCGTACCCTTCTAGTTTGGCTTAAGGCAAGTTTTATGCCCAACTCTTTTTATGCAGGCGAGTTTTTACGCGCAACGTTACTCCTTACGCGTACTTGCTTTACGTGCGTATTTTGCCTGAGCGTAAAGCTTTGGCATGAACCGGTGGCCTTAGCGTAAAGCTTGGGCGTAGACTAGTCATGGCAAAGCTCAGCCTTGGCGTAGTCCAACCTCGGTGTTTCGATTGATCAATACTTTATTCACTTTATGTCGGCATGGCATTTTCCTATTATATCCTTAGGCCTTTTGTCATGAACTTGACATAACCATGATAGGTTAATATTGTTAATACATGATTGTCGTGTGAAATGTACCATGTGTCTTGATTTGGTTCGTGGATAACCAGAATGACTGAAACTCAACCCTGAGAGTTATAGACTCGACCATATTAAATACTAGTTGGTTTTTATGCCTTGTCACGAATTGACATTGACTGTTACCTTGACTGAATGATTGATCATGCGTTCCTAGTTGGAACTAAAGAGACTGGCTAGTCGCCTTATTGAAATTGAATGAGATACGTTCATATTAATTATGAACTATTATAATCGATTAGCCGATCCCGAATATTGGCATATAGGTACGTGCCGACTTCAATTTATTTTTCTACAAAAGCAGCATGTGTACTTTATGGTCAAGGCATGATTATTCCGTGGCTAGGTTTGATTATTGTATTACGCTATGTAAGACCTACAACCTAACCGTACGGACATCGTTGTAGAGTTGTGCATATCGTACTTTGTACGAAAGTACTCATTCTGAAGGACCATGATCCACGGCATGGGATTTCACTTAACATAGAGGCTACTAAGTTAAATAAAATAATGATTGTATGGAGAGAGAATGGATTCCTGAGTTCTTACATGGCAGCCATCTTCGGGACTATTAGTGCCCGATATGCCGGCTGGTTCCCACAGATACTGCAAATCTGTCACACGGACAGAAAACGGTATCTACTTATATTATTTATTGTATATTGATAACGGGCGTCCCGCTGGGACTCGTCTAATTTATGATTGGCGCAATTGATTGATTGGGTAGACTAGCCTTGCTCGTACATAGTAAGAATTGAGGAATCCTTATGGCATATTTCCAGGGTAACTTGGAACTTACAGTAGCAAGCCGTAGTAATTGCATGGACGTTTAAATTGATTTGTTTGTGTACTGTATCCACTCTGTTAACTACCAAGATGATCAGAATGTCAGGACATGATGAGTCAACTTCTGTCCTTGTTTGGTTGGAAAGTTGGCTTGAAGTGTCGTGATGTTATGTGAATCCCAGTAGCAAGTGGAGACTGATTATTATATTCTTAACTCTTATCACTGGTTTTAGTTCATATGTCGTGCTTCCTTGTGGTACTTGCTATTAGAGGTCTAACCTCTCTGGTTTTATATGGCCAGATTTAGAGCCGGTTCCCGAGGACTCAGCTTACTTCCACCTCGAAGATGGTCAATACTAGAGGAATGATCGCAGGAGGACACGAGTGGGTTCTTTACTTCCCCGTCCGTTTTGTTACTTACTTTATACTTTGCCGTTTGGCACCGACATGTTAGTCGGATTATCTTGTACTTACTTTTACATAATTATAACTAAGTCAGGCTGCAGCTGATAACAATTGTGTATACTTTGCTACATCATCTGGCTATGTTTTGTAAAGCCAGATGTCAAGAACATTTTGACTGAGCGTTTGGGACGCCTTACTGCTTTATCTTACATGTTCTCTATTATTGTTCCTTGTTTGAATGATTGAGACAATAGATGTTGAGTAACCCTAGTAAGACTTTCATGTAGTAAGCACCCCCTCGTCTTTTTAGACATCATTGATCGTATTATCCGGTATTTATCTACCCGTAATACGTAGCTGGCTGAGTCATTCCCCCGCTCTCCAGTATTCTGGTTCTGGGGCGTGACATTAAGCAAAGAAGTGACATGTGACTTGAGTGCACCACAACGAATCACTATCGTGTTAAACAAAGAAGAAAGACATACATTATGAGTGCACCACAATGGGTCACTATCATGTTAAGCAAAAGAAGGAAGACATAAATCATGAGTGCCCCACCACAGGTCACTATCATGTTAAGCAATTATAGACGTAAGAAAGCTTGTAGATAGATCTTGATAAAAGGTGCATCATAACATATGAGAAGGAATAAATGAGGTAACTACTTGGCTTAAAACACCAATTGAATCTGTGCTAGTGTTAAGGGTATGTGAGGGGTACAATCATTCTCTAACTGTACAATATTATCAAATCATGTTAAGAAATTTATCTATTAAAAAAATATCAAGCTACTAAGTAGGGTCGTCGCAATTTAGGCCAAGATAGAAAACATGTAATGCAATCATAAGCTCCATATCAAGAATGGAAGAAACTTGCATAAAATAGTTGGTAACATACTCTTGAAGCCAAGGAAAAGAACTACAACTTTTATGTTGGAAGTCGGAAGAGATTCTGTCACGACCCGCACCCGCTGTGAGGGTACGAGAACGTAACAGCGCCCAGCCTACGCTGCAGTATCGGCGGTAGAACACTGTTCTAGGTCATGAACTATAACTAACATAATATGAATACTCTCCATAAGAAGGCCAACACAGAGGTATAACTCAATCACAATCTATAGATAGAATATGGCACGATAAAATAGATAAAGGAATCCTCAACTGAGGTACAACAGAAATGAAATACAAGTCTCAACATCTCTACAATATACAACTCTGAAAATAAGGACAACAACTAAACATGAAAAGGAAACAATCTAGACTATCTAAACTATGCAATGTATCATCCTCAGCAGCTGCCTGAACCTCCCCAGGGGTCCAGGTCGCGAGTGTCATCTAGGCAAGCTCCAAAGTAAGGAGTACAGGGTTCCTCATCGTCCTCTGTAAAATTTTCAACAGGTCTAGTCAGGACGGGAGCGAGCACAATACATCTCAACAGTTCATAACAGGTTAGAAAATATAATCATGCAGTAAAGTAAGATATAGATACTGAAGAAATGCCGTATGTAAACAGAGAGAGAACTGTAATAGAAATATCTACTATAAGTAGAGAGCTACCAGTGACCAGTGATTTAGAGTACAAAGTCGACATGTGAACGGCTTGATTTGCACATGGCTATACTAAAGAGGCGTACATGGCTATTCTACTTTGGAATTGTTCACATGGCTATTTATACTCCCCCGTACCCCCAATTAATACACAAGGATCCAACCAGGTTATGTTATGATTCTATGTAATAGCCTCCGAAGGGTGGTAAGCCCCCAAAGGGTGATATGCCCCCGAAGGGTGATAAGCCCCCGAAGGGTGATATGTCCCCAAAGGGTGATATGCCCCCGAAGGGTGATATGCCCCCAAAGGGTGATAAGCCCCTGAAGGGTGGTACATAGTAGTCCCATAAATGGGGATTCTGATAGACCCAATAAATGGAATAAGGATTCAGAGAAGACTCTGTGATCATATGGGTATATGTCACAAGTGATCAAAGAACCAAGGAAGCATATGATACGCCATGTAAGTGAAACGCACAAAACATAGAGTACCCGATGCTCCCTGAAGGGATAACATCTCAAGAAGGGATCCATATAGTACTAATCCGTGTGACCAACGTGACAGTATCAAGTAAAGTAATTTAATGCAGGAAATAATTCTAAGCAGGATATAAAATGGTCAGAAAATGTACTCGCCTCGTATCTGAATGTCTGAAGTAAATGTACTGTCCGAGATGAGATACCTGAATCCTAATTAGAGCAACACAAGTCAAGATGTATACAGGGAATGATAATAGTAATCTACAATGCATCTGCATGTTGTCTAGGTCGAACTAGGCCAAAGTCAACTCTTGGTCAACTCTGGTCAACTACACTAGTCAAACTAGGTCAACTAGGTAAAGACTGACCCAAACAAGTCTAATAAGTCTCACTAGGCCTAACCAAGCCTAGTCTAGCAATCACACACAAATCACAAGTCATACTAGACTATCAAAACACAACATTGGTATATTCACATCATACACATAGGCCCTATGCCCTATAGTCCATATCACACATATTGCACATAGGCATTCCTATATCCCAATCAATACACAAGGCATCTATACATTATACATACCATCATGCTTGTGTGTGTATATATACCACATATATAGGAGTAAAAAAAAGGGTGAAATGTGTGTGTCAATTAGTATAGGGCACATATGAAGATGGGGTGTCATGTTATATGTGTGTGTGTACATGGTGTGTAATAGGGAATAGGAATGAGGGCTTATACATGTGTGTGTGTCTATATAATCACATAGGTTCTCAGATTTTAGGCACATGTGAGTGTGAAAGTTACATGAAGGTGTGTGTGTGTAACTCAGATTTTTGGGTGAGTGAGCAAGGACTGGTTTGGGTATGTTAAGGACTGGGTTTGGGTATGTTAAGGATTGGTTGGGGGCTGTCCCTGTGTGGGCTAACATGGATTGGTTTTGGACTGCCAATGGGCATGGTTAAGGACAGATATTAAGAGCTAATAGTGGCTGATTTGTGTTGTCCATTAGGGACTGGTATATGGGGAAAATAAGGACTGAAATGTAGGGTGGTCAAGGGGCAAAATTGGACTGCTATATGGACAGGCATCACAGGTTAGGAGGGACTGAAATGGGCTGTGTAAGGACTGAACCAAGGGCAACTATGGGCATGTCATGTGGACAGTCAACACATGACAGCAAGGGGCTATAGGGACTGTCATCTAGGCTTGTGTGTTAAGATCATGTGTGACTGTGTGTGTGTCCAGGTGACAGGAAATGAGTGTTAGCATACATGTGAACTTGTGTATGTGTGTGTATAGAGAGTGTGCATTGTGCCAACCAATGTGTCAATAGATTCAGTCTAAACTCAGTCTTCCATGTTCTAATTCAGAAATTCAATGCATAATCAAAATGTGATATGCAAACCTATAATCAATTCTCGTTTCAGTTGAACCCGATATTAAATCCTAGTTAATATCAAAATAACATATTAAGTTAACTTATCAGTTAACAATTTGTGAGTGAACTAACCTACTCAATCAAGCATCAGTAAAACAGAAAAAGTGAAATCAAACTAACCAGGAAATCAATAACTTGGTTTTCAGGTTTCAATGTAAAAAATGTGTGTGGTGTATATACATTCAGTTTTTTCCAGGGAACAATGCATCCATACATTACACAATCATGCATCCATTGATCTCAGGACCTATCAGTCCATGTGTGTGCACATGTCAATATGTGACAGTTAGTTTATGGTGTGTGTTCATGTAAGGGTGAGTGTTAGAGTGAGGGAAAATTGACAGATGTGTGAACATGTGAGGGTGTTCAAGTGTCAAGTTCAGTTTCAGTTATTTGTTATAACACAAGCAATCTGGAAAGAAGGAAATCAATTCTTATTTCAGTTTGAACCCAAAATTCAATCCCAGTTAATATCAAATAACATATCAAGTTACTTATCAGTTGGGATCTCATACAAGTACCATTGTACAAACACTTATGTATATATTACCTACATATATACAAGTCCTAAAACCAAAACCAAAATCAGTTTTTACAAAAGAATCTCAGTTAATATCAGAGTGACAGTGTCTAAAGTGTGTCAATGTGTGTCAAGTGTCACAGAGTGTCCTAGTGTTCAGTGTATCTCAAAACTCGAATGGGAGAAATCAGGAAACAGGGAACTATGTATCAGTCTTGACAGCTCATACCAACCAATGAAATTTCGAAAACAAGAATCCATGCTAAACTCAACCTAACACATTAGCTAATTTCAGGTGTATGTGGGTGAACCTACATTCAAAATAAACCCACAATCAAACAGTTAAAATTATTCAAACTTTCCAAAACTCAACTGACAGTTCCAATGTATCAGAAAATTGGCTATCCCACCCGACCAAATTCAATTCAAAACCAAATCAAAACCAATACATTCGTGTACAGTGGTGTCAGGGATGTGTCGACCATGTGTGCACATGTTAGAGGTGTCCTCGTATCCAAACAAGTCGACACATTCGTGTCCACTACACTAAGCACACACAGACACGAACTGTGCAATGACAGTATCGTGCACACGAGCACATCACTCGTGGTCACGAAACAGTGCTCCACGTATCACGTGCACATGTCTGCGTGTTCTCCTAGGGTAGGTCTAGGTGTCTAGCACCCTGAATCGGGTCAAAACCGTGTCGTGTCCGAGATAAACGTGCGTATCAGTGAGGCACTGTCGTGCGCGTGCACAAAGTGTGTGATCCGTACGCGCGGGATTTCTCCTCGCGTGGTGAACGATATGCTCCCAAACTTTGGGAGCATAGTGTCAGTCATTGCCCCAATGACTCCACAAAATTTTACGTGTCCTGGTGTCTTGTGCATCAAGATCTCAGTGTCGGATAGATACCCTAGCCCGCGCACAGGGCTGTGTCCACGCCATTGTATGGACACGACACGACACAAAAACATGGTTTAGGTTTAGGAAAATCAGAAGACACATCAAAACCAACAATCTCAATCAGAAAGATTTCGAAAATAACATAAAATCATTCATTGTGGCATTTCAACAAACACATGCACGTATACATTGACACGTGTCCGATACGGACACGAAATGGATACCACTCGACACCAAACTAATACCTACGGCTAGGGGACACCTAGGGCTTCCTATTCATGTAAAGAAATCGAAAATCTATGAGAGAAATAGGAAGTTACCTATATGTTCAATTTCCAATGGAAAGCTCCAAAAAGGGGGATTTCTCCTTGTTAGCCAAACTCTCCAAATTGCCCCAAGCCTGAGAATACTCTCCATGAACAGCAAGAGGAAGACAATTAGAATCTAATGCAAGTAGTTTAAGCCAAAAAGGAGTTAAAATGGGAAAGTTATGGATTGGGAAAGATGGCTATACCTCTTTCTTCAAAAACTTGGAGGAATTAATAAAAGAGGCAAGAACAAATGGAAGAGCCATTAAATAGGGTGTGGAACCCTAGGTTGGCTGCTATGGGCGGATTAGGGTGAGGGTGTAACCTCCGTGAATCGAATTTACGAATTTTTTCAAAAGTTTGTATTTTCATTTCTGATTTTTCTGAATCTTTATAAATCGTTAAATACTAATATAAAATATATGTTTTAATCGTAAAACTATCGATATTTGGTGGGCCATCGACCTTGAGGAAAACCATGAGACTTTACCCTATTAAAATATCTAGCTCATTTCTTAAATTTGTACAAGTTGTAAATATTTGTTTTTATATAAAATATTTGTCGAAATATGTTTTGTGAATGAATATATATAATTATTAACTAAATTAATTATTGGCTAAACTAACTAGTGGGTTAGCAGTTAGTAACATGATTAATGGTTAGTTTTTCACTAAAATATCTACCTATTACATTTACATCTCTTGCCCTTAGGATTTCACCCTCCTACCCTATAAATAGCACATATCCCCAAGTTGCATCATAACAAAAATTCCAAAACCTAGAATTTCCTACAGCCGCCATGTTTCATCCCACTCCTATAGCTCCTCTCCATTCCGATCACCTCGCCATATTTGCCGACCGCTCCTTCCAGCCCCGACAACCACCATAGCCGGCAGCCCCACCATACCCAATACCACCACCATGGCCAATGCCGCCCCCACATTGGCTTCTGCCACTACCACTGGCACCACCAGTGTCGCAACCACCATCACCATTCACACTACACCAGAGCCAACAGCCCTTCGGCATCTCCGGCCAACTTGGCCAACGCTCTGACCATCTCCACATACTTTTACCACCCCGATCAATCCGACACTACACCACCACTACGCGAACTCCATCCGCCCGTTTCCCTCCATGTCGGTGAGCCCAGTGCCTTCTGGGTGCTGCGTCACCACCGATCGCAGCTCAGATCTGGCGTCTCCGCACACCCGATCATCCCTGTGGCCCATGAAAAACCCAGAACTGTCGCATGGCCGAGCCATGCTCCCTCCCTGCCTCCCAGTCGGAGCCCTAGCCTCCACCTACCGCGAGCTGCCCCTCTCGGCCAGATCAGACGCGTCCGTCGAACAGACCCCCTCTCCGCGCGTCGCCGGCGCCGGAGCCCTCAACCGAAAACCCTCCCACTGTGAGCCCCTCTTCCCGAGTCTCTCTCTCTCTTTCGACTCGATAATGTGGGGGTTCAGTTTGGTATAAGATTGGTGGTGAAACCCCCTCCCCCCCCAAATAATTAACAAACCCCATTCCTAAACAGAAGGCCGAACTGGCCTACTTTCCAGCGCGCGTATGTGTGACATCCCCTTCCAGAGACCCGAGTTCGAATCCCCCTTAGGCTTGAACCATATTTTTTTGAGAGTTTTTATTTTTTTATATGTAAACGGATAATTACACCTTATAAATAACAGAATATAGTACTTCTGTAAATTGTGGAAATTGCATTTTTATATATTTTGTTTAACTTACTAAATACTTATATAAATATATATATATATATATATATATATATATATATATATATATATATATATATATATATAACTTGGTATATATATCTATATATGTTTAAATACATATGTATATATATAAATTCTCTTTAAATAAATTATGATAAAATGACATTAATATAATATTGGTTTTATTTGTGTTTTTGATAAACACCTCATATATTTATTATATATATTTCAATTCAGTCATTTAAATTATGTCATTTAATTCAGTAATTTAATTTATATTGTTTTTATGTCAATATAAATACAGTGCCTATACTGTAATATGTATTTAAATTATGTCATTTAAATTTATGTCAATATAAATACAGTGCCTATCTGTAATATATAAATAAATACAGTGCCTATACTATAATACGTATTTATAAATACAGTGCCTATACTGTAATAAGTACGCATTCAATTTCTACAATTTAAATTTCATGTATTTAAATTACAAATTTATTTACGATTTACGTACTTTGTGCAAACGACCACTCTGAGTCCAAGCCTAGCATGGGTTGATCGGACTCAGGTGAGCCTACACATATTCGGGGTCTAGTTAAGTCATGTTGGACTTGATTCACGGTTTCGGGTCCTGTATCTGGACTTCGGTTCAATTTCGAATACATGGACAAAATATTAAATAATTAATTATTTATTGTTACTTGCTGTTTTTGAATTTTTATATATATTTTAAGTGCTATAAAAATCTGGAAAAAAATTGTATTTAAATACTATGTTAATTATCTAATTTATTATAATTTTTTCCAGCATTTAATAAGTACTTTTAGTATTTTATAAAAATACCAAACCAGAACTCATTTTCAATGTACACTTGTATTCTGATTTTTAATAAATACTTACACTGGATCATAAATTTCAAAAAATTTATATTAAATTTCTATAATTAACAAGGATCAATTTAGTATATTATTTCATATAAAATAGAACTGTATAACTATCTTAATAATTATTGGAACATAATGTACAGTCTGATTAATTAAATAATTAATATTGACTTGTGTGTTTTTGTGTGTTTTTGGAATATTTTAGTATCGGGACCTTACCCTACCTTAGTGTTGATACCTAATTGTTAGTCTAGATGTTGTAAACACCTCACTTTAGTCTACTAGATCTTCGCATAGCTAGTGCCCTATTAGGAGCCGTGTCACAACACTAGTGTAATCTTAATCATAACTTAGAGGCTGAGTTGTATATCATTTTTATAGGACATCGGACATCTGTACCTTCATATTATTACTCTTGCTTTGCTCAAGGCAAGTACCTCTACGAACTTTATTTACTGCATGTAATGAATTGTGTATAAACCATGTTAAATACCGATACCTAAAACTGCAAGTTATATCTGGAATATCTCTACATGTTTCACATGCTTTATACTGCTCTCAGTACCCACCATGTTTTATACTGTTCTCGCATCTCTCACATGTTAGAATCTGGGTTATGGGAAACACTGATAGTTGAGTACGTGATCATGCCCCCACGCTGCGACCTTGAGCCGTGTAAGGAAGACATTATACATGTAGACCTTGCCATAGGCCAATATCCCGCGGCACTTGTACGTGTGTACATTTAGGCATGTACGGAAGTATATATTGTTCTTACCGGTGCCACAGCACCTACATATTGTTCTTACCGGTGCCACAGCACCATCACCTATTGACCGATCACGTACCTGCTCCAGTTTTAAACAATATATATACATATGTCACCATGACAAATGTATCCTTGACATGATAGTTGTGATATTATATGATAGATTGTGCCATGACATGATTCCAGTTATTACATCTCTTTTTATTTCATGCTCTGTATATACTGTTTGTAGAATCAGTACTTGCTCCCGTCCTGACAGGATAACATTGTAGGTGTGCTTTCCGAGGAGGAAATGCTTTGCGATACTTTTTATGGAGCTGCTTTTGAGGACTTGGACTTTGCTCCAGAAGAGGCCCCAGCGGGGAACCTTGCTTAGACATTGCCAGTCGGCTTTAGACTTAGAATTATTACAACTTTGTTTAGTTACTGGACTTTGTCTCCAGTTATTACTTTGGAAGTGTATAAACTTTAAAACATATTTTGCTTTCATCTATAAATGCTGTGTTGTGACAATCTCAAAATGCTTAAATATAATCTTTAGCACACTTAGTACTATCATGACTATCTTCTAGAACAGCTTACTACGCTTTTACCAAGCGTAGGCTGGACATGGCTCGGCCTGGCCCAACAATTTGGGTAGCGGGTCGTGACATATTTTTAGTGGTGGCCCATGCAGGTCCTTGACTAAGTTGTTTGGTTACGTTATTGTACCAAGCATGCTACCAGGAATAACATTTAGAACACCTAGAGGATTACTAGGATTGCAACATAGGAAAAACTTATCACAGCATAGGACCGTTATAATGAGTCTCTTATTTGTAATTAAGTGGGTCAATTTAGACCAAGATAGTACCCTTGGGATGACCCCTGAGGATCTCACTCTAAATCTTACCTCAAAATCTGTTTCTGCTTGTTACCATTTCCTCTTCCTTAATTCATTATTGAATTTGATTCCTGATATTCGTTATTGACTTTGAATTTTCATCAATATTAATTTTATAGATTGAGTTAAGGTGTATTCTGATAACATATTTGATGATGACAGTAAGAACGGTAAATATCTGCTTTAATTATGGAGTTTAGAATTTATCGCAGCCATATTAGCTGGTATGACAAAAACATAGAGTCTGATTTTGGATATACTTATCCTAATCATGAAATTTAGATTTTCTTGCAGCCATACCGGTTGGCGTGGTGAGAATTCTAGATAACATGATTATAGGGTGTATACTTTAGTTATGACTCCATCGTTTATTGTATCTATGCTTATTGGCGTGGCAAAATTCTGGCAACATGATTTCAGGAAGACGTGTATGGTTATCAGATCATATCTTAAATCAGTTTACTTCATTATGACCAAATAAGCAAGAACAAATTTCTATCGTTATTTCTTCTGTCTTACCATTATTTCTTCGTCTTAATTAACCCTGTCCTAATTACATCTCATTATCTCGTATCTACTTCAGTTAGTTACACTTTGAAATCTTTTTGAATTTTCGTATTTCTTCACTTGAAAAAGGCAAAAAAAGGGGTATCGTAAATCATCTAGCTCGAAAAGGACGTAAGTTGTTATCATATGGTAATCTTGGTGGGAATATAAAATATGGAATATTCAGATAAAATTGTGGAAGAAAGCTTTGACTGAAATTAGAAACAGGTAGAGATCAGTAGTATCGGATTAGAAATGATTATACTAGAGAATTATTTTGAGGATGAATTATTTGGAAAGAACATAGGAGAAATTTGAATAAGAAGAGCAGTAGAGTATACATTAATGGTTAGAACATTAATATTTCCAATATGTATTTTAGGATTGGCATGGATATTTAAGGTCGAAATATTTTTGAGAACTTGGATGATTTTAGGATTAATAATTCTCAAGATATTTTATTTTGAGGTTATGATACCAATTTAGAAATTTAAATAATAGGGAAGAGACTTTAACCGCATGTGATGATGATACGAAATTGAACAACGATTGGTAAGAGAATGACTAGAAACAGGGAGAACACTATGTTATTAAGTAAAAGGAACCCTTAGAGATTTTTGTAAAAATTCTTAATTTAATGAGGATAATGATTAAAGGTGTAAGTTGAAAGGATTGTGAACTAATTTTATAATGAAGGATAAAATTTTATATGGCAATAGTGACGTTAGACTTGAGCAATACATGAGTATCAATTGGAATAACGATTAAGGATTTATGATCCTTGATTCAAGAATTTCGGATCTAGGTTAAAGGCAAGACGAAGGAATTTCGACTTCAGGATGACTAAATGGAGAATGAACTGCAAAATTAAGGAGGGTAGAAAATTTTGAGAAGCCCTAACAAGAACATACTTTATGGGTTAGTAACCTTGGAATACAGGTCAAGTCTATAGTATTATGGCAGGGTTTAATCTTCATGACTGAAGGTTATGATTTTTGGTAGTAGTCATATAAGGGTTTGATTTTCATATTTGGACTTGTGAGATAAATGTATGATTGGCAAATGATGATCAGATAAACTTGGTAGTAGCAGAGTGAGATGATTATCTTGACTTCCCTATGAAATCTTGCCTTTTGATTTCTCTATCATAATAGAAGAAATTTGATTTTCTCTATCCTTAAATCATTCTTTAAGTTCCAATATCGCTAATTACTAAATCCCTTTGATCGCGACCATTCAACTTTGGTCATCTCCTTTATCAGACCAATATTCTTAATCCATGATCGTACTTAATTGATTTAGATCCCATCGTGACCTAGATCTCTATCAACATGTTGCTCGTGCTTGGACTACGATTATATTCCTCATCATGTCTAATTAATGTTTGACCAAGGATAGATTAACCTTATCTTTGATCGTGTCGAATTTTCGATTATAATCATGTTTGGATCTAAGTACCATTATCACTAGTGCCTAAATCTTCGAGTTAAATTCTTAATAATGACTAGTTCTGTGCTAACCATAATTTGATTTGTCCATTATTCTTCATGTTGGTCGTGCCTATATAATCTGGCACAATTAAATGACTTTGAATCCCATGATCTTGATTTTTTAACAATAATGACTATACGTATTAATTTTGCTCTGATTCGTGCAAAAATGGTCCTTGACTGCAACTATCCGATTTGATTATGAACCTTGCCATGTCATAAATTGAGTTTTGATCATGTCGGAATAAACTTCTATCGTGTCCAAGTTTTGATTCACTAGTCACCATGCTCCGACTTCATTCCTGATCGTGATTAGGTTTAAAATTTTCGTTGCTCTGTTCTAAATCGTGCTTGTACGACTTAAGTCAGATTTTCATCAAGCCTAACCTCTACTGACTGCCCGATACTTGAATCTTGAATTCTCTCCGTTCCTACTAGCCATGACTAGGATAGTGCCTAAACTGATTTAAATTCGTTTCTAAAATCGTGCCTAAAACAATATTTGGTCATATTACGATTTTATCATATCAGAATCACAAATCGTGCCTAAGTGAATTTAAAATTTATTATCTTTATTATGCCAAGTCATCGTCCATTGATCGTGCCTAAGGCACTTGCTAAAACCATCTATACTGTTTCGAATCCTTCCGTTATTTTAATTTCGAGGACGAAATTTCTTTAAGGAGGGTAGATTTGTAACCTCCGTGAATCGAATTTACGGATTTTTTCAAAAGTTTGTATTTTCATTTCTGATTTTTCTGAATCTTTATAAATCGTTAAATACTAATATAAAATATATGTTTTAATCGTAAAACTATCGATATTTGGTGGGCTATCGACCTTGAGGAAAACCATGAGACTTTACCCTATTAAAATATCTGGCTCTTTTCTTAAATTTGTACAAGTTGTAAATATTTGTTTTTATATAAAATATTTGTCGAAATATGTTTTGTGAATGAATATATATAATTATTAACTAAATTAATTATTGGCTAAACTAACTAGTGGGTTAGCAGTTAGTAACATGATTAATGGTTAGTTTTTCACTAAAATATCTACCTATTACATTTACATCTCTTGCCCTTAGGATTTCACCCTCCTACCCTATAAATAGCACATATCCCCAAGTTACATCATAACAAAAATTCCAAAACCTAGAATTTCCTACAGCCGCCATGTTTCATCCCACTCCTGTAGCTCCTCTCCATTCCGATCACCTCGCCATATTTGCCGACCGCTCCTTCCAGCCCCGACAACCACCATAGCCGGCAGCCCCACCATACCCAATACCACCACCATGGCCAATGCCGCCCCCACATTGGCTTCTGCCACTACCACTGGCACCACCAGTGTCGCAACCACCATCACCATTCACACTACACCAGAGCCAACAGCCCTTCGGCATCTCCGGCCAACTTGGCCAACGCTCTGACCATCTCCACATACTTTTACCACCCCGATCAATCCGACACTACACCACCACTACGCGAACTCCATCCGCCCGTTTCCCTCCATGTCGGTGAGCCCAGTGCCTTCTGGGTGCTGCGTCACCACCGATCGCAGCTCAGATCTGGCGTCTCCGCACACCCGATCATCCCTGTGGCCCATGAAAAACCCAGAACTGTCGCATGGCCGAGCCATGCTCCCTCCCTGCCTCCCAGTCGGAGCCCTAGCCTCCACCTACCGCGAGCTGCCCCTCTCGGCCAGATCAGACGCGTCCGTCGAACAGACCCCCTCTCCGCGCGTCGCCGGCGCCGGAGCCCTCAACCGAAAACCCTCCCACTGTGAGCCCCTCTTCCCGAGTCTCTCTCTCTCTTTCGACTCGATAATGTGGGGGTTCAGTTTGGTATAAGATTGGTGGTGAAACCCCCTCCCCCCCCAAATAATTAACAAACCCCATTCCTAAACAGAAGGCCGAACTGGCCTACTTTCCAGCGCGCGTATGTGTGACATCCCCTTCCAGAGACCCGAGTTCGAATCCCCCTTAGGCTTGAACCATATTTTTTTGAGAGTTTTTATTTTTTTATATGTAAACAGATAATTACACCTTATAAATAATAGAACCCCTATTCTATCGCTCGGGCCGGGTTGGCCCACTGGCCAGTGCAGGGTGCGTGAGTCCCCCCTTGGCTCAATTGCTTTCATGGTACCCCAAGTTATACTTAATTAACAAAACGGTACCTAATTTATTATTGCTTACTTAGTGGTAACACAACTTCTAATTATGGTGTATTACGGTCCCTGTTACCATTTTCCGTCAAATGCCTCACGAAAATGCCAACGTGGCATCCCAACTCAGTTAAGGAGTGTACACGTGTGCAGTCCACGTGTACACTCAACTTAATATAAACTTTCTTCATCTGTCTCTCCCTCTCTCTCTATTCGCTCGACATACTCCGACGAGAAGCCGAGGCCACCGAGAGACGCGGACGTCGAGGAGACGAGCGGTGCGGCTGAAGGCGAAGCTACCGGAGCATTCGCAGATGGGTACCTAGCCCTCTCTTCCTTGCTCTCTTCTTATTCTTCTTCATCATTTTCGAATCTTACGTTGTTTCTCCTTATTACCGAAACCCTAAAATTTGAAAAACCTCGAAGTAGAGTAAACACTAGAGGAAAACCCTAACCAGTAGCTATTATTATGGAAACCCTAAAGTAATTTATTGTGTAAGTCATGCAATAATTTATTGTGGAAACCCTAAAATAAAAGAAGAGCCGATCTGAAAATGTTTATTCTGACAAAATTGCAGCAATCGAAGCAAGTGAAAAGGAATGGGATCTTGCCAAGATCCCATGTTATTGCGAAGGAACTTCTCTGTGCAAATTATTCACTGCAAATACACCTTGGAATCGTGGGCGCCAATTTTTAAAATGTGCAAAAGAGGTAGGATGTGATTTTTGGTGTTGGACTGATGAACTTCGGTTATGTCGTTGCGAAGCCGGATTTTGCAAAATACGAACATCAAAGGTGCCTAGGAGCTTAGGTCAAAAATTCTACTGTTGTCCATTATCTACCAGTGTAAGTGAAACATACTTTTCTTTGTACATTAATATAAATCAATTATTATTTCCTGCTAGTAATGTGTAACTTATAATTGTAATTTCTTTTTCAAAACTTGTAGAGGGAAAATCCCGGTTGTGAATACATTGAATGGATACAAGAAGCTACGGCCTCAAAGACAAAGAACAAAACGGTGGATGATGGAGCTACTACTTCTTCGGGACAAGGCAAGGATATCATGAAGGAGATCATATTGGAAGTTGAAATTGAACACCGTGTAGCGCAACGACAACTTGAAATGTATGGGGCTATTCTGAAGAAATTTGGAAGATTTAAGATGGAGTAATTGTAAACTCGTATTTATCTTGTAATGACTAAAAGTTGAAGTTGTAATGACTAGTAAACTTGTAGTTTATGGATCGAAATTGTAATGGCTTTGCAGCTGTAAACAAGCTCTGGATTTTCATCCTCTAGAATTGTGACCCTTTTTGATGTTGTATAGAATGATGTATTGAATGGTGTATTGAATGGTTCTAGATTTTCATGGTGAGAGAGATTCTAGTTTATTGTAATGGTTATCTTTTGTATAATAGAAGTCATTTTTGTTTTTGTTATCAAACACTACATGGTGGATTTTCATGTTTTTGTTATCAAACACTACATTCACACAAAATATGAAACACACAAAGTAGAACCAGTGACCTGCATTTCAATATGAAACACACAAGTTATATATACATCCATTCCAATTATATATACATCTATTCAATTTTTAACTAATGTTGCAGCAGCATTTTAAAGAGCCACATAAAAGACTGCATTTAAAAGAGCCACATAAAAGAGCCACATAAAAGACTGCATTACATAAAAGACCTGCATTTGACACAAATACTGAGCTGCATTTAAAAGAGCCACATACAATACTGCATTACATAAAAGACCTGCATTTCACACAAGTTATATATACATCCATTCCAATTATATATACATCTACAACCACTGCATTTTAAAAACTGCATTACATATTAGCCTTCATGTATATGAGCCACATAAAAGACTGCATTTAATATTAGCCACACGAAAGATTACAAATACATAAAAGACAGAGTGCAACTGCATTTAGAAGACTGCATAAAAGACAGCATTTAGAAGACTGCATTTGAAAGAGTGTGCAGGTGATAGAAACACACAAATAATTGTCCAGAAACATAATTGTCCTGGTGATACAAACACAAATAATTTAGAAGACTCCAAACTGCATTTAGAAATACACAAATCCAGTTTGACATCTCAAGAAACATAATTGTCCAGAAACATAATTGCCATGGTGATACAAACACAAAATAATTGACCACTTGTCCAGTACATATTAGGCCTTCTTCTATAAGGCCACACAATTGTCCAGAAACATAAATCCAGTACATATTAGGCCTTCTAAATGGCCACACAATTGTCCAGGTGATAGAAACACGGCTCAAAATAATTACATCAAATGTTATTACATGCTTTTTGGTTCACCTATGAAAGAAATAGGACTAAAACAAAATCTTTCAGTTGTGAACCACAAAATTAGTGTTGTCCAAATTAGTCTAGACACTTGTCATTCAGTTTTTGCTTTTCTTAGATGGTAGATTGTAGCTTGATGGCAGCACTCTGCCCTTTGCTTTCTTTCCCTGACCATTCTTTGGCAATGTTGAAGTTGGATGAGTTGGGGCTGCTGCTGTGCTCCTTTGGCTTGCTGAGATGTCTTGGTTGGAAGCTCCCACACCTAAGCCTCCATCAACAGAGCCAAGGCCTGAAAATCGAGATTGGTTGGAAGCTCCCACACTGCTTAGGTTTGTATTATTGACCACTTGACTTGTACCCTGATAACAAAGTAGAACAACAAGAAATTCCATCACTGACAGTAGAACAAAGTAGAACAGAGTAGAACAAAGTCAAGTAGAACAAAGTAGAACCAAGTAGACCATGTTAATGAACTGATCACTGAATTTTATGCACTTACATCCATCATCCACCTAAGTGTGGTTGGTGCACTGCTGACACCCACATTCAAATCACTGACAGTTTGCCTTGAAGATCCAGCCTGAAATGTAGGTACATATACAAGATTAGAAATTTAGTAGCCTAAAACATTCATACAAGTTGTAATAAAACAGTGATCAAAATATTAAGTCAAAACATTCACTTGTATGTTGGGAATTCTTACAGTGGCAATAATGTAAAGGATACTTATAGTTGGGAATTCTCCTCTTTCACTTGTATGTTGTTCATTTTCAGTAGTGTATTCTGCACTTACACTGCCTCTGCTTCCTCCAACCTGCAAAATTAGTAAAAGTATGCATTATATATACAACAATCTTGACATAGAATGTAAGTACAAATCGACATACTTATATTCACCCCATGGAACCTCTTGTTATGGGCATGTGACCCACAAATACTGCATGTCATTTTACTCAGGCCTTTCTTACTGAGCTTGGCCATGGTTTTCTCACTTGTCTTCTGCTTCTGCTTCTGTTTTCCTTTGTCTTCCAACTCAATTGGGTCCTTCCTTCTAGCCATTGTCTTCCTTCCACTCCTTTTCTTCACTGGGGTAGGTGGTAACAAAATACCCTGAGGAAATGGATGTTTTTCCCATAATGCAGGCCCATTTAAAGGGTGAATTACATTACTGTACACTAGTCTGTAAGTTGACATTTTGTAGCAGTCATCAACAAAGTTTTCAGGCCTTTCATTATTTCCAAATATGCAAGCACAAGCATGCTGACATGGTATTGCAGAAAGTTCCCATTTTCTGCATGAACAAGTTTTCATAACCATGTCAACAACAAATTGACCACCTGGCCCACTAACTTGGACCTTAGGACCTCCAGAAAACTCTGTTGTCCACATATAGGATTCCTTCTTGTGCTTTTCCAGCTTCTTTTGAATTTTAGGACACAGTCTGCCCCTCCACTTCTTTCCCAATTTGGCCTTCGTATCTATCCTCTTCATTAGCATGGTCCTGATCATCTCAAATATTGTGATGACTGGTTTCTCTCTAGCTTCAAGGATGTACTTGTTAAATGTCTCACTGTAGTTGTTCAGCAATACATCACACTTGCAAGTATCCTTGAAGAATGCCCTGCTCCAATGGACTGCTGGTCTAGCATCAATCCATTGCTTAGCTTCAATACTCTTCTCTTCCATTTCCTTCTCATAATTCTTGAACTCAGCTAGGTTTGTGGATCTTCCCATTTTCTTCAGTATCTCCACCAACCCAATATCTCTAAATTTCTTTCTCATATTCTGCTCCAAATGCCTCAGACAAACCCTGTGTTCTGAATTTAGGAAATGTCTGTCAATTGCATTGATAAGGCCCTACATATACAAAGGAAAGATGTAAGATGGTAATGTTAAGAAACTGTAATGTTTGTTATGACAAGTTGAGAGATGACAGTGTTATAATACTTACTTTTTGCCTATCACTCATGAAGACCCAATGGTGAAAGTTGTGCATACTAAAGTCTTCTTTTAGCAACCCCAGAAACCAGTCCCAATTTTCAGTATTCTCAACTGTCACAATTGCAAATGCAAGTGGGTACATGCAGTCATTTGGGTCAATTCCTGTGGCAACCAACAATTGCCCACCATAGGTGTACTTCAAGAAGCATCCATCCAGACAGACAATTGGCCTGCGGTGTTTGAAACCCTCTTTGATACCTGCCAAGCACATGTACATCCCACGAAATTTCCCTCTAGCCTCTTTAAATTCAAATGTAGAACCAGGATTTGTCCTCATAACCTCCCATTTGTAATCCCATAACCTACCATACTGTAAGTCTTCATCACCCTCAATCTTCTTAATTGCATAGTTCTTTGCCCTCCTAGCCTTCATGTGGTCAATTGTGAGAGCCAAATCCTTCTTTACTCTTTTAACTATTTGACTAATTTTCCATCCTGGGTCATCTCTAAATTCAATCATGTACATTTCTGCAATAACCTTATAACTCAGATGAAAGTTGCTGTTAACCTTGCCTCAAGTGTGCTCCAAGTTGTAGCTCTTGAGAAGGAAAGTCTTATTCTCTTTGTCTTTCCTATCCAACTTGCTTGCAAAAATGAAAAACTTGCAGTCTTTGGAATAGCACTTGCACCTCACCCTATTGTGATCATTGGTTGGAAACCAAACTTGCCATCTGTGATTTATGCCCCACTGTTTGCAGGCCTTCTTGAACTCATCTTTATCTTTAAATTGTAGCCCCAATTCCCATTTAGGATCATCCATGTTCCTGTTGGCATTAAATCTAGGAAACTTCCTCTTTGGATGTTCACTAACAAAATCAGAGTCAGAGCTGCTTTCAGTACTAACAATCTCATCTGATGGAGGACCATAGTCACTGCTCTCCCCCTCACATGCTGCAAATCTAAGTGAAGCTTCTAAAGCACTGTCATCTACTGTTTTGGGCTTCATTTTGTGTCTGCCAGTACTGCCTTTTCTCATTTTTCCTGCTTCAACATCCTGCAAGACCCCATCATCATTAACTTGCCCAGTCTCTATTAAGACTTCTTGCAAGTCCTCATCCCCCTCCATTTCATCAAAATCTGAATCAAATAGATGACCATCAGGAACATGGATTTTGATACCTTCTTCAAAACCATCATCAACAACATCAGCTTCATCTTCTTCAGGGTCAACTTCTTCATGAAAGAATGTTGCAGCTACATCAGCTGCATCTCCTGCCTGTGAGTATGTCATGTCTTCACCTCCATGTGGGTTTGTGGCAGCAACAAGTGGAGTCTTCACCTCTGGATTTGCAGACCCCATATCAGGGCCAGAACTATTTTCCCCTTCATCAAGATCAACAACTGCCACTTCTTCATGTTGGTCTATGGCACCAACATCAAAATCAACTGCCACTTCTTCAGGTTGGTCTGTGGCACCAAAATCAACATCATGTAACTCTTCATCACTGTCATCATGCAACTCAACTGTCTCATTCTCTGAGTCTGTAAGGTACTCAGTTTCTTGATCACATTCTTCATCTTCCATATGCATAACATAGAGATCTACCTCCCCACTACCATGTTCAACAGCATTATGAGCCATTTCAACCACACTTGCATCATTGACAAGTCGTTTTAGACCATAATTAACTTCCTTACCAGCCTCCTTCCAGAAATACATCAGCTTTCCTCTATATAAGAACTTAACCCACATATGAATCATCTTGAATGACACAGTATCAACATCAAACCACTTTGAAACTACTTCCCCATCAAAATATTGCAGATTAATTTTAAAACTACCTGTTAGCACAGATGAAGGTTATATATTCTTGTCTAGATAAAACCATGTCACATATAATCATGTCTATATATAATCATGTATTCATGTCTACTCTACATATAATCATATATTCATGTCTATATAAAATCATAAAATCATGTAGATCAATTACATTATATATAATACAAGACTATATATTCATGTCCAGATAAAACCATGTCACATATATTCAAGTCTATATAATTATGTCTATCTAAAATCATGTGCATATAAAATCATATATTCATGCCTATAAAATCAAAACTACCTGTTAGCACATGTCACATATAATCATGTCTATATATAATCATGTATTCATGTCTACTCTACATATAATCATATATTCATGTCTATATAAAATCATAAAATCATGTAGATCAAATACATTATATATAATAGAAGACTATATATTCATGTCCAGATAAAACCATGTCACATATATTCAAGTCTATATAATTATGTCTATCTAAAATCATGTGCATATAAAATCATATATTCATGCCTATAAAATCAAAACTACCTGTTAGCACATGTCACATATAATCATGTCTATATAATCATGTATTCATGTCTACTCTACATATAATCATATATTCATGTCTATATAAAATCATAAAATCATGTAGATCAAATACATTATATATAATAGAAGACTATATATTCATGTCATATGCACATTGGTGTATGTAAGCATATATGGACAGGTAGATATACAGGGTGTGTGTGTATATATTACAGGGTGTGTATATATATTACAGGGATACACAATTGTGACTTGGTCATTTAGCATGTGCTTTGGTGGCATCAAGTAAGGGAATTACTTAGGCCACAACAGGTGTTTACTCTACCTTAGGCCAGTTCACAATTATGCACTTGGCACAGGTGCCTGTACAGGCAGGGTAAAACCCTAATTTTAACAAGATAACCCTAATTCTAACAAAAGAACCCTAATTCTAACAAAAGAACCCTAATTTTAACAACATAACCCTAATTTCGACCAGGTGCCTGTACATGTGCCTGTATAGTCTAACAAAAGAACCCTAATTTTAACAAAAGAACCCTAATTTCATAATGAAAATAAAAGTTTCAAAGCCTAAATTGAACAATCGAAGAAGATGATCCCTAAACAAACTTCGTGCAAATTATTTCGGTGCATGCAGAACCCTAAATTCAGTTCGTGCTCTTCATTTAGGGTTTTCAGAATAAAATAAAGAGAATAAAACCATAACGAAGTGTGTTTCGTTGCATGCAGAACCCTAAACTCAGTTCGTGCTCTTCATTTAGGGTTTTCAGAATTAAATTATAAGAATAAAACCCTAAAATCATTCTTCGACGAAAAATAAGAAGAAGACAGAGAGAGGAGGGGGGAAGAGAGGTACCCATCTGCGATTCTCCGATCGTCGCCTCTCCTCGTCTTCAGCAGATTGTCGTCGCCTCTCCTCGTCTTCAGCAGATCATCGTCGCCCCCTTCTAGCACGTTCGTCGGTCCTGGGAAGAGGAAGAGTTACAGAGAGAGAGAGAGAGTTGGAGAGGGCGGGAATTGAGCCACTCCCCCGGCCCCACCCCTTATTTGTTGAGTGTACACGTGGACTGCACACGTGTACACTCCTTAACTGAGTTGGGATGCCACGTTGGCATTTCCGTGAGGCATTTGACGGAAAATGGTAACAGGGACCGTAATACACCATAATTAGAAGTTGTGTTACCACTAAGTAAGCAATAATAAATTAGGTACCGTTTTGTTAATTAGGTATAACTTGGGGTACCATGAAAGCAATTGAGCCGTCCCCCCTTGCTGTGGGCAGGATTCGAGCCCCTTGTGTGTTGAGTTGTTTCTTTTGTTTAGTTCTTTTGTATTGAATATATATATATATATATATATATATATATATATATATATATATATATATATATATATATATATATATATATATATATAATATAATATAATATATATAACATAATAAATTAAATACTGTACAAATACAGAATATAGTACTTCTGTAAATTGTGGAAATTGCATTTTTATATATTTTGTTTAACTTTTTTTTTTGAAGCAAATATTTTGTTTAACTTACTAAATACTTATATATATATATATATATATATATATATATATATATATATAACTTGGTATATATATCTATATATGTTTAAATACATATGTATATATATATAAATTCTCTTTAAATAAATTATGATAAAATGACATTAATATAATATTGGTTTTATTTGTGTTTTCGATAAACACCTCATATATTTATTATGTATATTTCAATTCAGTCATTTAAATTATGTCATTTAATTCAGTCATTTAATTTATATTGTTTTTATGTCAATATAAATACAGTGCCTATACTGTAATATGTATTTAAATTATGTCAATTAAATTTATGTCAATATAAATACAGTGCCTATATTGTAATATGTATTTAAATTATGTCATTTAAATTTATGTCAATATAAATACAGTGCCTATACTGTAATATGTATTTAAATTATGTCATTTAAATTTATGTCAATATAAATACAGTGCCTATACTGTAATATATAAATAAATACAATGTCTATACTGTAATACATATTTATAAATACAGTGCCTATACTGTAATAAGTACGCATTCAATTTCTGCAATTTAAATTCCATGTATTTAAATTACGAATTTATTTACGATTTACATACTTTGTGCAAACGACCACTCTGAGTCCAAGCCTAGCATGGGTTGATCGGACTCAGGTGAGCCTACACATATTCGGGGTCTAGTCAAGTCATGTTGGACTTGATTCACGGCTTCGGGTCCTGTATCTGGACTTCGGTTCAATTTCGAATACATGGACAAAATATTAAATAATTAATTATTTATTGTTACTTGCTGTTTTTGAATTTTTATATATAATTTAAGTGCTATAAAAATTTGGGAAAAAATTGTATTTAAATACTATGTTAATTTAGCTAATTTATTATAATTTTTTCAGCATTTAATAAGTACTTTTAGTATTTTATAAAAATACCAAACCAGAACTCATTTTCAATGTACACTTGTATTCTGATTTTTAATGAATACTTACACTGGATCATAAATTTAAAAAAATTTATATTAAATTTTTATAATTAACAAGGATCAATCTAGTATATTATTTCATATAAAATAGAACTGTATAACTATCTTAATAATTATTGGAACATAATATACAGTCTGATTAATTAAATAATTAATATTGACTTGTGTGTTTTTGTGTGTTTTTGGAATATTTTAGTATCGGGACCTTACCCTACCTTAGTGTAGAGACCTAATTGTTAGTCTAGATGTTGTAAACACCTCACTTTAGACTACTAGATCTTCGCATAGTTAGTGCCCTATTAGGAGCCGTGTCACAACGCTAGTGTAATCTTAATCATAACTTAGAGGCTGAGTTGTATATCATTTTTACAGGACACCGGACATCTGTACCTTCATATTATTACTCTTGCTTTGCTCAAGGCAAGTACCTCTACGAACTTTATTTACTGCATGTAATGAATTGTGTATAAACCATGTTAAATACCGATACCTAAAACTGCAAGTCATATCTAGAATATCTCTACATGTTTCACATGCTTTATACTGCTCTCAGTACCCACCATGTTTTATACTGTTCTCGCATCTCTCATATGTTAGAATCAGGGTTATAGAAAAAACTGATAGTTGAGTACGTGATCATGCCCCCACGCTGCGACCTTGAGCCGTGTAAGGAAGACATTATGCATGTAGACCTTGCCATAGGCCAATATCCTGCGGCACTTGTACGTGTGTACATTTAGGCATGTACGGAAGTACATATTGTTCTTACCGGTACCACAGCACCATCACCTATTGACCGATCACGTACCTGCTCCAGTTTTAAATAATATATATACATATGTCACCATGACAAATGTATCCTTGACATGATAGTTGTGATATTACATGATAGATTGTGCCATGACATGATTCCAGTTATTACATCTCTTTTCATTTCATGCTCTGTATATACTGTTTGTAGAATCAGTACTTGCTCCCGTCCTGACAGGATAACGTTGTAGGTGTGCTTTCCGAGGAGGAAATGCTTTGCGATACTTTTTATGGAGCTGCTTTTGAGGACCTGGACTTTACTCCAGAAGAGGCCCCAGCGGGAAACCTTGCTTAGACATTGCCAGTCGGCTTTAGACTTAGAATTATTACAACTTTGTTTAGTTACTGGACTTTGTCTCCAGTTATTACTTTGGAAGTGTATAAACTTTAAAACATATTTTGCTTTCATCTATAAATGCTGTGTTGTGACAATCTCAAAATGCTTAAATATAATCTTTAGCACACTTAGTACTATCATGACTATCTTCTAGAACAGCTTACTACGCTTTTACCAAGCGTAAGCTGGACATGGCTCGGCCTGGCCCAACAATTTGGGTAGCGGGTCGTGACAGAGGGTTTGGGTACATGGTGTGGGCCTATGGGCTTTAAGGCTAGTTATTGATTTAAGGTTTAATCACAAGTCATGGCTTATGACTTAAATCTAACTTAAGTCAAATAACCATTCCATGGGTCAACTCTAGTCTAACTAGGGTTACATGACCTAACCAAGTCCAAACACAACTAGGGTTAGCTTCTAGGTTAGCCTACCAAGGTCATTGCTAGTCAAAGTCAACCTAGTCAACCCTCATTCGAACAATTCCAAAATAAATTCTAAAAATTCCCATAAATTCAAATAAATTATAATAAATCCAAATAACCCTAAAAATGTCAAAAATATCCTAATCACATGGCTAGGCTCTAGGGTAGGCAGTCTCTACTGTTTGCTAGCAAAACACCAAAAATCACAAGTCATGAATTTAAATAGTTTAAAAATAACTAAAAATCATAATATGAATAAATATCATTAAATAATAATTATAATTACAAAATTTTAAAATTATCCTCTTCTGAAAAACTGGGTGTTACAGATTCTGACCACAAATCAGCCAAATAGGACATAAAACAACCAAAATAGGCACTATGCGGCCAAGGGTGGATGGGGTATCATGCGGCAGTAGATGGGTACCCATCTATGCGGCAGGATAGATGGGTGCCCATCTATGTGGCAGGGTGGATGGGTTCCATACGGCAAGGTGGATGGGGTATCATGCGGCAGTAGATGGATACCCATCTATGCGGCAGGGTAGATGGGTGCCCATCTATGCGGCAGGGTGGATGAGGTCTCATGCGGCAGTAGATGGGTACCCATCTATGCGGCAGGGTAGATGGGTGCTGTAACACCCATATTTTGAATACGTATTTTGATCAAGCCTGCATGTATCTTGGACCTGTATTTTATTTTCTCAGATTCTGGCCTGTAATTATATTTTGGCTCGACTTGTGGAATTTTAGGTTTTCTCGTAAAACGGGTTTTTGACATGACTTGGTTTTATTTTGTGGAGGAGAATTGGTTTGGTTTGGCTTGGTTTGGTTTAAAATGCATTGGAGCACTTTAACCTACACTCCACCCTCATTCCACCACAACCCACCATCATAAATCCCCACCTACTTTTCTCTCTCCTCATTATTTTCATTTATTTCTTCTTCTTCTTCTTTCCTCTACACAACACCATCACCTATAGGCAAGTGTACCTTGCTACCACATGAGAACCACTTTTTATTTGTCCATTAGCTAGATTAGGCCATGGTGAACAACATTAGAACTTGATATTTTATGATTTGGAGTTTCCATTGTTCTAGATCTAAGTTTTTCCCATTTTCGGATTTACATAGTTTTGATCTATTTAAGTTGTATTTTTGTGGATTTTGATGCTTCCATATGGAAGAGAATTCAATTTTACTCAAGTCAGAACTTTGAAAATCTAGATTTGGCTTTGATTTGACAAAGATATGGAAATTTGAATTCTTGGTGTTCTTGGTGTTCTTCTCGGCCTAGAGTAGCAGCCTGCAGCCTGCGCTCTTTAGCGCAGTGCTGGACTGCGCATCCCCTCTCTCGGCCTGCGCTCTTTAGCGCAGCGCCGACCGTGCAGTTTGCCTCTTGGCGAACTGTGCTCAACCCGAGTGCGCATGGATTCATGCGCAGTCCGTTCATGCGCAGTCTGCTCATGCGCAGTCCGTCCCTGCGCAATCTGACCCTGCGCCATCCATTCCTGTGCAACCTGATCCAGCCCAATCCATCTGCTGTGCCATCCACCCCTGCGCAGTTGGTACCCTGCGCAGCTCACCCCTGCGCAGTTGGCTCCTGTCGCACTGGACTCTTGCGCAATCCAACCCCCTGACCCCTTGCGCAATCCATTGGCTCTTGGAGTTTTGGTTTTATTTCTCTAAGCTTGTCATGAACTTGATTTTACTTAATATGTTTGGAATGACTATTGTACATGGCATGGTATGACAAGAACTAGCATAACACGACAGTGATCCGTAGTGGTGCACTCCTGACATGACCAACCTGACCTAATAGTGGCCCGTCGTGGCGCACTCCTGATAAGTACCCTGACATGATTAATCTTGATACTTGATAACTTGATAGTGGCCCGTGGCGGCACACTCTTGACTTGTACCTGACTTGACTTGTAACTTGTAACTTGACTTGACTTGATGCTGTTGCGACGGCTAACTTGACTTGTATAATCAACTTGACACCGTGGGTGTTCCTGCTTGCTTGCTTGTGCAATCCACTTGTCTTGTCTTGCATCATGTCTAAGACGTGACTCCCTGGTTCCAGGGATTCATACTGAATATGGATCAGGTTAATGACTAGATCAAAGTGTAGTTCATAGAGAATTTCCAGTCACAGGCAATCTCGTTATCTGGGCGCTTTAATTGGACTTGTAGCTTGTCGACGTGTAGAGCACATTTCCAGCACACCGTCGCGTGTTGCACCCTCTAAGTCACCTAAGGGTACATTTGTCTCCCGGGCGATGTATCCACCTATAACTCTCAACCCGCGGAAGGATAACTGGATAGTCTGCAGGGCTTGGGACTGGAAAATTCTCACTTGCATCTTGTTAGTAATTAGGCTTGTGATAACCCTAGTTAGTTAAGTAGTAAGCCGTAGTACTTGCTTGGCCGTGATTGATTGGATGGAGTCTAGTCCCGCTTGTCATGTCCTGATCCTGTACAAGGTTATGACATGACATGACTACTCGTGCTTTACAACCAAAAGATCATCATTAATCTTTTGGGTTACCAAGGCGTCATCATCATCAACTGGAAGGAGCATGCGCCCGAACAAGCATGCGCCCAACAATCATGCGCCCTGACCTCCATGCTTCTTATTCAAAGTATTCCAAAACTTATTCAAAAGTTTTGAAAACTTTGAAGGGGGTCTTGTAGAAGCATGGAATTTTACAGCCAGAAAGCCCATGCGCCAGGCACTATATGCGCCAGAACTCAGACAGCAAAATCAAATAAGCCATTCGAAGAAGGACTTTTTATTTATATATAAAAGTCTATTACATGGCTAGAAAAGGTTGTACAAAGGAGAATTTCTACAAAAGAAAGATCCTAGATCTACAGCCAGCGGCCACCATGCGCCTCCAGATAGGCGCAGCGGCCACCATGCGCCTCCAGATAGGCACAGCAGCCACCATGCGCCTCCAGATAGGCGCAGCAGCCACCATGCGCCTTCCGATAGGAGCATCAGTCACCATGCGCTGTCAGTTAGGCACAGCAAATGCCATGCGCCTCCAGCCAGGCGCATCCCACCATCTCTTCAGCAGCTCAGTTATGTGCATCCAGCTCAGTTATGTGCATCCCTTCAGCAGCACTCTTCCAACCAGGCTCACCTGGCCGAGCAGAGCCCAGTTATGTGCTGCTCTTCCAGCCAGGGTCACCTGATAAGTGCTTCGATTACACAAAGCATTTAACCCTCTGGCTGGAACCAAGGAAGAGCACGGCAAAGCTGTGGCCAGGGGAGGCTTCGAAAGAGCCTCCAAAGACCAAGGAAGACCGTGATCGAAATCATGGCACAAGGAGCTTTCAACACAATCAAAGTGGGCGGCACCCACTTTGAAGGAAGAGAGAGCCTAGCACCGTCATTCCGATCTACGGCTCTTCTGGAACAACGGAGACGAGGCCCGAACATCCCTATCTTTGGATGCAACAGGCACCTTCCGCCTGCCTCAGAAGCCCTCGACTCCGTCTTTTGGATGTAACGGTCACCTTCAAGTGCATCGAAGACAACACGACGTCTCATCTTCACCCTTGGGAGCACTTCGTCAACAGAATGCACCCGCATATCCAAGTTCATGTTGGAAGTACGTGAGGGAACGAGGAGCAAACCTTCTCTCCATGCCACTATTTATAGGCCGGGCAAATCAAACCCATGTGCCAAGTGGATGACTCTCCGAATTCTGTGCAATGAATTTGCATTAAATGGATGAACCAGACGCCTCGAATTCAGCCAAACGGCTATTTTTAGCACTCGAGGAGCGAGACAGCCGCATTATTAAAGGACATGTCGGATGCGCCAGCCAAACAGCGCATCACATGGACGCGCCCTCCAGCATCAGGCGCATCACACAGACGTGCCCTACAGTACCCGGCACATCACAGAGGATGCCCCCCCTCACATCTCCATACCGAGTGGAACACCAACCAATGTGCCCACTCAGCTGTCCATCGAACGTCACAAATATTAAATGCTGAACTGACACCAGAGTTGGCAGCACGCTTCCCAAAGTCTGAACAGTTGACAGCTTTTTCAGAGAACGAAGCGTCGGCAACGTCAGCATCATCATGACTCTATTCCGACGGCTACTGCCACGTGGCCATCCGCATGCGCCTCTACGGCCATGCGTCCAAATCGCCATGTGCCTCTACGGCCATGCGTCCAAATTGCCATGCGCCTCTACGGCCATACGTCCAAACCAGCATGCGCCTCAAAAGCCGTGCGCCTCAGACTCTTCACTGATCCCTAAAGACAGAAGAAGAGTCTCCAGTTGAAGCTTTGCATGCGCCTCAAAAGCCATGCGCCCCAGACTGATCTCTGATCCCGAAAGACAGAAGAAAAGTCGTCTGCATGCGCCTCAAAAGCCATGCGCTCTAAACGGTTTGTAACCCCTAAAGGTTATGAGCCGCAGCCTCCTCCTGCGCCCAATCAAGGCGCAGCTCACCAGATTACTTTCCCTACCAAATCAGAGATCTTCGAGCCATGGGTCGATGACACGTGTCCTTTGACTCAACTCGTCCAAGATTTCGGCAATAGAAAGATCTTCTCCTCTGCTACGTGCCGGCTCACAACAGCAGTATGAAGAGTTCTCCCCCCAATCAGGGTGCATCATCTACGCGCCTCCATCAGCAACCTCCACGTGGCGTCCCCACACCGGCGCATCCCACATGCGCGCATGAGCAGCCAGCCTGCAAAACTATAAATAGAAGGATCGTCTCCTTCACACACACACAGATAGAATCCACAACGAACATACAAGGAATCATCAGAGAGGCAGATACAGATACTCAACGTCTTTCTCCTCTCAGCAAGCTCCAGCACCCAGAGCAATCCACACCTTCAGAGAACCGATAACCGTCGCCAGCCCGTCAACGGAGTCAACGCATTACCACTCGCTCCATTGGCACTAAGGACCCAGCTTAAACAAAAGTGTACTCCTAGGACTACATCTAAGTTCTACATTGTAACACTGTTCTGTTTGTATTAAAATTTTCAATCAAACAATTTTAATGGCAAACAAGCTGGCGACTCTGCTGGGGACTTCTTTCTCCTCTTCCGAGAAAGTCGTGTCACAGGCCGACGACGTGAAGGTGGGCTCCTCCCACAAGACGCTGGTCGTGCGCCTCAATCAACAGGCGTACGAGGAGTTCATTTCTGAAGGAAGTGCGAGTTCTTCGAAGCGGCTGCCAAAGCCGAAGAAGATTCGCACGGCCTGGGTGCGCAAGGTCGACGCCTCGGGCACCACCACTGAAGGGGATGCAGCAATCCAGCCTTCCCTTCCTGCTGACGTTCTCAGCAACCAAGGTGCGCCCGCCGATGCGGCGTATCTCTTGGGGAAGCGTGCGGCCGACCACGTTCCCCAGCTATCTCCCTCTCAGGCGAGGAAGATGCGTCGACGGAGCAGGGGTGCAGCCAATGCCCCGCGCATCACCTCTGATGCGCCACAAAGAGCCTCTGTCTTTGACAGACTCACTCGCTGTAATGGCGAGGAGAAGTTGGATGCTGAGTACTATGCGCCCCAGCGGGCTAGTACGAAGAAATCCAAGGCGGCACGGGCCATGCGCCATAAAAGTGCTATGCCAGCAGCAGGCCAGAGGCACGCGCTTACAATCACGCGCGCTGCCGATGGCAAGCTGTACAAGGTTGACTCAGATGCTCATGTACCAACAACGAGTCGACCTTCAAAGTCCTCATCTCGCTTGGGCGTATCTACTGCGTGCACAACCAAGTCGAGTAAGGCAAACTCGGTGGTCTTGAACTCCCGCGCCTCCTCTGGTTGTGCGTTTGAGGTTCGTTCAAGTCACTTCAAATATTGTGGTTCCCTCACTACTGATCGTGATGCCTGCTTGGTATTAGATCAGGGGGCGCAGCACTCACCTGACCACCCCGGCGTTTGGCCTTGCCATACGTCTGAAGGGGGTGTGAAGGCACCACTCTCCTCCAATGACCTGCGCAACGTGATCACTCACAAGCGCCGGTCAGGAGAGCCGACCAACAAGCACGATACGCCTCTCACGGGGCATACTTGTGCGGTGGTCACCATCAACTGCTGTTGCAAGGCGGCAGCTCCACCAAGACAGTCGGTCTTCCAACGGCTGCAATCATCGACACCTCTCCGACGTCGCCTTGGGACGAAGGTGCCAACAGAAGAGGAACCAAAGGTTGCTTCATGCAACGTGATATCCAACTCCTCGTCAATCCGGAAGCCGACTGCCAATTCCTCGTCCTCATCCAAAAGCCAGCCGAGGAAAACCAAGGCAGCTGTCTCGACCTCTGGAGTGTTTGAAGGCACTCGGTCGAGGAAGAAGTTCTTGGAGGAAGCTGGGGGTAGCCAGATCCTTGTCGAGCCTCCTTCCGAAGGCGAAGATGTCCAAAGCACAGCTGCAGCGGATTTTTATCATCAAGGCGAGGCTAGTCTCCCTGAAGCCCCTCAAAATCAGGAGGTCCTCCAGGACACCGTCGGGGGTAGTTCTGGAAATGAAGAGGTCCTTCAAGACGGAGCTGAGGGCAATCAGACCCTTGCAGATGCGCCTATTGAAGATGAACTCCAGAATGTGGCTGGGGGTGGCCAAACACCAGGGAAAGTAACTCCCCCGCATGAGAGTGAGACCGAAAGCGAAGCCTCAACCCATCCATCCACTCCTGGCCGTGTCAGGACAGTATACATGGCTGGGGATGATGTCGAGTCTGATGCGCCGTCACAGGACATAGTCCAGCACATAGACTCATTAGAGGGAGGACTAAAAACCCTCTCTGCCTCTATGCAAGCACTGACTCAAGCAGTATTTGAGATGCGGTCGGCCTTGATCAGGACACCTTCAACTGGTCCTGACCCAGGAATTAATGGGGAGTCGAGTGTGCCCTCCAACGGGCGCCCTCGGATACAGAAGCACCTCGGACCTCGGAGCCCTCAAACGCTCCAATCCAGATGGTACCTCCTTCCCCGACTCCTAGCTCTACGGAGGATGTGGTCGAAATGATCAAAGACCTGCGGGAGCGCTTCGAGTCCAAGAACAGGCAAGAGGAACGCCAGAAGATGGGCATTTCCCAGCCTTATCCCCTCGAGTGGAACAAGGTGGTTTATCCCCCAAAGTATAAACCACAAACACTCACCCCATACGACGGGAAGGACTCTCCGCGACGGTACCTGACGTACTTCCAGTCACAGACAGGGCATCTTCCAAAGGAGGATGCGCTCCTCACCAGTATCTTTGTCGGGGCCCTGAAAGGGGTGGCGTATGACTGGTACTGCAGTCTCCCCGACAATTCCATATCGTCCTTCGACGACCTGACGCGCCTCTTCCTCGACCGCTTCTATGACGGCGAGAAAGACATGACGATGGCATCTCTCATAGAGATACGCCAGAAGGAAAAGGAAACGGTTCGGGTGTTCATCGAACGCTTCCGACAGGCCTGCTTCAGGCTACCTCCAGGCATGCCAGAACATGCGCTCCTCTCCACTTGCAGCATGAACATATTGCCTGCAGTGAAGCTCTGGCTCAACTCTACTCCCCCTCCTGACTGGAGCTCCCTGATCATCGAAGCTGAAGCTGCAGAAAAGAAGGAGGCCAATGCACGTCTTCTGGGTGTCAGCTTCCCCGCCTTTGACGATAAGGGGAAAAAGTCTGCAGCTAACAGCTCCGGACGAGAAGCAAAGGGGAAATAGGCATTGACTGTTAATGCCTCGAAAGGCGCATCTGCGCCTACTCAGAAACCTCCACTGGCTCTGAGACCCAAGGAGGTTTATTCATTCAATGATGACGACACCCTGCAACTTTTCGAGATACTGAAGCAGGGTGACAAGATCAAGCTATCGGACCCAAAACGGCCCGATAAAGTCGGGAAAGTGGACAACCCGAGGTACTGTCACTACCATCGGTTTGTCGGATATCTGACCAAGGACTGTTACGTCCTCAAGAATTACATCCAGCGCATGATCAATGCGGATGTAATCTCTGTCGACTATGAAGAGAAGACGGTGTCAGCCAATGTGGTTTCGCTTCAGTTCGACACCTTGCCGCCAACTACCACACAAGATGGCGTCGTCCCCATCCCTAAGGCGACAATGGAGGTGGTAAACTTACCACCTACCTGTGACAATGTGAGTGGACTCACCCCGTTCACCACATCTCGAGGAGAGGTCCTCTGGGTTCACCCCGACCTCGTCTTCGAGGTGACTCAATTGGAGGTACGTCCTACCTCCAAATCAAAAGGCAGGAAGATCAAGTCTTGCCGCACCGTCTCTTCTTCAACAGAAGAGGCACTTCCAGTGCAAACACGTGCCTCCTAGCACCATCCCTGAGGAGGGTCCATCTAAGCCCTCAGCAGCCAATAAGCAGAAGCAGGTGGAGGCCCGTTTTGACAGACCTCTACGGAAGGAGAATGCTTCGGGGCTGTCCAAGCCTCACAACTTCGACATTCTGGCACAACTAGCCAGTACACCTGCACGCCTGTCTTTGTTCGAGCTCCTGCGTCTTTCTAAAGACTCCCGAGAAGCTCTCTGCGAAGCTCTGAAGGACGCTGAATCCTTTCTCAGTCAGGTCAAGCAGCCTGAAGGCCTCCTAACTACTTGTGCGTACTGTCATTGCGCGGATGAAGTTATCCCAAACATAACTTTCACCCAACAAGACATGCTGCTCAAGCATCACCGACATAACCGACCGTTGTATTACACAGGGTACATTGGCTCGGTCAAGGTGAGCCGGATTCAGATCGATCCTGGGTCTTCCCTAAGCATCATCCCGAAGGCGCTGCTATCTAAGCTGGGGATCCCGATGTACCGGCTGGCGCCCTCCAATACAACCATCAGTGGCTTCAATGCTAGCAAGAGCAAGCCACTGGGCAAGATCCGACTGAAGTGCCACATTGGCAGCCTCAAAACTGAGGTGACTTGTTATGTGGTAGATGCCGAGGTCAACTACAACATCCTGCTCGATCGACCATGGCTACACGAGTACATGGTGGTGCCCTCCACGCTCCACCAGTGCATGAAGTATGTATCCACTAATGGCGTCATCCGGACAGAGTTTGCAGACATCGATCCTTTCAAAGGGATTGAAGCCTACTTCACCGATTCCGACTTGTACAAACCCATTGACGAGGAGGAAGCCAACGACGCTGATGATGAGGCAGAGACGGCAACAGAGCCGGACATGGAGCCTGAGACGACTCTCGACGCCCCCTTGAAAATCCGACTGAAGGGGAAACCACCCCAGAAGGCGCCTCCAATGAGCATCAAGCTATCAGGGAAAGCGCCGGCTCGCGAAGCACCCCTGTAATGCTTGTAGTTCGTATTACGTATCTTGGAATACGTGTACGTATTTTATTTTGTATTGCATATCTCTTGGCTTGGCTCGGTTTGTTTTGGGTTGGTTCGGCTAGGCTTGGGTTGCCTTGGTTCATCATGAACCAAAGGGAGAACCCCTACCTACCACCACCATCCCCATTTATTAACCCCTCCTCTTTCTCTCTCTTTATTATTCTTCTTCTTCTCCACATTTACTTCTACACCTACCAGGAAGGAGAGAGAGAGAGAGAGCTTAGGCAAGTGCAAACTTGCTTCATGACGGATCTCATGTTTTATTGTTCCATTCTCTTCCTTACTAGATTCTAAGCCTCTTTAGAACTGGAAGTTTTCGGTTTTGATGGTTATATTTTTGTAGATCTAAGTTTTAAGTTCCTTCTTGTTTATTTTTCTTGGTTTTGATCTCTAAAACTTGGTTATTTTTGAAAACTAATGGTTCTATGTTGTAGAGAATTCAATTTTATTCAGTTTTGGCTTTTGTTTCGCTTGATTTCGACTCCGGATGAGTAAGTTATGACCATTACAAAGTTTTCGGAACTTTCATGGCTGAACTTGCTGTTTGGGGACGATAAATCCCATGCGCCGGGAACCTCATGCGCCCGGGAGGCCATGCGCCGTGAAGTCCCGGCAACGCATTCCTTAACTCCGAGCGTGTCATGCGCGTAGGTCTCTTACGCGCATGTATTGAAGACGCAACGTGAGTTTCCCATGCGCCGATTTGTGCAGGAATCCCATGCGCCGATTTGTGCAGGAATCCCATGCGCCGATTCGTGCAGGAATCCCATGCGCCGATTCGCGCAGGAATCCCATGCGCCGATTGGTGCAGGAATCCCATGCGCCGATTCGTGCAGGAATCCCATGCGCCGATTTGTGCAGGAATCCCATGCGCCGATTCGTGCAGGAATCCCATGCGCCGATTCGTGCAGGAATCCCATGCGCCGATTCGCGCAGGAATCCCATGCGCCGATTGGTGCAGGAATCCCATGCGCCGATTCGTGCAGGAATCCCATGCGCCGATTTGTGCAGGAATCCCATGCGCCGATTCGTGCAGGAATCCCATGCGCCGATTCGCGCAGGAATCCCATGCACCGATTGGTGTAGGAATCCCATGCGCCGATTTGTGCAGAAATCCCATGCGCCGATTTGTGCAGGAATCCCATGCGCCGATTTGTGCAGGAATCTCATGCGCCGATTGGTGCAGGAATCCCATGCGCCGATTCGCGCAGGAATCCCATGCGCCGATTGGTGCAGGAATCCCATGCGCCGATTCGTGCAGGAATCTCATGCGCCGATTTGTGCAGGAATCCCATGCGCCGATTCGTGCAGGAATCCCATGCGCCGATTGTGCAGGAATTTACTGTTTTTGCCTGTTTAAGTTGTTTTGTAGCTAAAATCTTGAAAAACTCAAAACATGAAAGTTGTAGATCTTTTCCTTGGCTTCAAGAATATGTTATTAGTTATTTTATACAATCTTTCTCATTCATGATAATGTAAGAATAGAACACGATAGTGGCCCGCGGTGGCGCACTCTTGACAAGTAAACTGATATGACAAGTATGAAAGGTCTGGACACCGTGGGCGATTGCGTTTGTACAAATAAACCAGTACTGTCTTGCATCATGTATAGGATGGGGATCCCTGAGTACCACGGTCAGGGGTACCTACTGAAATTGACTAAGGCTAATTAACTAGAATGATTCAGTAGTCATGAAGAGATTCCCAGCTACAGGCAATCCCGTTATCTGGGCGCATTAAGTGGACTTGTAGCCTACCGACGAGTAGGGCACATTTCCAGCACACAGTCACGTGTTGCATTCTTCATAACGGACATTCGACCCGGATAACCGGATGGTCTGCAGGGCTTGTGGCTGTTGGGATAATCTCATTGCATCTTGGTAGTAACTAGGCCTGTGATAACCCTAGTTAGTTAAAAGTATCAAGCCGTACTCTTGATTGGCCGTGATTGATTGGATGAAGTTTATTCCAGCTTAGTCTTATCCTGATCCTGTACAAGATTGTATCAGGACATGATTTCTTGCATCGATAAATGATGGGATACCAAGTTCTGTTTAGATGAAGGGTTACAACCCCGGTCCTTGTTTGGTTTAAGGGTTGTAACTTGGCTATCTGAATAGTTCCATGGTTATCTTATCATATATCGTCCTGCTTATTGTGCCCGCCTTAACAATAAAGATCAGGGGTCCAGTTCTGTTCAGGCGAAAGGTTACAACCCCGGTCCTTGTTTGGTTTAAGGGTTGTAACCTGGCTCCCGGAGCAGTTCTGTGTCCTCTCTTCGTTTATTGTCTTATTGCAACCCCTGTCATGCTCGTCATGTTTTACCTTACTTCAATACCATGATTATTTATACTGGCCTTAACAATAAAGATCAGGGGCCCAGTTCTGTTCAGACGAAGGGTTACAACCCCGGTCCTTGTTTGGTTTAAGGGTTGTAACCTGGCTCCCGGAGCAGTTCTGTGTCCTCTCTTCGTTTATTGTCTTGTTACCTTATCAATAGTAATTGAGGCGGATTTCTATTCAGGCGAAGGATTGCAACCCCGGTCCTTGTTTGGTTTAAGGGTTGCAGTCTGGCTACTTGAATGGTTTCTCCGTGCTCAATATATTATTGATTATCTCAGTTATTATCAGTATCTTTTAATTACCTTAACTATTTATTTGTGATATGCTGGTTTTAGTTCCTAAGTGAAGCCTCCTTTGTGGCACTTGCTCTTTCTGGGGTCTGACCCAGCTGGTTTTGTGTGGCCAGATATCGGAGCAGCAACAGAGGATCCACCTGTCTTCCAGCCCGATGGTGACCACCAGGCGTAACCAGGGCAACGAGTGGGTTTCTTTTGTCCTCCCACTCTATTTGTAAAATTATTCTTTTGAGGCGTTTAGCCGACGAGCACGTGTTAGCTCGTATTGCACCTTTAATTACTGTCTGCCTACGGGCTGTAACATGATTGACAAATCCTAGGGTTGATCATGTATTGACTAAAACTCTTGCTAGTCCTGACATTTTGTACGACTAGCTTCATGATCATCCAATATGTAATGTATGGGACGCCTTACTATTGTATATTTGGTGCTCTGACATCTTATAACTGTTACTACTTGCTTGTGATTGAGACAATAGATTTGATCTTGACCATAGGAGACTGATGGATTGTAGTTAAACCCTCATATATCGAGACAGCCGTGACCGTATAGTGACGTGGATTCCATTTCATTATACGTAGCTGGCTATGTCAGCCCCCGCTCTCCAGTATTCTGGTTCTGGGGCGTGACATGGTTTTAGTGGTGGCCCATGCAGGTCTTGTAAATCAAGATATGTGAGGGTTTACCGAATAGATGTCTCAATCAGTATTTGCCCTTGATCTCTGCTCGTATCTTCTGAATCCCTGTAATCTTGACCTGATCACATGCTTGTATCGTTGATCTGTCCTGGTCCTTCCTTATTGTTCCCTATGTCGTCTTCTTCAGCGGCATTGTTCCTGGACCTGCCGATCAGCAAGGCGGAGCACCTCCTGCGGACCAGCAGCAACCTGGAGATCAAGCCCAGCATTCAGGAGTAGCCTCCAGAGTCATGCCTATTGAAGGAGAGCCACCGGTTCAGCCCGTCCAGCCAGCAGAGCCTGATGATGGCACTTTGGTGGGTCTCATCAGGTCCTTATTAGCTTCCCAGGATCGTCGCGGAGATGTCTTACACCAGGCGGTGGCAGATGCTTTGACCAGAGGAGGTCATCAGGGTAATAGCGCGGCCAACAGCTTCAAGCGCTTGAACCCTCCCTTCTTCGACGGCAGTGAAGATGCGATCGCTTCAGATGCATGGCTTCAGGACACAGAGGTGATTCTAGAAGCAGCCAGGACTCCAGAGAACGAGAAGGTGGCCGTGGTGCGCCTGCAGCTATTGGATCTTGCTCGCAGCTGGTGGGCAGCGCAGGCCGATGGATTAGTGGCCCCTATTTCATGGGTAGTATTCAGGAAGAGATTCCAGACCAAGTATTTTGATGCTGTAGCTCGGTATGATCTACAGACGAGGTTCACCAATCTGAAGCAGATGGGCAGGACGGTCGATGGATATGCGGCCGAGTTCTCCAGGCTTAGTCGGTTTGCTCCCACCTTGGTAGCAACCGAGTTCGATAGAGCCCAGCGGTTCCAGCAGGGGCTTCACCTAGAGATTTTATTGGCGGTGGAGCAGTTTGAGCATCAGACTTTCGATGCAGTATTGAGAGCAGCTAGGAGGCATGAGTATACCTCCCAGAGGATCGTGGATAGGACCGGAGGTCGGAAGCGATCTCACGGCCAGATGAATCAGTCATCAGCACCAGCCCCGGCAGCCAGGGCCTTGACCATTGGAGCTCCGAGGCGGGCGGCCTCAGTGACGTCGGTTCAGCATTCCACCCCGACGCACCCTCAGCAGCAGAAGCAGAAGCAGTCTTCCGCAGTGGGATGTTCACACTGCGGGAAGCCAGGGCATGTGGTATCAGAGTGTCGCAGAGCACAGGGTTTGTGCTTGGTTTGTGGTGCCCCGGACCACAGGGTTGGGAATTGCCCGAACAGAGGGAGTTCATCAGCCTTCTCTAGTCCTTCAGTTAGAGGACCAGCACCAATCCAGCAGCAGTAGCTGCAGTACCCGTTCTCGAGGCCATTGCCGACGCAGGCCCAGGCATTCCAGCAGCAGAGACCGCAGCAGTATGCCCAAGCCCAAGCCTTGATCCAGAGCAGGCAGAGGAATTTTCAGCAGAGGGGACCCGCACCCAGAGGACATGGTCAAGTGCTGGCTTTGACCATGGGAGAGGAAGGAATAGCACCAGGTGAGGTGGTGGCAGGTACTATTCTCGTCAACACCTTTCCAGCTTCAGTATTATTTGATTCTGGTGCCTCGCATTCATTTATGTCTGCACGATTTGCGACACGGGTAGGACTGGAGCCCGAGTCATTATCAGTAAGGCTCAATATACTTACTGGTAACGGACTTGTGGGAGTAGATAGAGTATTTTCCTCGTGTCGGGTCGTAGTTAGCGGTAGAGAATTCCTCGCTAGAATGATAGAGTTTCCGATGGCCGATTATGATGTGGTCTTAGGGATGGATTGGTTGAGGGACCAGTATGCTAGGATAGACTGCCACATTGGCAGGGTTATTTTTAGCATTCCAGGCGAGCCAGAGTTTTCTTTCTCCCGAGGCGAAGTTGAACCTTCTCCTTCAGTGTTGCGGATGGCAGTGGCAGCAGTGCAGTTACCTCGGATAGTCGAAGAGTTTCCGGATGTTTTCCCCGAAGAGCTTCCAGGGATGCCGCCAGAGCGGGAGATCGAGTTCACCATCGACTTGATTCCCGGAACAGCCCCAGTGTCAGAGAGAGTCTACAGGATGGCGCCGTCAGAGCTAGAGATATTGTACAAGATGATTGAAGAACTCAGAACCAAGGGATTCATTCGTGCTAGTGGATCACCTTGGGGAGCGCCGATGCTTCTTGTGAAAAAGAAGGATGGTACGTCCAGATTGTGTGTTGATTATCGTACCTTGAACTCAGTGACAATCAAGAACAGATATCCTCTCCCGAGGATAGATGACTTGTTTGATCAACTCAAGGGGGCAGCAGTATTCTCGAAGATCGACTTACGGTCAGGATACCATCAGATCAGAGTCAGAGAGCAGGACATCCCGAAGACAGCGTTCAGATCGAGATATGGGCATTGGGAGTTCCTTGTGATGCCATTTGGAGCAACCAATACGCCGGCTGTATTCATGGACCTCATGAATCGTATCTTCATGCTTTATTTGGATAAGTTCGTGATTGTGTTTCTAGACGACATTCTGGTCTACAGCAAGAGTGAAGCGGAGCATGAGCAGCATCTCCGAGTTGTCCTCCAGATTCTCAGAGAGCACCAGTTATATGCCAAGTTTAGTAAATGCGAGTTCTGGCTCGATCGCATTTCGTACTTGGGTCATATCATCACCCGAGGAGGAGTTGAAGTGGATCCCCAGAAGATCGTGGCCATTGAAACATGGCCAGTACCTAGCATAGTTGCAGAAGTTCGCAGTTTTCTTGGATTGGCCGGCTACTACCGGCGATTTGTTTCAGACTTTGCTCGAATTTCAGCACCATTAACCCAGTTGACCCGCAAGGATGTGCAGTTTGCTTGGACAGCAGAATGTCAGGATTCTTTTGAGAAGTTGAAGCGAAGCTTGATGACGGCTCCTATCCTCACGCTTCCAGATGGGACCGGAGGATTTTCAGTATACTGTGATGCTTCAGGCAGAGGTTTGGGATGTGTTTTGATGCAGCATGGGAAGGTAATAGCTTATGCGTCACGACAACTTCGTGATCATGAGAGAAATTACCCAACCCATGACTTGGAGCTGGCAGCAGTAGTGTTTGCACTTAAGTTGTGGAGGCACTACCTATACGGAGATAGGGTGGAAATTTTCACCGACCACAAGAGCCTGAAGTATGTTTTCACCCAGAAGGATCTCAACATGCGTCAGAGGAGATGGCTGGAGCTGCTTGTGGATTATGATGTCAACCTGCAGTATCACCCAGGGAAGGCCAACGTTGTTGCAGATGCATTGAGCAGGAGGGCAGGAGTTTATTTCCTGACAGCGCAACCAGAACTGTTAGCTGATCTTCAGAAGATGGGTATAGAAGTTGTCCTCCCTTCCAGTGTGGCATTGATGGCCAGCATGCAAGTTCAGTCCACTATAGTCGAGAGTATCCGGATGGCGCAGTCAGCAGATTCTAAGCTTCAGTGACTCAGAGCAGAGTGTGAGGCGGGACGAAGATCAGAGTTATGCATTCATGAAGACGGTACACTTCGACATGGTAAGCATCTTTGTGTACCCAGTGGAGATATCAGACAGGAGATCATGGCAGAGTCCCACAGTTCGCAGTATTCCATTCATCCTGGTGGCACGAAGATGTACCGTGATATTCGTCAGCACTTCTGGTGGAATGGCATGAAGAGGGAGATAGCCCGGTTTGTCTCTCGTTGTTTAGTCTGCCAACAAGTTAAGGCTGAACATCAGAGACCAGCTGGACTACTTCAACCATTGCCGATTCCCGAGTGGAAATGGGAGCATGTAACCATGGATTTTGTGACTGGATTGCCCAGATCCCCGGCTGGCAGAGACGCTATTTGGGTTATTATAGACAGGCTCACGAAGGTGGCTCATTTTCTCCCGTTCAGAGTTGGTCAGTCGACGGCTCAGCTAGCGGAGATGTATCTCCGGCAGATTATCAGGTTGCATGGTGTACCAGTCAGTATCACTTCAGACAGAGATTCAAGATTTACGTCGCACTTTTGGCGTAGCTTGCAAGAAAGTTTGGGAACTCACCTCCAGTTCAGTTCAACTTATCACCCACAGACAGATGGCCAGTCAGAGCGTACGATCCAGACTCTTGAAGATATGTTGCGGTCATATACACTCGACTTTGGTGGTTCGTGGGAAAATCATGTGCACCTGGTGGAGTTCTCGTACAATAACAGTTTCCAAGCCAGTATCCAGATGGCTCCGTTCGAGGCATTGTATGGTAGGAAGTGTCGATCCCCGCTAGCCTGGAATGATGTTGGAGAGAGGCAATTGCTTGGTCCGGAAATGATTGCTCAGACCGTTGAAGTGGTCAGAAGAGTCAGAGATCATCTTCGAGTTGCCCAAGATCGCCAGCGTCATTGGGCCGATTCTCATCGGTGCCCTCTTGAGTTTTCTGTCGGCGACCATGTATTCCTGAGGATTTCGCCTAACCGTGGTATCATTCGTTTCGGCGTACGGGGAAAGCTTAGTCCTAGGTATATAGGCCCGTTCGATATTCTGGAGCGAGTAGGTGATGTATCCTATCGTCTCGCTCTTCCACCGTCGCTACGTGAGGTGCATGACGTATTCCATATATCTCAACTACGACGGTATATCCCGGACCCGAGCCACATCCTGGATCATTCGGAATTGGTTGTTGGTACCAACCTTTCGTATGAGGAGAGGCCCGTGTCTATATTGGACCGAAGAGAGAAGACACTCAAGAACAAGACTATCAAGTTAGTCCGAGTTGCTTGGGGTCATTACTCTTTGGGTGAGTCGACGTGGGAGCGTGAGGATGATATCCGATCGCGATATCCCGACCTGTTTGACTCGTAAGGTATAATGTCTTCCTTATGCCTTATGCTTTCAAGTCCTTGCTTGAATAAATGACTGCATGATAGACTGCTTGTTATAGCTTACGATTATTATAGCTTGTCCTTGCAATTCTAGCCTCTTGATTAAATTCCGAGGACGGAATTCTTTTAAGGTGGGTAGAGTTGTAATGCTTGTAGTTCGTATTACGTATCTTGGAATACGTGTACGTATTTTATTTTGTATTGCATATCTCTTGGCTTGGCTCGGTTTGTTTTGGGTTGGTTCGGCTAGGCTTGGGTTGCCTTGGTTCATCATGAACCAAAGGGAGAACCCCTACCTACCACCACCATCCCCATTTATTAACCCCTCCTCTTTCTCTCTCTTCATTATTCTTCTTCTTCTCCACATTTACTTCTACACCTACCAGGAAGGAGAGAGAGAGAGAGAGCTTAGGCAAGTGCAAACTTGCTTCATGACGGATCTCATGTTTTATTGTTCCATTCTCTTCCTTACTAGATTCTAAGCCTCTTTAGAACTGGAAGTTTTCGGTTTTGATGGTTATATTTTTGTAGATCTAAGTTTTAAGTTCCTTCTTGTTTATTTTCCTTGGTTTTGATCTCTAAAACTTGGTTATTTTTGAAAACTAATGGTTCTATGTTGTAGAGAATTCAATTTTATTCAGTTTTGGCTTTTGTTTCGCTTGATTTCGACTCCGGATGAGTAAGTTATGACCATTACAAAGTTTTCGGAACTTTCATGGCTGAACTTGCTATTTGGGGACGATGAATCCCATGCGCCGGGAACCTCATGCGCCCGGGAGGCCATGCGCCGTGAAGTCCCGGCAACGCATTCCTTAACTCCGAGCGTGTCAAGCGCGTAGGTCTCTTACGCGCATGTATTGAAGACGCAACGTGAGTTTTCCATGCGCCGATTTGTGCAGGAGTCCCATGCGCCGATTCGTGCAGGAATCCCATGCGCCGATTCGTGCAGGAATCCCATGCGCCGATTCGCGCAGGAATCCCATGCGCCGATTGGTGCAGGAATCCCATGCGCCGATTCGTGCAGGAATCCCATGCGCCGATTTGTGCAGGAATCCCATGCGCCGATTCGTGCAGGAATCCCATGCGCCGATTCGTGCAGGAATCCCATGCGCCGATTCGCGCAGGAATCCCATGCGCCGATTGGTGCAGGAATCCCATGCGCCGATTCGTGCAGGAATCCCATGCGCCGATTTGTGCAGGAATCCCATGCGCCGATTCGTGCAGGAATCCCATGCGCCGATTCGCGCAAGAATCCCATGCGCCGATTGGTGTAGGAATCCCATGCGCCGATTTGTGCAGGAATCCCATGCGCCGATTTGTGCAGGAATCTCATGCGCCGATTTGTGCAGGAATCCCATGCGCCGATTCGCGCAGGAATCCTATGCGCCGATTGGTGCAGGAATCCCATGCGCCGATTCGTGCAGGAATCTCATGCGCCGATTTGTGCAGGAATCCCATGCGCCGATTCGTGCAGGAATCCCATGCGCCGATTGTGCAGGAATTTACTGTTTTTGCCTGTTTAAGTTGTTTTGTAGCTAAAATCTTGAAAAACTCAAAACATGAAAGTTGTAGATCTTTTCCTTGGCTTCAAGAATATGTTATTAGTTATTTTATACAATCTTTCTCATTCATGATAATGTAAGAATAGAACACGATAGTGGCCCGCGGTGGCGCACTCTTGACAAGTAAACTGATATGACAAGTATGAAAGGTCTGGACACCGTGGGCGATTGTGTTTGTACAAATAAACCAGTACTGTCTTGCATCATGTATAGGATGGGGATCCCTGAGTACCACGGTCAGGGGTACCTACTGAAATTGACTAAGGCTAATTAACTAGAATGATTCAGTAGTCATGAAGAGATTCCCAGCTACAGGCAATCCCGTTATCTGGGCGCATTAAGTGGACTTGTAGCCTACCGACGAGTAGGGCACATTTCCAGCACACAGTCACGTGTTGCATTCTTCATAACGGACATTCGACCCGGATAACCGGATGGTCTGCAGGGCTTGTGGCTGTTGGGATAATCTCATTGCATCTTGGTAGTAACTAGGCCTGTGATAACCCTAGTTAGTTAAAAGTATCAAGCCGTACTCTTGATTGGCCGTGATTGATTGGATGAAGTTTATTCCAGCTTAGTCTTATCCTGATCCTGTACAAGATTGTATCAGGACATGATTTCTTGCATCGATAAATGATGGGATACCAAGTTCTGTTTAGATGAAGGGTTACAACCCCGGTCCTTGTTTGGTTTAAGGGTTGTAACTTGGCTATCTGAATAGTTCCATGGTTATCTTATCATATATCGTCCTGCTTATTGTGCCCGCCTTAACAATAAAGATCAGGGGTCCAGTTCTGTTCAGGCGAAGGGTTACAACCCCGGTCCTTGTTTGGTTTAAGGGTTGTAACCTGGCTCCCGGAGCAGTTCTGTGTCCTCTCTTCGTTTATTGTCTTATTGCAACCCCTGTCATGCTCGTCATGTTTTACCTTACTTCAATACCATGATTATTTATACTGGCCTTAACAATAAAGATCAGGGGCCCAGTTCTGTTCAGGCGAAGGGTTACAACCCCGGTCCTTGTTTGGTTTAAGGGTTGTAACCTGGCTCCCGGAGCAGTTCTGTGTCCTCTCTTCGTTTATTGTCTTGTTACCTTATCAATAGTAATTGAGGCGGATTTCTATTCAGGCGAAGGATTGCAACCCCGGTCCTTGTTTGGTTTAAGGGTTGCAGTCTGGCTACTTGAATGGTTTCTCCGTGCTCAATATATTATTGATTATCTCAGTTATTATCAGTATCTTTTAATTACCTTAACTATTTATTTGTGATATGCTGGTTTTAGTTCCTAAGTGAAGCCTCCTTTGTGGCACTTGCTCTTTCTGGGGTCTGACCCAGCTGGTTTTGTGTGGCCAGATATCGGAGCAGCAACAGAGGATCCACCTATCTTCCAGCCCGATGGTGACCACCAGGCGTAACCAGGGCAACGAGTGGGTTTCTTTTGTCCTCCCACTCTATTTGTAAAATTATTCTTTTGAGGCGTTTAGCCGGCGAGCACGTGTTAGCTCGTATTGCACCTTTAATTACTGTCTGCCTACGGGCTGTAACATGATTGACAAATCCTAGGGTTGATCATGTATTGACTAAAACTCTTGCTAGTCCTGACATTTTGTACGACTAGCTTCATGATCATCCAATATGTAATGTATGGGACGCCTTACTATTGTATATTTGGTGCTCTGACATCTTATAACTGTTACTACTTGCTTGTGATTGAGACAATAGGTTTGATCTTGACCATAGGAGACTGATGGATTGTAGTTAAACCCTCATATATCTAGACAGCCGTGACCGTATAGTGACGTGGATTCTATTTCATTATACGTAGCTGGCTATGTCAGCCCCCGCTCTCCAGTATTCTGGTTCTGGGGCGTGACAACCCCTGAAGATACGCCTCAAGGGAAAGCCACCTCAAACATCGGCTCCCCTGGTAACAAAATTACAAGGGAAGGCACCACTCACCGGAGGCGCAGCCGAGGCGCCTCTCAAAGTGCGTCTCAAGGGCAAGCCGCCGCAGTCATCCAAGGTGTCAGAGAAGGCTCATATAACCCTCTCAGACCCCGGAATCAAAGCTGTGGTGGACTCTCCTAGTCCGCCCCCAGTTCTTACAGACGAGGAGCTTGGTGAATATATCTCGGCTGACGTAGAGGCACCCTCCTTTGACAATGTAATCTCACGGGATAAGATCTCGTATTTTATCAATAATAGAGTATTTTTTAATTATTCTTGTCTTCCACACTGGAATGCCATGTATACATTAGATAACGCTCTACGGTCGTTGCAAACACAAATAACGACCGTCCATCATAATCGAGTAGTCCCGTCTCAAGGAGTCTTCATAGTCCCTCCACGGAGCCGAGACGAAGGCACCATCATCTCGGGCAAAGTCGAGCGTCATCAGGACCTCCCGTCAATCGAGCCCAAACCTGATACCGGCAGAGTACAAGTCTATCGGTACACAGATACGGTAAAGCACATCATCCAAAAGATGGGCTACAACCTGAAAAGCAACAAAGGCTTAAACTACGACAAGGGTCGGCATCTCCCTGTCCGGCTTTCAATGCCCAATGGAAAGCCACAGGACTACTATAATCGGACTCGACGGGGGTTAGGCTATGTCACGCCACCATCAACCCCAGAGAGTTCAGATGCAGAAGACGTAGAACATTCCCACTCGTCCGAAGCATCGACTTGGGATTCCGATACCAGTATCGGATCAGTCTTCAGGAAAGTACTGTCAGCTAACATGACATCAGCACAACCTCAAAAAGATGAAGGCGAAGACCAAGCGCCGGAACCCTTCGAAGAAGAACCCTGGGCCCAACGCCTAGGAGAACAATGGGAATCTCGTTTTGAGTTACGCGAACCTCCCACCGAAGACGAAGTCGAGCAGATCAACCTCGGGGATGGATCTTCTTCCAAACCCATCTTTATCAGTAAAAGCCTAGAAAGAGAAGATCGAGAATCTTTAATCCAACTGGCTAAAGAGTATATCGACGTCTTCGCCTGGAGCTATGAAGACATGTCGGGACTCGACCCACAGATCGCAATGCATAGGTTGAACATCTTACCTGATGCCAAACCTATCAAACAACAACAGCGACGCTTTCGTCCAGACATCATGAATGCCATCGATCAGGAGGTAGACAAACTCTTGACCAGCGGCTTCATCCGTGAGGAACAACACCCGGATTGGGTAGCCAACGTCGTTCCTGTCACCAAGAAGAACGGGAAGATACGAGTCTGTATCGACTTCAGGGATCTCAACTCTGCTTGCCCGAAGGACGAATTCCCGCTTCCAATCACTGATGTGATGATCGACAACACATGTGGCTTTGAGCGCATGTCCTTCATGGACGGGTATTCAGGCTACAATCAAATCAAGATGTTCCCCGATGACGCAAAACATACGTCATTCAGGACTCCAAAGGGTGTTTTTTGCTACACAGTAATGCCCTTCGGCTTGAAGAACGCCGGTGCGACATACCAGCGAGCTATGAGCACCATCTTCCGTCAACATCTTCACAAGACAGTCGAATGCTATGTTGACGACATCGCAGTCAAGAGCCGCCTCAAAGGAGATCACCTACAGGACCTGAAGACGGTCTTCGATCTCATGCGGGCACATCAACTCAAAATGAACTTCGCTAAATCCTTTCTGGGGGTTTCTAGCGGCAAATTCTTGGGCTTTGTCATCACAGCGAAAGGCATTCATGTTGATCCTGAGAAGACCAAAGCCATCCTCAACATGGACCCTCCGAAGAACCTTCGAGAACTTCGGGGCCTACAGGGACGTCTGGCATATATCCGGAGGTTCATAGCAAATCTCTCCGGTAGATGTCAACCCTTTACACAGCTCATGAAGAAGGGAGTCTCTTACGTCTGGACAGAGGAGTGCCAAAAGGCTTTCGACGACATCAAGGCTTACTTAACAAGCCCACCAGTCCTGGTAGCGCCAGTCGCCGGCAAACCATTTCTTCTCTACGTCCGTGCCATGGATCATTCTCTTGGCGCTCTGCTGGCTCAAAAGAGCGATACAGGCTTCGAGCAAGCAATCTACTACCTCAGTCGAACACTTATCGGGGCCGAACACCGGTACAACCCCGTCGAAAAGGAGTGCTTGGCTTTGGTGTTTGCTATCCAGAAGACTCGTCATTATGTCTCGGGTCAGACAATTCATGTCATTTCCCGAGTCAATCCGCTCAGAGTCCTCATGACAAAGCCAGGATCATTGAACTCCCGGCTGGCTACATGGGCAATCCTGCTAACACCGTACAACATGGTGTTTGTTCCGTAAAAGGCTGTCAAGGGTCAAGCTCTGGCTGACTTTTTAGCTGCACACCCCATCCCAGAATCCTCAAAACTCTATGAAGATATCCCGGATGAGGTCCCAGAATCCAACGTCACCGAAGGAAGCTCCGTTTGGTGGATGTTCTTCGATGGTGCTTTGAGAACAGGCCCCAAAGGCCAAATCATCGTAGGAGTGGGGGTAGTCTTAGTCTCCCCCGATCAGCTGGTCATCCAGCGTGCGTACTCTCTTTCGAAGCCGTGCTCCAACAACATTGTCGAGTACAACGCACTCGTCATGGGACTCCAGCTCACACAACAGCTGGGGGTCGACCATCTGGAAGCCTACGGCGACTCAAAACTCGTCGTAAACCAGGTTCGGAGACAATATGAGGTTCGCCATGAAGATTTAATCCCTTCTCATGAAGTCGTATGAATATTATTTCAACCTTTACCGGGTTCTTCATCGAACATGTCCCCCGTTTATAAAACTTGGAGGCCGATGCTCTGGCTGGCCTCGCAGCCTCATTGGCAGCGCCCCTTGGGACTCAACACTATGTCACGGTGACTGGCCGAGACCTGATTTGTCCCAGAAACAACCTATGCTTGCAGGTGGCTCACGCCATGCCGACAAATACTGGTGTTAATGTCCGAGACTGGAGGTTCCCGTTCATCGACTTCGCTGTTTACGGAATCCTTCCAGAGGACCCGAAGGAAGCCGTCTCAGTCAGGAGACGCTCTCTTCGATTCTACTACGATACAGCTACCAAAATGCTGTACCGACGCTCCTTCGATGGGCTTCTCCTTCGATGCCTGTCCAACGAAGAAGCAGCCGAAGCTCTTCAAGAAGCTCATGACGGAACTTGTGGAGCTCATCAACCCGGTCCTAAGTTGCAAGATCGACTGCGACGTATAGGCTACTACTGGCCAACCATGGCCGCCGACGCTGTTGAATATGCTAAGAAGTGCCACACGTGCCAACTTCATGCAGACTTCATACATACACCATCGGAGCCGCTACATCCTACAGTCGCCTCCTGGCCCTTCGAAGCCTGGGGCATGGACATTGTAGAGCCAATCACCCCTCCTTCATCGAGAGGACACCGTTTCATCCTGGCCATCACCGACTACTTCTCCAAATGGGCGGAAGCAGTTCCACTGGCAGAAGTAAAAAGCTCCAGGGTGGTCAGCTTTATCAAACACCATGTCATTTATCGTTTTGGAGTACCCCGGCAGATCATCCATGACAATGGTCCTCAGTTTATCAGCCACATTTTCAGCAGGTTCTGTGACAAGAATCGCATTCAGAACGTGGCCTTAACCGCCTACAATCCGGCAGTAAACGGATTGGCTGAGGCATTCAACAAAACTATCGTTAGGCTGCTCAAAAAGGTCGTGTCATCCAACAAACGCGACTGGGACGAAAAGCTTGGCGAATGCCTTTGGGCCTACCGCACAACGGTACGGACCCCAACAGGCAACACTCCATTCTTCCTGGTCTACGGGAGCGAAGCGGTACTGCCTCTCGAGATACAGATACCTTCACTCCGCGTAGCGATCACAAACAAACTCACAGAAAAGGACAATCAACGTCGTCGTCTGCGGGAACTGGAGGCACTTGACGAAAAGCGTCTCCTAGCTCAACAATGCATCGAGCTCTACCAAGCCCGTATATCACAGGCTTTCAACAAGAAGGTCAAACAGAGGACTTTCCAAGTTGGCGACCTGATTTTAGCAGTCAGAAGACCAATGGTGTTGACCCACAAGACACCAGGAAAGTTCGAGCCCAAGTGGAAAGGACCTTTCATCATAGAGACGGTATACTCAAACGGTGCTTACCGCCTCGCCAAACCCAATGGGGACTTGTTCATGATGCCCATCAATGGCAAGTTCCTAAAGAAGTACTATTCTTGACATCCTCCAGACATGTACTTCCCCAAACAACCTCTTTCCACAAACTCATACGCTTCCGGAACCCAGCTGTTCCGTGGCATCTTCCAGTAGAAAGATAACCACGTCCATATTACCTTTGAGTTGTCTCTCTACACCCTACAAAGCAGAATCTTACACTTCGTAAGCCTACGCTACCCTTCATGTTTACCACGTCCACATTACCTCTGTGTAAACATCTTGTACAAACAACCCCTGTGTTATTGTACATTGATCGCAGAACTTCCACGTCCATATAACCTCTGAGTTGTTCAGCGTATCCCCCAAGATCATTCCTACCACGTCCATAATACCTCTGAGTAGGGAGATTCTATCATTTCGAACCCAATGATTGCCATGTCCACATTACCTCTGAGCAAACATAATGGTTCCTTCAAACTTATTATCTGTACCTGAAAACCAAGGTGCGCAAAAGATAATAGGTCCACACAAATCATCAAGTTCATAACAACAAAAGATGAACACATCACAAAAAAGGTTGTAGACTTCTTTATTCTTCTGAAAAAAGGAGTACAAGAAGCTACATCATCCCCCAGTAAGGGTTGCAAAAGAACATAAAAGAAAAAGGGAAAAGCTATGGTCCCTGAATCTCCCCAGGATGGGCTGAGAGCTCCCTGACTCGAAGCTTTAAGTCGACTGCGCGGGCCTCCACCGTCGCCAGGACTCGTCGCTCTGCTTCTTGGCGCATCAATTCAACGGCCCCAGCGGAAGTATCACTTGCATGCTTCTCATCAAGTTGTTGTCGTTGCTGCGCCAAGGCAAGAGTCCGCTGAGTAAAAGTCGCTTCATCCTTCTTGAATGCTGCATGTTCAGCCCGGACACGCTCGACCTCTAATTGGAGTCGGGCCCGTTGGTCTTCAAGGCGGCGCATCTGGTGTCGATATCCGCGATATTAGCTTCCAATGCAGCTCGAGTTTCCACCGTCGTCTTCATGGACTGAGACAACTGCTCTACCGCAGCCTCAGTCTCAGCCACCTCGTGCTCCCAAATGCCCACGGTGGCCTGGTATGAAGACTCGATCTCGGCAATCAGCTTCCCCTTCTCCGCATCTATCAGGACAGAGAGATCGTTTCGCTGGATGCGTTGAAGTTCCGCGAGCCGCTCATCCAGCTCAATCACTGAAGCCTCCAGAATTTCGGCCATGTGGTCGTGGCCTTGGTGAATACGAATCAGCTCGATGCAGGGCATTGCCAAAGCTTTTGCCGTCGTAGAACTCCTGTTGGCATCCATCACAGCAGATACACCCTTCTGCAGCATTTTGTATACCCCATCGACGAGGAATTTCACATACTCGTCTGTATCCGCCAGGACCTGCAGCGTCATCGCAGGAGTTGGAGGAGCTACTACAGTTTGCGGACCGGAAGAAGATCCGCCAACCTCAATCAGCGAGGCTTGAACCTCGGCATCAATGGGCTCTTCATCAACAGGGGCTGGACTGCTAGCCCGAGGAGCCGAAGCAATAGAAGGGGCCGGCACAGGCGTCGAGATGGTCCCCCAAGTAGAAGGAGCGACAGAGGGTTCTACACCCTTACCCTTCTCAAGCCCGGAGGAACCACCGATGTCAACGGCACCTCTTCTACCCCCAACGTCCTATCAACAGTTGGTACCTCCCTTGGCAGAAAAGGGAGATCATCATTTGTCTTTTGACCCGTCTCAGCGGTCGCGACCGGAAGACGGGTCTCATCATCGACAGGGACAAAATCTGTCGCTACCTCCTGAGCGGTAGCCGCCTCAACTTCCACGATTGAAGCCGGGGTAGGACTCGACAATGATACAGCCGACCTTCCCTCATCATGATAAGGAGGAGAATCAACCCTCTCCTCTGTCTCAACCATATCTGCTGTCCCCGCAGCAGATTCTTGCAAGACCGGAGGGACGTCATCAGAAGGTGACGAACTCCAGTCCACTTCATCATCAGGATGCCTCGAGTCCGCAGGACCCTCAGCATCCAAGGCCTCCACGGTAGAGGGTGCTCTCCCAGAAGTTGTTGCGACCTTAAAGTCAGGAGATATTAAAATCTCCGCAGGAACATCTTCGGGACATTCCTCCACGGGAGACATTAGCATTGGTGGAATGCGCTCATCAGAAGAGCCTGCCACCGCCTTCGGTTTACTAGCGCCCGATTTTGAAACACGGGACTTCTTCTTCAACGATCCCTACAAGAAGAAGAGCATAAGTCGCCACAATGACGAAAAGAATTGAAATTACGAAATATTCCTCACCTCAGCAGGGACTGATCCCGTTGGCGTTGCAAGTGTCACTTCCGTAACCTTTCGGGTCGGCGCCTTTCTCGACCTTTTCGGTACAAAAGAACCAGCTTCTGTCTCAGCCCACCTTTTCTCGACAGACGGGTCTCCCACTGGTACTGCAGCAGCAGCCCGATACCCCGCCAACTCTGGTGGACGATATGATCGGGCTGCCATCAACATATTTGCTGTCGCCTCCAGCTGGGTTCCAATGATGAAATTAGTCTCCCTGTCATAACCAGGAGACATAGTAGTCATAGTGCAATACAGCTTGGCGGCCGGATATAGGATCAGCGGCCGAGGATTGTGAGCTGGCGTGGTGAACTTAACGCTAGTGCATCCAGCGTTATAATATTGCCAGCCCCGGGCTCCATCCAGCAAACTCCCGATGAAGCCTAAACTGCTACTGGGATTCCGCAACATTAACTGGGTATAGCCAAACTGACGAGCAAATCGGCTTGGCAGATAAGGCTCCAGATAACACCTATTCTGGTTGCGGTAGACCAGGTGAGAAGGCCGGATACTCTGCAACCAATGAAAACTCCATTTCGGCAAAGTGACTGCATCTTCGCCAGAGTCAACTAAATCTTCGTCGGCCTCGAAATCTTTGAAGATCGGGCCAACCTTGACAATCTTCCACCCCTGAAGGTAGGACAAGACTCTCCTGCAAACGGGGACGCCAGTGTAAGACCACTTCCTCTTATAGAAGCGGCAAATGAAGGCATCCCCTTCGACATGGTCCTCCTCCGGACTGGGACTCATCACGATCGGATGATGCAGAATCAGCCACCCCATAAGATAATGGAAAGGCAGCTCGGCCCGGGAAAAGTTATCATTGTTACCTCTCTCATGGATCACATCATCGGCAAAAGACCTCAAACCGCGTAACAGGTTGCACACCATCGCGGGGAGGAGAGCTAAAGGTCGTCCGCAGGCCAACTTTACTGCAGGCAAAATGAGATTCCGATGTACCCTCTCGACGGCACCGGATCCACCTGTAAATACGCAATCCCGGAGCCATATCATCAAGTAGGCCGTTAACACTGCCTTAGATGACATCCGGTGCCCGCAGTGCCAGAAACAGCTGTACGTTGCCTTGCCACCCTCATTAGAATGTGGGGTCCTTTCGTCCAGCCGGCTTATTTCAGAACTCACTTCCGCGGGCTTCAATCCCTGCGGAGTCGCAAACCGAATCCTCGAAGGATCTGCCAAATCCTGCCTGAAGACGTAGTCCCTCCAAGCAGTCACATGAGGCTGGGTCTTGCCCTTGTCCCTCCGGTGCATCAAATAATGATGGCTCGTCACCTCTTTGAAAACAGCCATCATCTCTGGATCCTTTCCAGAACTTGGATCTCTTCATTTGATGGAAAATATTCTTCGTACGGTTCCGAGCCCCAAGGAAGCTTGGACACTTCATACATTTCATGGAGGGCCAATCCCAACTCCCCCACCGGAGTAAAGAAGCTGCCAGTCTGGGCATTGAAAAGCTCCAAGAGAGCAAGGGACATAGGCTTATTGAGGTCCACGCCTGCCTGCGTGGCCCGAATGGCGGCTGTCAGCCCGATCTCTTTAAGCTCAACCTTGAACCTTGAAAGCACCCAAGTGGTCAACTCGTCCCACTTCGGGATGTAGTGACACCAGCCTTCGACTCTAAAGCTACCTGTCGGATACATCACCTTTGATGTCAGCATCCGATTTGCAAAGATCGGGGCACTGAAGGGAAACGTGTCGTTTGGGACCTCACTGTAGATGCTCCCAGGACGCAAGGCTCGGTAACTGAAAGAAGAACCGGCTCGTAAAGCAGTCAATGTATCTCGCTGATTCGAGGAGGCGTCAATTGAGAGGGTACCTCCCAAGGCCCCTCCTTGAGAGGGAGTAAGTTCCCAACCCATCCTTCTCTTCGAAGCTAGACGATAAAAAGCCGTCAGCAGCAACTGGCGGTCAACCTGCCACATGTACAAAACCATGCCTTTGGCAGAAAAGAACCAGTCTTCTCTGATCCTCAGTATCTTCGCTTCGGAAGAGACTAGTCGGTCGCCAAACAGAAAGGCAGGTTTTAAGAAAGTTACACCTTCGGATTCAGCATACTTCAGTTTACCACTCTCCATCATACTCTGGAGGAAAAGAGGCAACTGGGTCTGGATTTGTAGCATTCTCTCACGAGGTTGGTCCTGTAAGATAGCATCCTTCGCAGGATTGATCACCGCCTCGTCAAAATCAACTCCCATCTGACAAAGAGAAGCGTCCAGGAGGACCTCATTCAACAAAGGGATCGTCATCGACACTGATACAACAAAGGTGGAAGTCAGGCAAAAATGTCAAATAGCTTCGGCGCATCATCAGGGCGTAAGCCCATGCGCGCCAGCATCAGAGCTTCGGCGCATCATCAGGGCGTAAGCCCATGCGCATCAGCTTGCTTCGGCGCATCATCAGGGCGTAAGCCCATGCGCGCCAGCATCAGAGCTTCGGCGCATCATCAAGGCGTAAGCCCATGCGTGTCAGCGGAGGCTTCGGCGCATCATCAGGGTACGAAACCCATGCGCGTCAGCCATTAAACCTCGGTGCATGATAAAGGTGTAAACCTATACACGTCGACAGGGTAGAACCTCGGCATAAGATGAAACCCACCCGTCACCTCGGGACGAACGTCGGCCGGAGTCGCAGGGGTGATAGGTGCATCCTCGTCGACAAACTCCTTCGCTTTCTCCTTCCCCTTGCCGGTACCACCGCGAAGAGTCTTGGGAGCCATTCTCTCAAGGAAGAAAAGGTTAGGGTTTGAAGAAAAACTCTAAAGAAAGCAATGGCACAGAGAAGATGAACTCTCTCTCTCTCCAACCCTCACCTATTTATAGGGCATGGTCGCACGCGTAAACCGATGACGTATAATCTCAGCCGTCGCTTCAGATTCTGTGAGGAGATAACAGCAAATACAACCAAAAGATCATCATTAATCTTTTGGGTTACCAAGACGTCATCATCATCAACTGGAAGGAGCATGCGCCCGAACAAGCATGCGCCCAACAATCATGCGCCCTGACCTCCATGCTTCTTATTCAAAGTATTCCAAAACTTATTCAAAAGTTTTAAAAACTTTGAAGGGGGTCTTGTAGAAGCATAGAATTTCACAGCCAGAAAGCCCATGCGCCAGGCACTATATGCGCCAGAACTCAGACAGCAAAATCAAATAAGCCATTCGAAGAAGGACTTTTTATTTATATATAAAAGTCTATTACATGGCTAGAAAAGGTTGTACAAAAGAGAATTTCTACAAAAAAAAGATCCTAGATCTACAGCCAGCGGCCACCATGCGCCTTCAGATAGGCGCAGCGGCCACCATGCGCCTCCAGATAGGCGCAGCAGCCACCATGCGCCTCCGGATAGGCGCAGCAGCCACCATGCGCCTTCCGATAGGCGCAGCAGTCACCATGCGCTGTCAGTTAGGCGCAGCAAATGCCATGCGCCTCCAGCCAGGCGCATTCCACCATCTCTTCAGCAGCTCAGTTATGTACATCCAGCTCAGTTATGTGCATCCCTTCAGCAGCACTCTTCCAACCAGGCTCACCTGGCCGAGCAGAGCCCAGTTATGTGCTGCTCTTCCAGCCAGGGTCACCTGATAAGTGCTTCGATTACACAAAGCATTTAACCCTCTGGCTGGAACCAAGGAAGAGCACGACAAAGCTGTGGCCAGGGGAGGCTTCGAAAGAGCCTCCAAAGACCAAAGAAGACCGTGATCGAAATCATGGCACAAGGAGCTTTTAACACAATCAAAGTGGGTGGCACCCACTTTGAAGGAAGAGAGAGCCTAGCACCGCTATTTCGATCTACAGCTCTTCCGGAACAACGGAGACGAGGCCCGAATATCCCTATCTTTGGATGCAACAGGCACCTTCCGCCTACCTCAGAAGCCCTCGACTCCGTCTTTTGGATGTAACAGTCACCTTCAAGTGCATCGAAGACAACACGACGTCTCATCTTCACCCTCGGGAGCACTTCGTCAACAGAATGTACCCGCATATCCAAGTTCATGTTGGAAGTACGTGAGGGAACGAGGAGCAAACCTTCTCTCTATGCCACTATTTATAGGCCGGGCAAATCAAACCCATGCGCCAAGTGGATGACTCTTCGAATTCTGTGCAATGAATTTGCATTAAATGGATGAACCGGACGCCTCGAATTCAGCCAAACGGCTATTTTTAGCACTCGAGGAGCGAGACAGCCGCATCATTAAAGGACATGTCGGATGCGCCAGCCAAACAGCGCATCACATGGACACGCCCTCCAGCATCAGGCGCATCACACAGACGCGCCCTACAGTACCCGACGCATCACAGAGGATGCCCCCCTCACATCTCCATACCGAGTGGAACACCAACCAATGTGCCCACTCAGCTGTCCATCGAACGTCACAAACATTAAATGCTGAACTGACACTAGAGTTGGCAGCACGCTTCCCAAAGTCTGAACAGTTGACAGCTTTTTCAGAGAACGAAGCGTCGGCAACGTCAGCATCATCATGACTCTATTCCGACGGCTACTGCCACGTGGCCATCCGCATGCGCCTCTACGGCCATGCGTCCAAATCGCCATGCGCCTCTACGGCCATGCGTCCAAATCGCCATGTGCCTCTACGGCCATGCGTCCAAAGCAGCATGCACCTCAAAAGCCGTACGCCTCAGACTCTTCACTGATCCCTAAAGACAGAAGAAGAGTCTCCAGTTGAAGCTTTGCATGCACCTCAAAATCCATGCGCCCCAGACTGATCTCTGATCCCGAAAGACAGAAGGAAAGTCGCCTGCATGTGCCTCAAAAGCCATGCGCTCTAAACGGTTTGTAACCCCTAAAGGTTATGAGCCGCAGCCTCCTCCTGCGCCCAATCAAGGCGTAGCTCACCAGATTACTTCTTCCCACCAAATCTGAGATCTTCGAGCCATGGGTCGATGACACGTGTCCTTTGACTCAACTCGTCCAAGATTTCGGCAACAGCAAGATCTTCTCCTCTGCTACGTGCCGGCTCACAACAGCAGTATAAAGAGTTCTCCCCCCCAATCAGGGCACATCATCTACGCGCCTCCATCAGCAACCTCCACGTGGCGTCCCCACACCGGCGCATCCTACATGCGCGCCTGAGCAACCAGCCTGCAAAACTATAAATAGAAGGATCGTCTCCTTCACACACACACAGACAGAATCCACAACGAACATACAAGGAATCATCAGAGAGGCAGATACAGACACTCAACGTCTTTCTCCTCTCAGCAAGCTCCAGCAGCCAGAGCAATCCATACCTTCAGAGAACCGATAACCGTCGTCAGCCCGTCAACGGAGTCAACGCATTACCACTCGCTCCATTGGCACTAAGGACCCAGCTTAAACAAAAGTGTACTCCTAGGACTACATCTAAGTCCTACATTGTAACACTGTTCTGTTTGTATTAAAATTTTCAATCAAACAATTTTAATGGCAAACACTTACTGTCTGTCTACGGGCTGTAAACATGATTAACAAATCCTAGGGTTGATCATGTATGACTTAACTCTTGCTAGTCCTAGCATTTTGTACGACTAGCTTCATGATCAGCTGATATGTAATATTTGGGATGCCTTTTATTGTATATTTGGTGGTCAAACATCTTGTAATTATATTATTTGCTTGAGATTGAGACAGTAGGCTTAACCTTAAGAGACTGTTGGCTTGTAGTAAACCCTCATATCTAGACAGCCGTGACCGTATAGTTGAGATGTATTCTATTTCAATATACGTAGCTGGCTATGTACGCCCCTGCTCTCCAGTATTCTGGTTCTGCGGCGTGACATGGTTTAAGTGGTGGCCCATGCAGGTCTTGTCAATCAAGAAATGTGAGGGTTTACCGATAGATGTCTCGATCATTATTCGTCCTTGATCTCCGTTCATATCCTCCGAATCCCTGAGAATCTTGACCTGATCACATGCTTGTATCGTTGATCTGTCCTGGTCCTTCCTTATTGTTTTTCCTGTGTCGTCTTCTTCAGCGGTACTGTACCTGACCCCGCCGATCAGCAAGGTAGAGCACCTCCCGTGGATCAGCAGCCCGGAGATCAAGCCCAACACTCCGGAGTAGCCTCCCGAGTCGTACCTACTGGAGGAGAGCCGCCAGTTCAGCCAGTCCAGCCTGCAGAGCCTGATGATGGCACTTTGTTGGGTCTCATCAGATCATTGTTAGCTTCCCAAGATGGTCGAGGAGATGCCTTGCACCAGGCAGTGGAAGATGCTCTGAACAGAGGCGGTCATCCAAGGAATAGTGCAGCGAACAGTTTCAAGCGCCTGAACCCTCCATTCTTCGATGGCAGTGAAGATGCTATCACTGCTGACGCGTGGCTCCAGGATACTGAAGTCATTCTAGAGGCAGCCAGAACCCCGGAGGACGAGAAGGTGGTCGTAGTGCGTCTACAGTTACTGGATCTTGCCCGCAGCTGGTGGGCAGCACAGGTCATGGGATTAGTGGCCCCTATTCCATGGGCACTATTCAGAGAGAGATTCCAGACTAAGTACTTTGATGCGGTGGCTCGGTACGATCTACATACCAAGTTCACCAATCTGAAGCAAGGAGGCAGGACGGTCGATGGATATGCGGTCGAGTTCTCCAGGCTTAGTCGGTTTGCTCCCACTTTGGTGGCGACCGAGTTTGATAGAGCCCAGCGGTTCCAGCAAGGGCTCCACCTCGAGATTTTGTTAGCAGTAGAACAGTTTGAGCATCAGACTTTTGATGCAGTGTTGAGGGCAGCCAGGAGGCACGAGTATACCTCCCACAGGATCGTGGACAGGACCGGAGGTCGGAAGCGATCTCACGGCCAGATGACCCAGTCGACAGCACCAGCCCCAACAGTCAGGGCCTTGACAATTAGAAATCTGAGACAGGCGGCCTCAGTGACGTCGGTCACGTTCCCTCAGCAACAGAAGCAGAAGCAGTCTTCCGCAATGGGCTGCACTCATTGTGGGAAGCCAGGACACGTTGTTTCAGAGTGTCGCAGAGCTCAGGGATTGTGTTTGGCTTGTGGAGCACCGGACCACAAGATAGGGTCTTGTCCAAATAGAGCCGGTCCCTCCTCATCAGTCCAGACTAGTCCCTCGGTAAGGGGACCAGCACCAGCACCAGTCCAGCAGCAGCAGCAGTATCCATTGCCGAGGCCATTGCTACCTCAGGCCCAAGTGTTTCAGCAGCAGTACCAGCCTCCGAGGCCATTGCCGCCTCAGGCTCAAGTCTTCCAGCAACAGAGGCCTCAGCAGTTCGCCCTGGCCCAAGCCCAGATCCCGACTCGGCAGAGAGGTATCTGTGTCCTATTGTCTTGCTTTTTGTCGTTGTTATGCGGGACACGTGTCATTGTTTCATGTGTCCTAATTACAACGGTATATCCCGGGCCCGAGCCATATCCTAGATCATTCGAAAACGGTTATTGGTACCAACCTTTTCGTATGAGGAAAGGCCCGTGTCCATGTTTGACCAAAGAGAGAGACCTCAAGCGCAAGACTATCAGTTTAGTTCGTTTTGCTTGAGTTCATCGCTCCTTGGAAAAGTCAAATGTGGGAGTGTGAGGATGATATCCGATCACGTTATCCCTACCTGTTTGACTCGTAAGGTATAATATCTTCCTTATACCTTATGCTTTTCCATCCCTTGCTTGCATGTATGATTGTTTGCTTAGTGTAGCCTTGTGGATAGTATAGCTGGCTTTTACATCTCTAGCTCCTTGATTAAATTCCGAGGACGGAATTCTTTTAAGGTGGGTAGAGTTGTAACACCCATATTCTGAATACGTATTTTGATCAAGCCTGCATGTATCTTGGACCTGTATTTTATTTTCTCAGATTCTGGCCTGTAATTGTATTTTGGCTCGACTTGTGGAATTTTGGGTTTTCTCGTATAACGAGTTTTTGACATGACTTGGTTTTATTTTGTGGAGGAGAATTGGTTTGGTTTGGCTTGGTTTGGTTTAAAATGCATTGGAGCACTTTAACCTACACTCCACCCTCATTCCACCACAACCTACCATCATAAATCCCCACCTACTTTTCTCTCTCCTCATTATTTTCATTTATTTCTTCTTCTTCTTCCTTCCTCAACACAACACCATCACCTATAGGCAAGTGTACCTTGCCACCACATGAGAACCACTTTTTATTTGTCCATTAGCTAGATTAGGCCATGGTGAACAATATTAGAACTTGACATTTTGTGATTTAGAGTTTCCATTGTTCTAGATCTAAGTTTTCCCTATTTTCGGATTTACATAGTTTTGATCTATTTAAGTTGTATTTTTGTGGATTTTGATGCTTCCATGTGGAAGAGAATTCAATTTTACTCAAGTTAGAACTTTGAAAATCTAGATTTGGCTTTGATTTGACAAAGATATGGAAATTTGAATTCTTGGTGTTCTTGGTGTTCTTCTCGGCCTAGAGTAGCAGCCTGCAGCCTGCGCTCTTTAGCGCAGTGCTGGACTGCGCATCCCCTCTCTCGGCCTGCGCTCTTTAGCGCAGCGCCGACCGCACAGCTTGCCTCTTGGCAAACTGCGCTCAACCCGAGTGCGCATGGATTCATACGCAGTCTGCTCATGCGCAGTCCGTTCATGCGCAGTCTGCTCATGCACAGTCCGTTCATGCGCAGTCTGCTCATGCGCAGTCCGTCCCTGCGCAATCTGACCCTGCGCCATCCATTCCTGCACAACCTGATCCAGCGCAATCCATCTGCTGCGCCATCCACCCCTGCGCAGTTGGTACCCTGCGCAGCTCACCCCTGCGCAGTTGGCTCCTGGCGCACTGGACTCCTGCGCAATCCAACCCCCTGAACCCTTGCGCAATCTATTGGCCCTTGGAGTTTTGGTTTTATTTCTCTAAGCTTGGCTCTTCTATAGCCCTGTATATTGATATTTTATTAGATATTTTACGCCCATTTTATATCCTTACGCCTTTTGTCATGAACTTGATTTTACTTAATATGTTTGGAATGACTATTGTACATGGCATGGTATGACAAGAACTAGCATAACACGACAGTGACCCGTAGTGGTGCACTCCTGACATGACCAACCTGACCTAATAGTGGCCCATCGTGGCGCACTCCTGATAAGTACCCTGACATGATTAATCTTGATACTTGATAACTTGATAGTGGCCCGTGGCGGCACACTCTTGACTTGTACCTGACTTGACTTGTAACTTGTAACTTGACTTGACTTGATGCTGTTGCGATGGCTAACTTGACTTGTATAATCAACTTGACATCGTGGGTGTTCCTGCTTGCTTGCTTGTGCAATCCACTTGTCTTGTCTTGCATCATGTCTAGGACGTGACTCCCTGGTTCCCACGGTCAGGGATTCACACTGAATATGGATCAGGTTAATGACTAGATCAAAGTGTAGTTCATAGAGAATTTCCAGTCACAGGCAATCTCGTTATCTGGGCACTTTAATTGGACTTGTAGCTTGCCGACGAGTAGAGCACATTTCCAGCACACCGTCGCGTGTTGCACCCTCTAAGTCACCTAAGGGTACATTTGTCTCCCGGGCGATGTACCCACCTATAACTCTCAACCCGTGGAAGGATAACTGGATAGTCTGCAGGGCTTGGGACTGGAAAATTCTCACTTGCATCTTGTTAGTAATTAGGCTTGTGATAACCCTAGTTAGTTAAGTAGTAAGCCGTAGTACTTGCTTGGCCGTGATTGATTGGATGGAGTCTAGTCCCGCTTGTCCTGTCCTGATCCTGTACAAGGTTATGACATGACATGACTACTCGTGCTTTACCTTAATCATGATTAATTACAGGTCCTGATTTCTTGTATTTTATCTTGCCGATAAATGGTGGAAGAAACCAAGTTCCGTTCAGACAAAGGGTTACAACCCCGGTCCTTGTTTGGTTTACGGGTTGTAACCTGGTTATCTGAAGAGTTCCATGGTTATCTCATCGTATATCACCTGCCAGGTTTCTCCTTAATAATTGTCTTTATTATGTAATTATTTTCTTATGTTCTGATATCTGGCTTTTGTTCTTATTTTGTGGCCTCCTTTGTGGCACTTGCTCTTTCTGGGGTTTGACCCAGCTGGTTTTGTGTGGCCAGATTCCGGAGCAGCACCCGAGGATCTACCGAACCTCCAGCCCGATGGTGGCGACTAGACGGAACCCGGGCTACGAGTGGGTTTTCTATTTTGTTTCGCTCACTCTATTGTAAAATTATTCTTTTGAGGCGTTTAGCCGACGAGCACCTGTTAGCTCGATGCACTTTACTTACTGTCTGCCTACGGGCTGTAAACATGATTAACAAATCCTAGGGTTGATCATGTATGACTTAACTCTTGCTAGTCCTAGCATTTTGTACGACTAGCTTCATGATCAGCTGATATGTAATATTTGGGATGCCTTTTATTGTATATTTGGTGGTCAAACATCTTGTAATTATATTATTTGCTTGAGATTGAGACAGTAGGCTTAACCTTAAGAGACTGTTGGCTTGTAGTAAACCCTCATATCTAGACAGCCGTGACCGTATAGTTGAGATGTATTCTATTTCAATATACGTAGCTGGCTATGTACGCCTCCGCTCTCCAGTATTCTGGTTCTGGGGTGTGACAGGTGCCCATCTATGCGGCAGCATAGACAGAATCTCATGCGGCAGTAGATGGGTGCCCATCTATGCGGCAGAGTCGATAGGTACACATCTTCTCAAAAAATTCGAAGAAAATGGCCATGGAACCCATAGCTTCCAAGCTCCATAAAACCTTCACTATAAGTCCAAATTTGGACTTCCATAGGTCAAAATAGGATAGAACGAAATTCTCTACATCATAGAACAACTAGATTTGAAAACAAAGAAGTTTGATAGATCAAAACCAAGAAAAACTAAAAATGACATAAACTTAGATCTACAAGAATCCACCCATGAAAATCAAAAACTCCAAGTTCTAAAGAGGCTTATAATCATGTAAGAAAGAGTTTAGAACAAACAAAATAACATTTGTCCAACATTTGGCAAGATGTACTTGCCTTAGGTTGGAGGAGAAAATGAAGAGGAAAAAGATGAAGAGAAATGAAATAATGGAAGAGAGAGAGAGAGAGGAGTTGGGTTTTATACAAACCTTCTCATCTAAAACCAAGCCAAACCAAGTTGAACCAAACCAAATTAAACCAAGTCAAAATCAAACCAAAGCAAGGCTAAGAAAGATGAGTCAAAATACAGGTCTCCTGACAAAGGCCAGAATTTCATATACGTACACTGAAAATACGTATAATAGAAAACGGGAGTGACATGCATGCCGTTGGCATACAATAGTACACTGGCGATATGTCGGTCAAAAAGAAAATCTATAAGTTGGGAAAAATTTTAAAGCATTCCGAAAATCAAGAAAATACAAAACACAGTACAAAATACGTATCCGTATGTAAATACTGATACAGTGAGACGAGTCTGACACGACAAAATATATATTTTATTCAAAAACGACTATTTTGTCAATTATTATTTTGTAATGAAATCTATTCTTAAAAGTATACAATTATTTTCCATTTAGGTTCCCCAACCTACCAGACTTAGCCCATAGTGTTGTTCCTTAGAATTAAAGTGTAGTCCTAGTTACTAAAATCTGGTACTACGATCTTGTAGGTTCTGATCCCAAAGACTTTAGCAGTTATCTACTTATTGCTGCCCACGCCGAGGAACCATCTGAGACAAGTTTCATATCTATTCCATGCCTGTGTTTTTACTTTAATAATTAAATGTATGCATCAGTTGATTTCTTATAGTATAGTGACACTGATTCACCGTGGATCCCTCTCGGACTCTCACATCGATTGACGGATTGCTGGATTGCTATATTGACTTATTGACTCATTGACTCGGAAATTGCTTGGGGGAGTAGTATAACGCATGTGACTAAAGTCAAAATTCTCGCTTGTCTCTCTCGCGCTAACCTCTACCACACAGGGGGTTGAGCCGTACCGTATGCTATTCGTTTCGGCCGAAACGTTAGTATACATATTGCCTCTATCCCAGCCGGTCACAGGCCCTGTTATATACTCAAAACACTAGCATAGTATTGCATCATATTTGACATTGAGACCATATTGCTTGTTGTCTTTTACTATTATTTACAAAAATATATAAAGTTTCTTAAACTGTCTCGCATTTTCATTTATTGTTAATTTAGAAATGCTAGATGCGGAAGAAATATGTTTCTTGTTCACTCCTGACTGGAGATCCAAGATTTTTAGGTGATTGCGATGAGGAGGAGCTAGCTTACTGTTCTTTCTACGGGCCTGACTTGGGTCCCGCAGATTTGGCTGAACCAGAACCAGGAACCCCAGAACCATAGATGTTGGCATAGTTTCTTTTCCTTTATTTGTTTTCGAACAATTGTAATAAATGAATTGTGTTGTTGTCTTATTTCTATTTCAGACCAGTTTCAGTTTAAATAAAAATATTTTATTTTCGTTAGATATTTTGCATGTTGTGTTTTCATTGCTTGATACAGCTTACTGTCGTCGTCTCACAACGGTGCAAGCTAGGCATGATCCGACTAGACCCATTATATTGGGATCGGGTCGTGATAGACGGCCAGCGGAGGGAGGAGGGGGCGGTCGAGGGGGGCCGGCCGGTGGACGGAGGAGGGGGCTGGCCACCACTGGTAGGAAAGGGAGGACATTTTGGGTATACGTTATTTTTTATTTTTTTTTTAAAAGTTATTAACGGTCATTTCTAACGGCAGGGGTGCAAATTGAGCAAAGCTGAAAATGTGAGGATTTTTTTTTAAAACAAGGGGTCTTTAAATGCAAAAACTCAAATCTAAGGAGGATTTGTTTGCACTTTATCCGAAGGATTGAGGGTAGCACTAATTAAAATAAAAATGGGGGAAGTGGAGATATGATTAGCAATTGGAGGATAAATACAAATAACTCTTTTAAAAAATATAAAATCAAGGGCATAATGGGAAAGATTGAAAAATTAAATAAAATTTAGGGCCTAAACTTTCTAGTTGGACATGTTAGTGCCTAAACTCTAAGCTGGTATAAAATCTAGGGTCTAAACTCTAATTTGCCCATTAATTTTCCATTGAAATAAATATGGTATAACTTAAGTTCGGGTCTCATGTTCGAGTCCAGTTCAAGCCACGTGTATATTTTCTTTTCTCTTATTGCTTTAAAGAAAAATCAATATTTCTATTTTTTCCTATTTTTATTTTTCATCTAGTTTAAAACCTTTTTTCATTTCCTTTTTTGTTTGTTTTCATGAATTTTTACACATCAACATTTCTTTCTTTTGTTAACAATATATTTAGGTATCAACTCCAGAAATTTTTGTATGCAATAATATACTATAAGTAAATAATAAATAAGATAAAAAGTTTAATAAAATGCAAAAGAAGGTAGGGTAAAGTGCAAAAAATTCTTCGTTAAATTTGCACATTTTGCCTAGAAAGATCTTTTAGTCAAATTTAGCAAATAAACTCCCCCACAATATACGACTTGCTCGAAAAGTCCCCTACCGTCAGTTGAACGTTAGAAATGGCTGTTAATGACATTTGAAAAAAAAATTACTAAACTACCCCCCTCCTTCCCCACCAGAACCCCCTTTCCCTACCCTCTCCCCTTCCTCCCCCCTCCTCCCTCCGGCTAGCCCCCCTTCCTCCCTCCGGCCAGCCCCCTCCCCCTCCCCCCTCCGGCCAGCCCCCCTCCTCCTCCTCCCCGCACCATCGGAGAGAGAGGGAGGGAGTGGGGTAGGGATAAAATGGTCATTACATACCACACTTAACAGCAGTTAGCAGAAATGAGACAAAAATGAGCATATTTCATACTTTAATGAATTTTAAAAACATGGGATCTTTTTGAGAAAAATGCGAAAATTTAACGAGGATTTTTTGCACTTTATCCAAGAAGATATAATATGAGTGTTTGTATTCATGTTGCCAGTGCTACTAGTGGCGAGTTCAATATTTTTTTAGGCTAAATTACAACTTGATATCCTCAACTATTTAAAATGTTCAACTTGATACCCTCAACTTTGATAGGTACTAACTTAATACCCTCAACTATATAATAATTTTTTATTGATACCCAAAATTTTAAAAATAAAAAAATCATCCCTCCCTCCTCCTTCTCCAGCAGCACCCCCTCCAACCGTGACCGACTCCCATACCAGCCCCGGCATTCCCCGGCGAACACCGCGCCCCCGCCGTCCCGTGCCCCGTGCGCCCCCGCCGTCCCGTCCCTCGCGCTCCCCGCCACCCCGTGTCCCGTACGCCCCGGCCCACGCGTCCCGCGAGCCCCCCCAGGTCGTCGGCCAGGAGGCCGGAGACAGGAGGGGGGGTTGGAGGGGAGGGACAATTTTGTCCAATTTTTTTCAGAATATTAAGTTCGTACCTATCAAAGTTGAGGGTATCAAGTTGAAAAACTGAAATAGTTGAGGGTATTAAGTTATAATTTAGCCTTTTTTTTAAGTTGCAAACCAAACCACCATTGATATTGGGACTTGGTGGAAGATAAAATATATTCAAACGGCCGTCGACTTGGTGGAAGATAAAATATATTCAAACGGCCGTCATTAGATTTGGTACAAGACGACCAAGTCGCCAATAGCACTGACGACTTCACTGCATTCTTTCAAGTGGAAAAAAAAGAAGTAACATATGTACTGTGAGCCAAACCGCCATTAGATTTGGTACATGTGTACAAAGTCACCAATATCACTGGCGACTTCAATGCATTCTTTCAAGTGAACCGTCAGGCCCCATTAGATTTGGTAACAAAGTACCAAGTCGCCAGTAGCAATGGTGACTTCACTGTTTTTCAAGGAAAAAGAAAAGAGAGTACGACTTCACTGCAATCTTTCAACGGAAAAAATGAAATAACGTATGTACTGTGAGCCAAACCGCCATTAGATTTGGTACATGTGTACAAAGTCACCAATATCACTGGCGACTTCAATGCATTCTTTCAAGTGAACCGTCAGGCCCCATTATATTTGGTAACAAAGTACCAAGTCGCCAGTAGCAATGGCGACTTCACTGCATTTTTTCAAGGAAAAAGAAAAGAGAGTATAACATATGTATTATGGAGTGAAGACAGTGGAATATTGGTGAGAGCGAGCAGATTGTTGGCCGAAATTAAAGATGATTGCTGAAACTCAACTTTTATATTTGCACTCTTTTTTTTACTTATCTACATTGTTTATATATGTACACCTTCTCTGACATCTCAAACTCTTTGGTTAATTAGGCGCTTTTGTATTGGCGGGCTAACTTTTCTTCTTCTTTTTTAAACATATATTTTTCTTGTATTTTGTTAAACTTTTTTGAATCTTTTTTATTATTTACTTATAATATATTATTGTATTTTTTGCGATAACTGACATAACGTACATGACTTTGTGTACGTTATGTTGTATACCATTTGGACATGTTGCCCTTAATTTTTACACACACCTCCTCCAATTTTATAATAATGTATTATTATATACAAAAAAAAATTGTATCAACTTCCTTCCCCAAGCTTGAATGAAATTCTTTTTTGGCTTTACCATTCCAATTTTTTATTTGAAACATTATCGGTCGAATTTAAATTTTTATTATAATTTGGTCCCACATACAAAGAATTATTGAATTATGGTTTAGTATTATACATGTAAATTTTGGTTCTCTATAAGTAGTAAAAGTAGTAACGGTTGTTAATGATATAAATTCTTAATATTTTTTAGCAATTTGTTTCAAGATTTGTTGTTAGCTGATTGTTAATGACGGAAATTCTTACTATAGTAGGTTTTAGCAAAATGTCTAGAATTGACAAAAATTAATTCGTTCACAAAAATGACAAAAGAGAAAAATAAAGAAAGAAAGAAAGAAAATAACATATGAGTATTTATCGAGATACAACAGAAGTTATTCGGGACTAATCTAATATTGGAGTTAGTCCAGTATTATGAAACTTTCACTCAGCACAACACATTACTCAAGGGACTGCCCACCACCAATCCCTCCCAAATCCGAACATTCTAACTTTCACTCTTCAAAATTCCTACAGCAATGGAACGGGACGTGTGCATGGAAAGTAGATCCATGATAGGCGTCCTCCCTGTGGGCGATGCCATTCTCCCACTGCTCATTCGCACCTATGTCGTCCCATTGGCCTCAGTCGCGCCTGAAGCCTCTGGCACCCAGATATTTCCCTCATTTCTGTGCCGGAGCAATGCACCTCCTCAGTCGAAGGCCTCATAGTCGTCCCCGTGACCGCATGAGCGAGCCATCGATGAAGGAGCATCCGCGTGCCACTATAGCCCTTGCACCGCTGTAGCTCCCCTTCTCGAAAAATTTAGAAATATTTTGTTATTATTTATTTTATTCGAATTGTGATTTTAGATTTTATAAATAATTAATTAGTTTATTATTACGGTAGACGAATTCAGTCATGGCAGTAAATAGAGCTAGTACAATTATACAAGTTAGCTTAGGTATATATGATATGTCATATTTATTAGGCTGTGCCACAAGCCATTTTGGATATGGCAATAGCCTCTCCCTTTTTAGTTGTGCTTTCCAAGAAAACTCCTGCTGAATATTGAATATTTACTAATGATCCATCCCTTTTTAAGCTATTGGCTATCTTAGGTTCCAACATTAATGTGCGTGGATCATAATACAAATTCATGTGCCTTACTCTCCTGAGGTTGCTTCATTTTTAAGGTATAATTTTTACCACTCTAATCATGAAGGTTTATGTTGTCCCCAACCAGATTACTTCCTTCATTAGTTGTCATTCGACGTTGCCATCAATCTAGAGATATACTTGAATGTGGATGTTGGGCTTATCAAACACAAGGAAATTTCTTTGGACTTGTCATACAATTTTGGTTATGGAGTAGAGGACACTCATCCTTCATATTTATATTTAATTATTATATAAGTGTAGGAATATATAAATAAATAGATATGTGTGTGTGTGTGTGTGTATATATATATATATATATATATATATATATATATATATATGCATATAGGTGTAGATATATGTATATGTGTAGATATATGTATATGCGTATATATATGTATATGTGAATATATTATATATAAGGTGTGTATATACATATATGTATGTATAGATATAACTTAGCTAAAAAAAGGAGGGAAAACAACAATTTATATACCAGCCAAGCCCATCAAATCCCAGAACCCAGGTCCAGCTTCGTTAGGGGAGCTTGTGACCAACGCCCAGCTTCATTAGGGGAGCTTGTGACCCATGTGGGGGAATTAGAGTGGTTCGGATCACTGTGCCTGGGCTCGTGGATTTGTTGCGCGGTGATTTAACTGGGCCAGTGGGTCGACCCCTAAAGTGTGGAGGAAACTGCTGAAACTGGTTTCACAGAGCAGGCCCAGCTCACCCCGCTCGAACCCGCACAAGCACGGCTATAAGTAACGGAGAGAGATCGAGAATCAAGATTTAATAAAAACCCTAACACCCGTGCCACCTTCCCCCACACACGCGCGCGCCACCCTTGGCCGCCGCACAGGACGCCGGAGCCACGGCCAGCCGGCCACGCAGCCGCGATCGAGCAGCGATTACGCTCGGTAACAGCAGCAGTAGCAATGGTCGAACACCCCACTTCGCGTAAAGATCCCTGACGTCTCGTCGCGACGTTTTGTGCGTCGTCTTCGCAGGTACGTCGACAACCCATACGACTTTATTGACAACATGTAGGGCTTCGAATCTCTTTTTACGGAATTTGATTTCATCGACTATGTGCCGAGAAATCGGATTCCAAAGTTTCCTAAAAACTTGTTTTTGAAAATTAGAAAACTCATCCACACGACGTGCGTCCCGCCATTCCGGGCGACGTGGTCGCGAACCGAAAGCATCAAAAGATGCGTAACGGCTTCGTGGTCGTGTGGGCTTTGGCGGAATTCAAATTGGTCGCGTGTGCACGACGAATTTGATGCATATTCGTCGAAATTTACCGTATCGTACACTTTGCAAATTTCCTAATTACTTTGTGCACACTCGTCAGATCGAGGCGAAACATGTGCCAACAAGACCGTATCGTTTTTCTGGTCCTGTATGCCAAGTTTGGTCCAATTCTGAGATAGTTGAATCGTACGTCGTTTTGCGGGCCCTACGGTCCGACTCAACGGGCGATTTTGTACACGGCCCGCCGGAATCCAACTTTGGACATACGGTTGAGTTCGTATCGGAAAACTAGATCCGTAGACATATAGTTTGATGACTTTAGAGACCGTTGACTCTGGCACGCTTTCCGGTGTAGAGGGGGTCAACGGTGGACATCATTTTTGCCCGAAATTACCGTTTTGCCCCTGTGTCCAGAATTGGACTTAAGGACAGGGAATCCTAGCTAATTTGACTATTCTAAGAATGTTGGTACTATTTATTTCAGTATCCGGAGACTTCTGCATGTGTTGATTGATTGTGGCTCGTTGAGTGGTATATTATTATTGGTTTCTCCAGCTAAGGACCTCAGGCAAGTGCACTTTCTGATTGCTTTTCGAATCATAGTAGTCTTTTCATTTCATGTCTATACATATATCTTACTGCTTGTTGACACGCTCGTCACACGGAGTAGTCGGGAGGGGAAATATTTTAGTAAACATGTGGACTACCCAGAAATTTCCCCAAAATGTCTATTCTTGAACGATAGCAGCTGCACACGACACGTGCAGTGAGCCGGATTTACCTCCTAGCCGTTCACATGTTGAAACGGATATTTCACACCACCTAGATAGACGTCTCTTATTATTTTTTCCTTGTTTATTTCTTTATCGTGCTATGTCATCAGTTATCTTCCAGTTTTTATTTCTCATATGCTATTTTCATGTCTTGTTAATTCTATTATGTTTTGCATTGCCGTCGGTTTGTGTACTTGTTCCATTCCTGACTGGAAACCAACATTTTTCAGGTTTAGCCGCGATCACTCTTAGCACTAGGAAGACATGGGTATGCTGAGGCCAACCTAGAAATAGAAAACAGTTGTACTATTTCCATTAATTGTAAAATCTTGTATTTTCTTTTAATTTAAATATTGTAATTGTTGTAATAAACTTAGAAATGTGAATGAGCATCAAATGTATTTCTTGAGCATTTATTTCTTGCGGGCTTGACAGCGTTCTACCGTCGACTCTGCGGCGTAGGCTGGCTTGGATATGTCTCGTATCCGAAAAGCGGGTGCGGGTCGTGACAAGTTTTTGTGGTAGCCCATACAGGTCAGATTTCGCAAAAGATTGCGAACTCGTGATGGTACGTTAGTCGTACTATTGCGAGCCTGCGCTCAGAAAATGCTCATTCACAATTAGGATTGAAATAATTTAGGCGAATAACTAGGACTAGGAGTCCCTTGTTCAAATTGACCGTTGGATAGTTAAGGTTATTAGATAGGCCATGCAATTTAGATAGCTTGCTATATCCCTATAGGTATACTCTTACTTTTGATATGACAATGTGATCCAGTATCGATATACTAATCGCTTGGTATGTTAGACTTGCCTAGAATTAAGGCGTTAACTTCGATAAACTGTTCAATTTTCTTATTTAGATGTAAATTTTATATCATAAATTATAATTGCATGTTTTAAATTCTTTTTTACTATAAGGAGTTAACTTATAATTTCCGATTCTGTAATTCGGGTGCAAATCTCGAGGTAGATTGCTTTGAGATTTTTCCTCAACCATAGAAATGCATATGAGATAAATACTAGAATGTTTGTATCTCTTTTGTCTTTAGTTATTTCCTCCATATTAACTCTTTTATTTTAAGTGTTGTGACTGATAAGACAGTTACCTATGCTTTTATTTTAGTCAACATGTTTGAATCTCTAGAGGCTCATAAATTTTTACGGTTAAAGGAATATTAGTTAACCCATAAAGTTTAGACAGCAGTGCACTGTCGTCAACTATTTGAGAGTGGAGAATGTGGGTTTACTGCAGCCAGCAGCGCACTGGCGAGGCACAACCCATAGAAATGAAATCATTTTGAGGATCATAGGTTATAGAATATTACTAAAACTATGTCCTAGTTGACCTCTTAGATCTTAGATACCCTTGTGTCAATATAGAGTAGAGTACCTGATAGCTTATCATATCTGAATCACGTAACCAAGGATTTACCTAGAATATAGAATTTAGAGTTCCATAACTCATTAGTCGACCAAGACCTTATTGATAGGAAGATAGTAGGAAGACTATATGAGCAATAACACCATGTAAGGTTTTAATTCTCTCAGAACTCGAGCTACTTGTGCCTCCTTTCAAAAATCTCGCGTACTTGTATTTCGACTATCTTGACCAATACTGCTATTACAGCCTAGTTTTGCAAGCTTACTCTTTTATCAAGTTTGATTCGAGACATATGTTTATTGGGGACGCCCGCTAACATATTGTCTAATCAGAATTATTGTATTACGGTCTGATCAACCATGATGCAATTGGTTCGCTCTTCATCTAATTACCCTACGTAGATTGAGATGTAAATGTCTCTAGGATCTCATCCGCAACTGCTTTGACGATTCTTCTTGAATTGTACATTTGCCTTTGTAATCACGTAATTGTATTCAGTGACATCTCTCTTGAACTCTTTAATGTTTTGTCTTCACTAATTGGAAAGACGAACGCTCGTATTTGATAGATAGAAAGTATCCCCATGGTTATGATAGTTGTATATACAAGTGCAGCTACCATCGACCAGTCCTGTGACAGGAACCTTACCACCATATCCTAGCCTCTAAGGTGGGTAGACTGTAAGCCTTCTCAATTCTAGGATATACCAGGATTACTAGTTGATTAGAATAATATCCATTAGCATGACAAGGACTCCCACTTTTCATTTAGATCCTTTTGTGTCCCCGGCCGTGTCATTAATATTCGGGGCACGAGACCAGCGATTACCTTCCAACAAATTTTACATGTAAGATCTAGACGAGTCCACCTTCATATAGGTATATCATGTCCCACTCAAATCTGTCCCCTTGTACTCTATTTTTGTGCTACGACTTTCAGGTTAAAAATGACCAACTATAACCCATACCATGATACCAGTATACTTCCCGACTAGCAACTAGCTCAACCACTTGAGTTAAAGCCTATTCTAGGTTACCCTAACCTAGTAGACATAGTTTTACCTTGGGATCTTGTTCAGTCCATCTAGATTGAGACCCAATATTCATCCAACCAACGAGTGAATCCAAATGGAGAACCCATTAAGACCACAATCTTGATTTCTCAAATTTCGTTGTATTTTGGAACCTTATTTACGGAACTTCTGTATTGCACAAGTTGCAAGCTCTCCTAAAGAACGAACGAATCTTAGATTTAGCCAGTGACTAGACTAGAGTAGCCAATCTAGCGAATAAGACTATAGGTTCATAAACTCCCTTTCTATCTGTAACATTGGATACTCTCCATTGCTCTTGAAAATTCACAAGTTGCCCCTGATTATTCTGTCTTATCTTCCTATCCTCCCTACTTCGGAGCGACGAATAGTCATGCTTATTAGAATTTACCAATATTTCCTAGCTACTTGTGTAAACTTGTCCCTTGTTAGATTTTGTGTTGTTGGATAGATAGGAGAGGAAAGGTGGCCATAAGCAGTAGATATCTATTTGTAGCAATTAGTTGGATGATTATAAAGTTTTAACGACAAGAGATTGGATGGAGTAGTGTGACCAAAGGTGGGTAGAAGTCCTCAAGTATTCGGAGTTATAAATGGCTAGAGAAGATTATACAATATGTTGAGGAATTAAAGTTAAGGAGATTAATGTTAAGGTAGACTTTCTCTTTGGATTTTAAGAAATAGTTATGATATAGAATTTCGAGGACAAAATTATTTTTAAGGTGGGTAGATTTGTAGCTCCCCTTCCCGAAAAATTTAAAAATATTTTGTTATTATTTATTTTATTCGAATTGTGATTTTAGATTTTATAAATAATTAATTAGTTTATTATTACGGTAGACGAATTCAGTCATGGCAGTAAATAGAGCTAGTACAATTATACAAGTTAGCTTAGGTATATATGATATGTCATATTTATTAGGCTGTGCCACAAGCCATTTTGGATATGACAATAGCCTCTCCCTTTTTAGTTGTGCTTTCCAAGAAGACTCCTGCTGAATATTGAATATTTACTAATGATCCATCCTTTTTTAAGCTATTGGCTATCTTAGGTTCCAACATTAATGTGCGTGAATCATAATACAAATTCCTGTGCCTTGCTCTCCTGAGGTAGCTTCATTTTTAAGGTATAATTTTTACCACTCTAATCATGAAGGTTTATATTGTCCCCAACCAGATTACTTCCTTCATTAGTTGTCATTCGACGTTGCCATCAATCTAGAGATATACTTGAATGTGGATGTTGGGCATATCAAACACAAGGAAATTTCCTTGGACTTGTCATACAATTTTGGTTATGGAGTAGAGGACACTCATCCTTCATATTTATATTTAATTATTATATAAGTGTAAGAATATATAAATAAATAGATATGTGTGTGTGTATATATATATATGCATATAGGTGTATATATATAAATGTATATGTGTAGATATATGTATATGTGTAGATATATGTATATGCGTATATATATATGTATATGTGAATATATTATATATAAGGTGTGTATATACATATATGTATGTATAGATATAACTTAGCTAAAAAAAGAGGGAAAACAACAATTTATATACCAGCCAAGCCCATCAAATCCCAGAACCCAGGTCCAGCTTCGTTAGGGGAGCTTGTGACCCACGCCCAGCTTCGTTAGGGGAGCTTGTGACCCATGTGGGGGAATTAGAGTGGTTCGGATCACTGTGCCTGGGCTCGTGGATTTGTTGCGCGGTGATTTAACTGGGCCAATGGGTCGACCCCTAAAGTATGGAGGAAACTGCTGAAACTGGTTTTACAGAGCAGGCCTAGCTCACCCCGCTCGAACCCGCACAAGCGCGGCTATAAGGAACAGAGAGAGATCGAGAATCGAGACTTAACAAAAACCCTAACACCCGCGCCTCCTTCCCCCATACGCGCGCGTGCCACCCTTGGCCGCCGCACAGGACGTAGGAGCCACGGCCAGCCGGCCACGCAGCCGCGATCGAGCAGCGATTACGCTCGGTAATAGCAGCAGTAGCAATGGCCGAACACCCCACTTTGCGTAAAGATCCCCGGCGTCTCGCCGCGACATTTTGCGCGTCATCTTCGCAGGTACGTCGACAACCCATACGACTTTATTTCCCTTCAAATACATGGTAACCAGATGCCCTAAGTTGTCGGAAAAACGACGCTAAACTCGACCAAAAACCTGTCCAGAAACAGGGTTTATAACAGTCCAATCACCCAAATTTGACGATCGATTCTGATCGATCTAGTATCATGTTAGAAAAACTATTTGAAGGCGTTTATTGACAACATATAGGGCTTCGAATCCCTTTTTACGGAATTTGATTTCATCGACTACGTGCCGAGAAATCGGATTTCAAAGTTTCCCAAAAACCTGTTTTCGAAAATTAGAAAACTCATCCATATGACGTGCGTCCCACCATTCCGGGCGACGTGGTCGCGAACCGAAAGCATCGAAAGATGCGTAACGGCTTCGTGGTCATGTGGGCTTTGGCAGAATTCAAATTGGTCGCGTGTGCGCGACGAATTTGATACGTATCCGTCGAAATTTATCGTATCGTGCACTTTGCAAATTTCCTAATTACTTTGTGTACGCTCGTCAGATTGAGATGAAACTTGCGCCAGCAGGACCGTATCATTTTTCTAGTCCTGGATGCCAAGTTTGGTCCAATTCTGAGACAGTTGAATCGTACGTCGTTTTGCGGGCCCTACGGTCCGACTCAACGGGCGATTTTGTGCATGGCCCGCCGGAATCCAACTTTGGACATACGGTTGGGTTCGTATCGGAAAACTGGACCCATAGACATGTAGTTTAACGACTTTAGAGACCGTTGACTCTAGCACGCTTTTCGGTGCAAAGCGGATCCAACGGCGGACATCGTTTTTGCCCGAAATTACCGTTTTACCCTTGTATCCAGAATTGGACTTAAGGACAGGCAATCCTAGCTAATTTGACTATTCTGAGAACATTGGTACTATTTATTTCAGTATCCGGAGACTTCTGCATGTGTTGATTGATTGTGGCTCGTTGAGTGGTATATTATTATTGGTTTCTCCAGCTAAGGACCTCAGGCAAGTGCACTTTCTGATTGCTTTTCGATTCATAGTAGTCTTTTCATTTCATGTTTATACATATATCTTGCTGCTTGTTGACACGCTCGTCACACGGAGTAGTCGGGTGGAGAAATATCTTAGTAAACATGTGGACTACCCAGAAATATCCCTAAAATGTCAATTCTTGAACGATAGCAGCTGCACACGACACGTGCAGTGAGCCAGATTTACCCCCTAGCCGTTCACATGTCGAAATGGATATTTCACACCACCTAGATAGACGTCTCTTATTAGTTTTTCCTTGTTTATTTCTCTATCGGGCTATGTCATCAGTTATCTTCCAGTTTTTATTTCTCATATACTATTTTCATGTCTTGTTAATTCTATTGTGTTTTGCATTGCCGTCGGTTTGTGTACTTATTCCATTCCTGACTGGAAACCAACATTTTTTAGGTTTAGCCGCAATCACTCTTAGCACTGGGAAGACATGGGTATGCTGAGGCCAACCTAGAAATAGAAAACAGTTGTACTATTTCCATTAATTATAAAATCTTGTATTTTCTTTTAATTTAAATGTTGTAACTGTTGTAATAAACTTAGAAATGTGAATGAGCATCAAATGTATTTCTTAAGCATTTATTTTTTGCGGACTTGACAGCGTTCTACCGTCGACTCTGCGGCGTAGGCTGGCTTGGACACGTCTCGTATCCGAAAAGCGGGTACGGGTCGTGACAACTGCTGGACCGCGCCCCTCGTAGACCTTCTTATGTGTATGTTATCTTTATAATTGTCAAAATTTTGGACAGTCCTACATACTGGAAGGACTGTCAAACAGTCCAAAAAGTAATATCATGTCAAATTTTTTGACAGTCATACGTATTGGAAGGACTGTTCATTTAGGACTGTCATAAATTCTGACAGTCCACAATACATAATAGATTGACAAATTTTTTGACAATCCTAAATGAGCAACATATTTTCTTTAGGAATTTCAAAATACTTGACTGTAGTACCCCGTCCCGCTCAGTCAATCGGAGGAATCGAAAAGCCGATGGCGTTCGGACTTAGCCTCGCAACGGCTTGCTCGAAGACTCGCTCAGGTGGGATAGTTTCGGTGAACTTGCCTTATCTTAGCCTTCACATATTAAATTGCATGTTTTCAACTTGCAAAAGTTAGGCTTGATAATAAAAGAGACGCATCCACATAGCTAAGAGAATAATCCCGACAGGTCGAAATGTGTTAGAACATAGAAAATGGTCCCACGGTCTGCTTAGAAGTTTGCTCAGCGTGCTTTCAAAATGACACTTGGTCATTCGTCCCGTGGCTTGGGAGAAGGAAGTTGGCCTAAGTTGCTAAGTTGCCACAATGCTAGAATTAGCCTAAGTCATAGGTATCGCCCGCACAAATGCTTGATAAAGCATACACGGTTCTGTCGTCCAAGGCTTGGCATAGCCTTCGCCTGTCCCGTGGTTTAAGTCGTGTTGCACGGCATATGGCTTAAGTCTAGGCACCCAAAGAGCTTGGTTGATCAATTCGAGCACGTGCACGACACGTTCTCTCGATGCAAAGCTTGGCTTAGCCTTTGCTCGTCGAGTCATTGTCCGAATAAGTTAGACAAGAGTTGTGCTGGGCTATCGGAGTCATAGCAAGCATTGTCTCCTGTTTCCTGCGGTTGCCAAGTCACTTAGTCCCACGAGAACATTTGAGCGATAGCGTCGTCTAGAGAACAAGGTCTGTCTAAGGCACGAGCCACGGATGGTTTAGTGAAAAATATGCCACGAACAAAAAAAGTCCACACGACTGGTTGTCGCCGAGATCTGTCCCGCTACTTGGGAGTCTCGATAGGGAAGCACACGAGATTGGTCTCGCTACTTGGGAGTCTCGATAAGTCTCGATAAAGAAGTTCACAAGATCGGTCCCGCTACTTGGGAGTCTTGATAAGTCTCGATAAGCAAGTACACGAGATCGGTCCTGCTACTTGGGAGTCTCGCTAAGGATAAGGAAGTTCACGAGATCGGTCCCGCTACTTGGGAGTCTCGATAGAAAGTTGGAAAGCATAGTCAAGAATAAGGAAGGACTTGGTAGATCGAGTTGAGTCTTGCATGGTCATTGGACAACTTTCGCGCAAGGGTAAATTCCTCGAACGATCCTGGGGCACCGGGTTCGTGTCAGCCTAGGAAGAATTATAGATATTGTGCGGCCTTCATCGACGGTACGACTCGATTGAAGTAAACCATTACAATATAGGTTACGGGTCATTCGGTGGGAGCTCGTACCTCGTCACGTGGATGGTCACCGTATGCAAAGATCCATGATAGCTTGACATTGCTAGTGATCAGTCATATAGATGTGTCGGCATAAGAGCGGCTATCCGCTTGTATGTCTTTGGATTGCGTCGAGTACTAGCAGGTTATGAGTTGGATTAACAAGTTATGCTTATAGCAAGTACTAACCTTGAATCGACACGGATTAGGGTGTACACTGTTGCAACACCATGCTGGAGCCTAAGATTTGGCTATAGCAAGGACACGTGCTTTGGCATGGATGTGGCATCATCTCGAGTTAAGTCAGGAAGGGCCGTAAGGCAAGTTGGTTAAGTCTGGCTGTTACTTGGGAGGCACGGCCTCGATCTTAAGGCACGAATATGTCTATTGGCACGACCAGCATGAGTCGTCCCCTTGACGTCATTGGCACGAGAATGGTCTAGAGGCACGTAAAACAAGTAAAAGTCTTAGCACGGCCGAGTTGCATAAGTTTCTGCTCGGCGAGGCACTGCCTCGAATATATTAAAGTCACGAATAGAGTATAGCACGACCCGTCGTTGCGTTGCCAAGTATAGGCCAAGACGTCTTTGTCCTAAAATTTATCCTAAGGCAAGACTAGAAAGCCAATCGAAAGGGGATTAAGCTGAACAAAGTAAATGAACGTGTCGATTTTGTATGGGTGTGCGAGGAGCTCACTCCACCAGTACAGTTGAGTACTGACACCCACACAGTTTTCATGTGCAGGAATAGATAGAAGCTCGTAGTGTGGAGCTCGCTTGGATGCGTCGAGGCACGGAGTTCCTTGGCGATTCGAAGCGTGCAGCCATGTGGAGTCAAGACTTATACGGGACATAATGTATGGACATTGCCTTCCGAAGCATTCGCTGGCTCAAGCATTGTATCGAGAGATGAGAGAGAGCAGAGTGACTTGTTGTAGTGCCCCATCCCGCTCAGTCAATCGGAGGAATCAGAACGCCAACGGCATTAAGACTTAGCCTTGCAACGGCTGCTCGAAGACATCGCTCGGTCGAGGCGACTGCTTGCTCAGGTGGGGTAGTTTCGGTGAACTTGCCTCATCTTAACCTTCACATAATAAATTGCATATTTTCAACTTGCACAAGTAGGCTTGATAATAAAAGAGACTAATCCACATAGCTAATAGAATAATCTCGACAGGTCAAAATGAGTTAGAATATGGAAAGGTCCAACGGTCGGCTTAGAGTTGGTGCACGGCGTGCTTTGAAAATGACACTCGATCCTTCGTCCCACGGCTTGAGAGAAGGAAAGTTGGTCTTTGATGCAAAACCATGAATTAGCCTAAGTCATAGGCGTCGCCCGCGTAAATATGTTCGATAAAGCATGCATGTTTCTTCGATGCAAGGCTTGGCATAGCCTTTGCTCGTCCCTCGAGTTAAGTTGTAGGCTCGATTAAGTTAGGCAAAGTTATGCCGGTCGACCAAAGTCATTCCAAGTGCTGTCTCGCTCTTTCTGCGGTTGTCAAGTTAAATAGTTCTACGATTCCAAGGCCCGTCATATGAGATATGACTTGGGCGATAGCGTTGCGTAGAACACGAGTTGATTTAAGGCACGAGCCACAGTTGGTTCAGTGGAAAGTTAGCCATGGTCTGTCGATACTTAAGGAACACGTTATGTTCAAGTTAAGTAGGAAGGCTATGCAGTAGCCATTCCCTGAGTTCAAAGAATGTTAAGTCTAAGCGATAGTAAGTCGTCGGGAGGAAATATGTCGGGACTGTAGGTCAGTCGCCGAGGCAACCCTGGTTTGGGCTCTGCAAAAGAAGTATGAAAAGTGGAAGGAGTAAAGAAAAGGAACTAAGTGATGATGATGAGGCCATGCATTTACGTTAAGTCTAGAAGTTAGCGTAGGTGCGCGGTCATGGACAACTTGTCGACAAGGGCGATTGTTTCTTCGAGCGACACCCCAGGGCCACGGGACCGACTCAGCCTAGGAAGAAACCGGTAATAGTCGAGCTGGGTAATAGGCAATTGGTAGTTCGGGGACTTGCATCGGAGATCGCTACTTGCGGTGCAAGGATCCCGTTTGCCAGGCTATGTCCACGATGGCTAGTTAATGCCAGTGACCATTCATATAGATGGGTCGGCACGGGCGGCAATCCACGTGTGTGCCTTTGGATTGAGTCGAGTTAATGGTGTACACAGTTAGAACATAATGTCTGGGCCTAAGATTTGGCTACAACGAAGGCGACGTTCTTCGACACGAGATGTGGCATCGAGCGTTAAGTCGTTGGCATAGAGTTGCATGAGTTAGTCTTGGGCTGTTGCGAGTTAAGTCGAGAAGGGCCGTAGGATAAGTTGGATGAAGTTACGTTGAGTTGCTGGACATGACCTCAAAATGTGAGACACGGCCACGTTGTCACAACAAGTATAGGCAAGACTAAGCAAGGAGGCACTGCCTCAGAGATATTGAAGCACGAATCGAGTTCATGGTACGACCGAGTCGTTACGTCATCAGAGTATGGCACGAAAGACAAGTACGAGTCGGTGCGTTGACATTACAAGCACGAGAAAGATCTTCAGGCAAGGATAAGGAAGTTATCGGTGTGATAGCACGGTGATGGTCTAGAGACACAAAATAGGCCAAGGCGTCGGTCCTAAAATTGATCCTAAGACAAGAATAGAAAGACAATCGTTAAAAGATACGTTGCACAAAGTAAATGAACGTATCGGTTTTGTATGGGTGGACGAGGAGCTCACTCCACCAGTACAGTTGAGTACTGACACCCATATAGTTTTTATGTGCAGGCTCAGGTAGAAGCTCGTGGCACGGAGCTCGCTTGGATGCGTCGAGGCACGGAGTTCCTTGACGATTCGAAGCGTACGGCCGCATGGAGTCAAGACATATAGGGACATAATGTATGGACGTTGCCTTCCAAAGCATCCGCTGGTTCAAGACTTATATTAAGAGATGAGGGAGAGCTGAGTGAACTTGTAAAATATGAGAAGAGTGAGCTTGAGGGATTGTAAATCTTGGCCTTGCGCCCCCTTTGTAATCGTTGTTCCAATATCAATAAAGTGCATCTTTTGTACAACTTGTGTTTCGTTCTAAATTTTCGCTGCTATTATTCAATGTCTCTGCTTGGGACTTCTGTGCGACGACCCCGTCGCAGCCGCTGTAATCGGCCGTTATGGAACCCGTCTTGCACGAGCACAATTTAGGCTCGTACGGCATCACGCCTTAGCGAGGACGATCGCTCCTATGGGAGCGGGGTATGACATAATGGTATCAGAGCACGACTTTACGTCCTTGGACTATCGATTGAATTCTTTAACTCCGTTGTTTCCGCAAACTCTGAAGTATTGCTTCCGCAAAATTGATATCGTTGGTGCGCTCTCTCTCAAATGTCCCATGGGATGTCCATACAATAAGTCTAAATAATTTGCAAAATATAGGAGAACAGTTTTTGACAAGAAACAAAAAGATGGTTTGCATAAGCACGGTTGGCTAAGTCGGGCTGGACATATACACCAAGGATTTACGTCGACCCTAGCAAAGTCGAGTGCGGGATTCATAATATTTCGAGCTAGAATGAGTTAAACTCGATTGAGTAAAGTGAGATGACTATCGATAGGGGTGCTATTAAGCGACGATAACGTCGGTGCGATATAGATGAGCCTGCTTGGAATTCGAGGAATGGTTCGAACGAAAAATTTAAAGAAGTCAATTTTGATTTGAATGATAGTTTAAGGATTTGTCGAATGACTTCATTCCTGAGTGGTGTATACGATAGCCTCAGGGATGTCGGTCGATCGATTGAGGATGCGGGGTGTCGATGGGTCTGTTAGCAAGCGTCGCGTTATACAAAGCCGTAGATTGAGTATCGTTGAATAAGTTGTAGTCTTGAGACTTGATGAGTTGATTCGAACAAGCTAGAAATTGATGTGCACGAAACGTGCACGGGATTGAGGATTGCGCAAGTATGAAATGCGAAGATGATTGAGTAGATAAATCAAATCGAGAAAAAGTTAAGGTGTAGCGAACGGATGACTTGATCGAGGAAATTGATACGGATCGTATACGAAAAGTTAGCACGACGGAAAGATAGCGTGCATAAAAAGTTTGATTCGAATGTTTGAGAATGACTCTGAGGATTGGAATGAATGTTGGCCGATGATTTGAGTTAGCAAGGAAGGATATGATTTAAAAAAAAAATGTTGCTCGATGACTTAAGATAGACGGATGAACAATTCGCGAATTTGGGTTTGAGGAAATTGATGATGTTAATGATTCGAGGGATAATGATCGAACTTGAATTTGAATGTCGAGGAGATTATCCAGTCGGACGATAGCATCATTCGTACGACTCGAAATTGGTTGCAAAGGAATATCATCAGGTTACGCATATCGTCGATGGTATTGAGGCGTATCAATGATCGATATGCGATAACTCGGGGGTACTCTGACTCGGCGAATGACGATCGTGCAAGTGTTATTGTTCGGTTGGATGCTATACTTAGGATTTTGATTGAGATGAATGTTGGATGAAAATGATTATGTCTTGATGGTTACGCGGATAACCACGGCATCGACATTCTTGTCTTGCACGAGCGCAACTCTAGCCTTGCATATGCGTCGCGTCGAATTTGGGGCGATCGTTCCGCGTGAGCGTTGACATGGTGATTCATGTCACGGGAATGATCGAACTCGAAAAATCAAGACGCGATAACTTTGATTGTCTCAACTTGTTGGTTTGATACGAAGAAAATTCGAGAATGTTTGGACTTGCGATTGATGATTGAGTAAACTTGAGGATTGAATAGATCCAATATACATATCGAGAATAAATTAGTCTAGACACAAAACAAGAGCTACGTCCCGATGAGAATGATTATTCCACGGGAGCGTTGCATGGTGATTTCATGCCCACTGTGGATAATAGGACTCGCGTGAGATCGAAACGTGGCATATTGTTAAGTCAGACGACATTGTAATCGATTACGTGAATTGGAATGGATAACTTAGGAAATGTAGAATGTAAAATTTTTGGTTAATGACGAGTTGTGTTATAGCGTGTTTGATTTGAGAAGGATTGATAGGCGAACTATATCGAACGTGTATGGAGGGATGACTATTGTAATGACCCGCTCCGCCCTAGCGGAACGCCGATTCAAACGGCAAGTTCAACGACTCAAACGAGCCGTCGACCCGAAGAGTTGGCCTCGACCAGATGTAGAATCGATGCAAGGCTTGCATTGGCCCGTCAAGATGAATCTAGACTTAGACTTTTAAAGGCGCGCTCGGAGTATCGCTCGGCCGATGCGAACATCGCTAAGGTGGGTGGCTCCGATGAACCCGTCTTTGCTTAGCCTAGACACATAACAATACGGACACTATCACTGAAATCGCTAGGCGATAACACCGCGCATGCTAATAAATGACTCAACGCACCTAGCTAAGGGATTAATCCCACCTTGCATGCTTGTGTAGAATATGGAAAGGAACATAGAAAATATGAGAACTCTAGCACCGCGCTCCATGCTCGTGCTACGGCACAAGCTTACGTTCAAGTCCCTTACGTGTTCAACAATGGAACAATGAATGGTTTACAACAATGAAATGGGAAAACTATCAATATAGTCATTTCGAGTAGAGTTTAGCAACATTGAAAGGCTATGGGACCGATGGGTCGCTAAGGCGGCTCCCACACTGGGAGTTGCGTAATGCTTGAATGAATGAATCAACGAATGAATGAATGAATATGTGAATGAATCAATGAACGAACGAACAAGTGAAAGAAGAAAAGAAGGGAAAGAATAAATAAGAGATAAGAAAGGAAAGAATGGTTAGCGACAGGTGTGACGGGCACGTGCAACGGGGCTCGCTACCCGCGCTGCACGGACGTCAACCGGGTCGATAACGCATTATGGCTAAGGGTTAGCCTATGGCTCAAAGACATCCGTTAAGTTAAAATGATAATAAAATACGAAATGGTCGTGGACGGCTCGTGCACGAGCGTAAAGGGATTCCAAGGGCAACGAACGACGATTTCGTGGCCGGCCTAGGCGGAATCATGGCCTACGGGCGGACAGAATGTGCGGGCTTGGGCACATAACCAAACGTAGGGCCGGTTATTCAATAGTCTATCAAGGTGTACCAGCCATCATGCTTGATAGATGAGAATGCCACAGGGGAAATGTCCAAAATGGCTGACATGCCAGCGACCGGTGCATATAGATTTAAGTGGGCTTTGATGGTGGCAATCCACGTGCAAGTCCTTGCATTGAAATCAAAGTAGTCTAAGTTAACTGAACAAAGTGCCTTCTGAACAAGCTTGGAACAAGCTTGAATGTAACACACTAGATAATCGAGAGTAGTTCGGCAAAGGAGTTAGAAAACACGCCTACGACGTGCTAGGACCCGAGGCAGGGACACGCCCTTGACATTGAAAGTTCACATGAATTACGTTAAGTTGTTTCATATAAATTATTGACTAACTTGGTTTACTTTGGACAAGGAAGGCCGGACGGTAAGTATGGGTAAGTTATGCATATATTTCCATGCGACACTTGTATTCGGCAATACGAGAAAGGCTATGAAATATGCCATGAAACTGATCCTAAGGCAAGATTAGAAAGACAATGAATGATAGAGATGCACAAAAGTAAATAGAACGTGTTTGATAATGATAGCATTGTGGACGAGCTAGCCTCCCCACCAGTGCATAACAATGTACTGATAACCCCACAGTCTGCTTGCAGGATGCAGGAGACGCCGGCGGGTGTGGATCTTCCATCGAACGTGTTAAGGCACGGAGCCAACATCCGGGGCCTTGGGACGTTGCAAGAAACTGAAGCACCTATACAGGACATAATGTATCGGAACATCGCCATGAATCATTCCATGTTGTAAGCCACTTGGCACACCTTTTATGTTTCAGAGAGAGAGAGCTTGAGCGATTTGTAATATCGGCCTAGCGCCACTTGTAAACTTCTTGAATATCAATAAAGAGATTGAATTCGCTTCAATTTGTGTTCGTTTATTTTTTGCTGCAAAATGGGGACACTCTGTGCGACTCTGTGGCCTAGCTCAAATCGGCCGTTTCTAGACTTGGCCTTGCACGGGCGCAACCTAGGCCCGTGCGGCATCACGCCTTAGCGAGGACGATCGCTCCTACGGGAGCGGGGCATGACAGATTGGTATCAGAGCACGGCTCTACGTCCTTGGACTTCATTTCGATTTTCTCAGTTTTGAAAGCTCAGTTTTGAAACAAAAGAAGTGTACGCTCTCTCTCATTATGCCTTGGGATTTTTCATACAATAAGTCTAATATTTTCAAAAGCTCGTATAAGTACTCGGTTGAACGGGATCGATAGACGAATGCCTTTGTGCCGAACCACGACGTACTTGAGTTGGAAGGAACCGATGCTAAGAGTTAGCAAAATGCAAGACGTGCTTGAATAACCTTACGCTGACAATAGCGAACGAGTACACGAGACCGAAGTATAGTTCGAACGGGATGGTTATGCACACAGCCTTTTGGCAAAGTTGTGCCGAGTATCGTGCACCTAGACTTTATGGTGCAAACGAGTCGCAAGCGAGATTGACTATCGCTTGGACGAGAATAAGGGAGACTTAGAACGTATGTTGATAGAGACGCTACTTGACCGGCGCTAAAGCGAACACGGGAAAATGGTTCTTAGATTTTGGAGAATGAGCGAACGCACAATTGGACATGTCGATCGGGAGTCGAATAACCTTTTGAGGATTTGTAGAATGACTTGACTCCGAGTGGTGTATGTGATAGCTTTGAAGAAGAAAAAGAGCGAGTGTCGATGACTAGTCGAATGGCTCGAACCCTGAGTGGTGTATGGACGTTATAGAAATTGTTCAAACGAGACTAAAGGATTCACGAATAGAACGAGTATGTCGGCAAGCGATGATATCGCGCAAGCCTTGGAATGAGTAACGCTTAGTTGGTTTCGACTTCGAGAGTCTCAAACGAGATATCGTTCGGACGAATTAAGAATGCGTAGTGCGAATCATGAAACGAATGGAGGTCTTGGTCGAGGAAACATAGAAGATCGTGCATGCAATTTTGAAATTTAGTTGAATGGATTGAAACTTGAGTTAAAGTGAATTACTCATGGACGAGATCGGGAATAGCACGGTCGGAAGATAGCGTGCATAGGAAACATTGATATGATGATACGAAAATGACTAAGGAATTGGAATTGATGTTGCTCGATGAAAAGTTAGCACGCGACAAGGTGAATAGAGGAATTAAGTTGCACGACTCGAAATTCGTTGCAAAAAAAAGATCGTCAGGTTATGTACATCATCGATGGTATTGAGGCGTATCAAAGATCGATGTACGATAACTCGGTGGTACTCTGATTCGATGAATGATGATCGTGTTAGAAGTTATTGTTTTTGAAGGATACTATATTGGAGATTTCGATAGAAATGAATGATTTGAATGAGGAAGGGAAGTGACTTGATTGTTCGATGATAACCACAATGATAACGATCTTGTCTTGCGCGAGCGCAACTCCAGCCTCGCACATGCGTCACATTAGGTTTGGGATGATCATTCCACGTGAGCGTTGGCATGGTGATTCATGTCCAGCGGGAATGATCGAACTCGAAATATCTTGACATGGCAATTTTGATTGCTACGACTTGTGGTTTGAAGCGAAGGCGAATTTGAGGATTGATCGAACGTATAATAGACGACAAAGTAAAGTCGAGGAATGAGTAGGCCCAATCCGCGTATCGAAAATGAGCAAGTCTAGAAGCAACGCAAGAGTTACGTCCCGATGAGGATGATTATTCTGCGGGAATGTCGACATGGTGATTCATGTCCACCGTGGATAATCAGACTTGCGTGAGATCGGGGCGTAACATATTGCAAGGCTAGACGACCTTGTGATCGACTACGTGAATTGGATAGGGGAACTATAGCAAAACATACTTGAAGAGATATATTACGATAATTGCTAGTACGGACGCACGAGATTGACATGTCAAGAATTTGATTGAGGACAACCTATCGTAGGATAACTTTCCTAAACGAGCTCAGATATGGAGCGGAGAATGTGTTGATACGAATAGGAGGAATACTGCTTGATGTTTAGAAATTTGAGTGAAACAAACTTGGGTAGAAACTCCCGTACAAACGAACAAATGGTTTGACCATAGGATTTGGGGCGAGCGTCGTGCAACGACCTTACACGATGAACCGAGAACTTGATTTGTAACTATGACCTTGTGAGCTGACCTAGCGGATAGGCGGACGACCCTATGCCGAGTGATTGAACCTGTGCGATGGCATTTACAGTATCGTCTGGACGGGCGATAGACTTCGGGCAACAAGACTTAGAGTAGGACGGGGAAACTGGGAGTGTGCGTGAACGACGGCGAGATTGGCCCCAAAACGAAGGAAAATATAGGAATGAATGATGCATAAGTGAAGTTGGGATAACGAATTGAATCATTGATTGGAAGACGTACTCGATAATAGTACGATACTTAGTCTCGAATCGGACAAAAATTACTTAGAATTGGTCGACCCCGCTAAAAAGAAATCGTATTGATTTCATTGACAAGAGCGCTTGAGAAGCGAATCTAATCATCTCGAGGACCGAGATAAACGATAGTGAGATGCACACAAGTTCGGTTTTAAATCGAAGTTAGCAAAACGATCGGCAAATCGAAACTATCACGAGTAGCTTATCCGACTTCGCTAGTCGCTAAGCTTGGTTGAAATGTACGTATTCGGGAGACGCCTTGAATGCGTGCACGATCCAAACTCAGCGATATGATAAACTCGAATGCAGCTGCAAGTGGGCGTTGAGATGCGCATGAACGAATGAGTGAGTTTGCCTCAACCTATGACTCTCGTATTTGACGAATTACAACGCACCCCGTGCGACCGTTTCAATCCCATGATACGTCAAAATAGAAACCAGTCGAGGAAACACGACAATTGAATAATCACAATCAACTCTGAAATGAATGAAAAGCTATTCAATAAAATTGATCAAACATATGCGACACAGAACTTGGAAAGGTATCGAGTATAGTTCGATGCCATCGAACGGTAAAGCCGTTCGATAGGAATTATCTAAGATATGCACACGGCGATGAGTAAAGGAACGGTAGGATGTCCCACACTCAGGAAGTCTCGAGGACGAGACTTGTTTTGAGTGGTGTATTATGTAATGACCCGCTCTGTCCTAGCGGAACGCCGATTCAAACGGCAAGTTCAACGACTCAAACGAGCCGTCGACCCGAAGAGTTGGCCTCGACCAGATGTAGATTCGATACAAGGCTTGCATTGGCCCGTCAAGATGAATCTAGACTTAGACTTTCAAAGGCGTGCTCGGAGTATCGCTCGGCCGATGCGAACATCACTAAGGTGGGTGGCTCCGATGAACCCGTCTTTGCTTAGCCTAGACACATAACAATACGGACACTATCACTGAAATCGCTAGACGATAACACCGCGCATGCTAATAAATGACTCAACGCGCCTAGCTAAGGGATTAATCCCACCTTGCATGCTTGTGTAGAATATGGAAAGGAACATGGAAAATATGAGAACTCTAGCACCGCGCTCCATGCTCGTACTATGGCACAAGCTTACGTTCAAGTCCCTTACGTGTTCAACAATGGAACAATGAATGGTTTACAACAATAAAACGGGAAGACTTTCAACATAGTCGTTCCGAGTAGAGTTTAGCAACATTGAAAGACTATGAGCGATGGGTCGCCAAGGCGGCTCCCGCACTGGGAGTTGCGTAATGCTTCAATGAATGAATCAACGAATGAATGAATGAATATGTGAATGAATCAATGAACGAACGAACAAGTGAAAGAAGGAAAGAAGGGAAAGAATAAATAAGAGATAAGAAAGGAAAGAATGGTTAGCGACAGGTGTGACGGGCACATGCAACGGGGCTCGCTACCCGTGCTGCACGGACGCCAACCTGGTCGATAATACATTATGGCTAAGGGTAAGCCTATGGCTCAAAGACAGTCGTTAAGTTAAAATGATAATAAAATACGAAATGGTCATGGACGGCTCGTGCACGAGCGTAAAGGGATTCCAAGGGCAACGAACGACGATTTCGTGACCGGCCTAGGCGGAATCATGGCCTACGGACGGACAGAATGTACGGGCTTGGGCACATAACCAAACGTAGGGCCGGTTATTCAATAGTCTATCAAGGTGTACCAGCCATCACGCTTGATAGATATCACTCCCCGTTTCCGGAATACGTAAATTTTTGATTTTTCATGTATATGGTATCTGGCACCTGTATCTTTATTGTATTTATCCTGTATTTGTAACTGGCCATGGCATGGAACAGTATCTCATCGCGGATTAGTGTGCCACCCCTTGTCCTTGTCTGGTTGTAGGCGTAGTTCACTGTTTCGATGATAAGATTTCTGAACCGTGTTGTGGTTAGGATTTTATTTAATTAATTTAATTAGTTGTATCATGTAGCATTTAACATGTCATTGGTCATGTGGTTAAGAGCATGCTTAAGCTTAGGGTTTCTTTGAGTCAACCCAACCCCTATATATACTCTCTTCCTCACTCTCTCTCCTCATTCACTCTTTTAATTTCTTTTCCTCCCAACCAATAGGCAAGTACATCTTGCACCAAATGAAGAGATTCTTGCATTTTTCATTTCTTGATTTTTCTTAGATATTATTTGTCTATATTGTTCTTCTCTTCATTCTCTACAAGTTTAGTTCTTGGAATTTTTGATTTTAATGGCTAGTTTGGTGTAGATCTAAGTTTCTAAAACTAGGGTTCTATGGGTTTCCATGGTTTTGATCTATCAAACTTGGTTGTTTTCAAAAACTAATGGTCCTATGTTGTAGGAAATTTAATTCTACACAATTTTGACCTTTGAAAAGTTAGATTTTGACTTGTTTTGAGGAAGTTATGGCCAAAATAATTTTGGTCAAACTTCTATGTTCATCTGTCCTGATTCTGGCAAGGACGATGAATAGTGCCGAGCCGCATAAGGATGATGCATAGTGCTGCATAGTGCTGTATAGTACCGAGCCGCATAAGGATGATGCATAGTGCTGCATAGTATCGAGCCGCATAAGGATGCTGCATAGTGATGTATAGTGCCGAACCGCATAAGAATGATGCATAGTGCTGCATAGTGCCGAGCCGCATAAGGATGATGCATAGTGCTGTATAGTGCTGCATAGTGCCGAGCCGCATAAGGATGCTGCATAGTGCTGCATAGTGCCGAGCCGCATAAGGATGCTACATAGTGCCGAGCCGCATAAGGATGATGCATAGTGCTGCATAGTGCCAAGCCGCATAAGGATGCTGCATAGTGTCGAGCCGTATAAGGATGCTTCATAGTGCTGCATAGTGCCGAGCCGCATAAGGATGATGCATAGTGCTGCATAGTGTCGAGCCGCATAAGGATGTTGCATAGTGCTGCATAGTGCCGAACCGCATAAGGATGCTGCATAGTGCTGTATAGTGCCGAGCCGCATAAGGATGATACATAGTGCTGTATAGTGCTGCATAGTGCCGAGCCGCATAAGGATGCTGCATAGTGCTGTATACTGCTGCATAGTACCGAGCCGCATGAGGATGCTGCATAGTGCTGCATAGTGCCGAACCGCATAAGGATGATGCATAGTGCTGCATAGTACCGAGCCGCATAAGGATGCTGCATAGTGCTGCATAGTGCCGAGTCGCATAAGAATGCTGCATAGTGCTGCATAGTGCCCAGCCGCATAAGAATACTGCATAGTGTCGCATAGTGCCCAGCCGTATAAGAATGCTGCATAGTGTCGCATAGTGCCTAGCCGCATAAGAATACTGCATAGTGTCGCATAGTATCCAGCCGCATAAGAATGATGCATAGTGCCGTATAGTGCTGAATAGTGCTGCATAGTGCCTATTTTGGCTGTTTTTGGCTATTTTAAGTTCTATTTGGCTGAATTGTGGCCAGAATTTCTCCCAACTCCCAACATGAAAGTTGTAGATCTTTGTATTGACTTCAAGGGCCTTCATGTCTTACTTTAACCTGAATTCATATGTGACTTTTATGTCACGAGGAGTCCGAGTGACTTCCTGACTTGACCATGTTCCTGACCTGATTACTTGTATACGTGCTGGTACATGTTCTAAGTGTGTATTGAGATACAATATTAGTATGCACTGCGGTGCCATTTAATGAGTGCACTGAGGTGTGACTCTACATGCTAAGTGATCATTCGTGTTATATGTCAATACATGTGTACCTTCCAGCACAGTCATGGTAATTGGTCAGTAATAGTATCGTGGTAAAATGATTGTTGTTTGATGCATTACACTAAGCATGGATCTAGATTGAGCCGATGTGGATTCATACTTAGGGTACACGTACTATGGTACGACATATAGGAGGATGACCATGTGACCACGACATATAATTCCAATATCGAGATAGGGTTAATCTAAGCAACTTAAATTGGTAGAAGTATTGGGAGGGAACAGAATCTCGAGATCGTACGTCACCAGCCGCCCTGGGTCCCGTCCTGGCGCGTCGGGTTGGCTGCCTCGGATACTGTATAGTCATCCGCACTAGTGGAGTACAGTATCTGATTTGTGACTGCCGAGCCAGCTCTTCCTATAGGAGAGCTGGAACCGTTACTGCTTATTCTAGCGTGGTGGCCTTTCGAGGGACCGGTGCATTTCGTGCTTGCTTGTATATAATAGTTTGGCTAGCCCTGCTGGAATGCGATACGATCTGAGGATTCCTATATATATATTGCATTACTGGGATAACCCAGGCAAATCATAGAAAGCCGTAGGATTGATTGGCCGCTTGTAAGCTGACTTGTTTGTGATATATTTTCTTCTGTTAGCTATCGAGGAACATGGACTATCGTGGTGCGTGGTCCAACCCATGTCCTTGTTTGGTTGTTGGGTTGGACTATTGTGCTGCGATAGGCTATGGACCAAAGTCGCGATCAGAAGCCCTTTTTACCTGCTCATGGTTATAGGATATATCTTATCTCGGCACGATATTGGCACCGTTTGTCCTTGTTTGGTTGTAAGGGTGTCGTATTGTCTCGATGATATGGTATAAGCCTGTAACTCATGAATCAGGTCTTATTTAACTCATTGGATTTATCTCACTCTTTTGTGCTCCCTTGTGGTACTTGCTATTCGGGGTCTGACCCCGCTGGTTTTGTTTGGCCAGATTTCGTAGCAGCTCCAGAGGATCCAGCTTTCCACCCGAATAATGGTGCACACCAGGAGTATGGGCGCCAGGGACCATGAGTGGATTTCTTCTTCACCGCTCTGATATCTTCTATTTTTGTACTTGGCGTTTAGCCACCGGCACTTGTTTAGCCGGCAGTTCTGGACACTAGTTTTCTTTGCATAATTGTAATTAAATCAGACTGCAGCTGACTATAGTTATGTACTATTGACTCTCGGAACTAGCTCATCATTTTGTATAGCTAGACTCATGAATCATTCTGATGAAGCGTCGGGGACGCCTTACTGCTTTGTCTTATATGATCATTATTTACTGCTTCTTGTTTTGATTGATTGAGACATAGATGCTCTGTGGGACCATAGGAGACCTGATTGTAGCATGCACCCCCTAGTCTCTTGACAGCCACGATCGTCGTATGACGTTTATATACCTCATACGGTATAGCTGGCCTAGTCCGTCTCAGTATTCCGGTACTGGGGCGTGACAATAGATGAGAATACCACAGGGAAAATATCCAAAATGGCTGATATGCCAGCGACCGGTGCATATAGATTTAAGTGGGCTTTGATGGTGGCAATCCACGTGCAAGTCCTTGTATTGAAATCAAAGTAGTCTAAGTTAACTGAACAAAGTGCCTTCTGAACAAGCTTGAATATAACACACCAGATAATCGAGTGTATTTCGGCAAAGGAGTTAGAAAACACGCCTACGACGTGCTAGGACCCGAGGCAGGGACACGCCCTTGACATTGAAAGTTCACATGAATTACGTTAAGTCGTTTCATATAAATTATTGACTAACTTGGTTTACTTTGGACAGGAAAGGCCGGACGGTAAGTATGGGTAAGTCATGCATATATTTTCATGCGACACTTGTATTCGGCAACACGAGATAGGCTATGAAATATGCCATAAAACTGATCCTAAGGCAAGATTAGAAAGACAATGAATGATAGAGATGCACAAAAGTAAATAGAACGTGTTTGGTAATGATAGCATTGTGGGCGAGCTAGCCTCCCCACCAGTGCATAACAATGTACTGATAACCCCACAGTCTGCTTGCAGGATGCAGGAGACGCCGGCGGATATGGAGCTTCCATCGAACGTGTTAAGGCGCGGAGCCAACATCCGGGGCCTTGGGACGTTGCAAGAAGCTGAAGCACCTATACAGGACATAATGTATCGGAACATCGCCATGAATCATTCCATGTTGTAAGCCACTTGGCACGCCTTTTATGTTTCAGAGAGAGAGAGAGAGAGTTTGAGCGATTTGTAATATCGGCCTAGCGCCGCTTGTAAACTTCTTGAATATCAATAAAAAGATTGAATTCGCTTCAATTTGTGTTCGTTTACTTTCCGCTGCAAAATGGGGACACTCTGTGCGACTCTGTGGCCTAGCTCAAATCGGCCGTTTCTGGACTTGGCCTTGCACGAGCGCAACCTAGGCCCGTACGGCATCACGCCTTAGCGAGGACGATCGCTCCTACGGGAGCGGGGCGTGACAACTATGTAAGATGGTTTGTTGAACGAGCGATATTGATATGCCATGAAATTGGTTGAACGTAAGTTGTCGTAGGATAGCTTTGCTGAATGACTCAGACCCCATGCGACGAATGTCGGAATGTGTGTATGAAATCTATGCTCGATGTTTAGAAAGCGGAGTGATGCGAGCTTGGGTAGAAAACCCTGTACTATCAACTTGATTTGACCTTAGGATGGGGTCAGTGTTGATATTGTTGTTTGGGAACTATGATTCCAATACTGACAATTGACTTTAGCCTGGAGAGATGGCCTGACGGCTAGGCGAGATGTCCATATTGCGAGGGTTAGCATCGGTACGATTAATTTTCGGGATTGAGTGGATGAATCGATAGGTGGGATGGGATTCACTAACACAAGGCTTGGCTGAAATATATATATTTTGGGGACGCCTGGAATATGTGCACGATCCAAACTAAGTGATATGTTGAATCAAGTGAGACTTGAGAAATGGAAAAGTGTCAAGGATTTAGAAATAGAGTTTCAAAAATATGTGACGGTAGTGCGAGTGCGGCTCGGATTGAGGAAACGCATAAGAGTAGTGTGTGCGAGAGTCCTTGAATGTTGAGTAAAGTGATAAGTCGATAAGTGTACTCAGTTAGTTTCGAGGACGAAACTTTTTCTGAGTGGTGTATAATGTAGTGCCCCGTCCCGCTCAGTCAATTGGAGGAATCGGAACGCCGACGGCGTTCAAACTTAGCCTTACAACGGCTGCTCGAAGACATCGCTCGGTCGAGGCGACCGCTTGCTCAGGTGGGATAGTTTCGGTGAACTTGTCTCATCTTAGCCTTCACATAATAAATCATATGTTTTCAACTTACACAAGTAGGCTTGATAATAAAAGAGACGAATCCACATAGCTAAGGGAATAATCCCGACAGGTCGAAATAAGTTAGAACATGGAAAGGTCCAACAGTCGACTTAGAGTTGGTGCACGGTGTGCTTTGAAAATGACACTCGATCCTTCGTCCTGCGGCTTGGGAGAAGGAAAGTTGGTCTTTGATGCAAAACCATGAATTAGCCTAAGTCATAGGCGTCGTCCGCGTAAATATTCGATAAAGCATGCGCGTTTCCTCGATGCAAGGCTTGGCATAGCCTTTGCTCGTCCCTCGAGTTAAGTTGTAGGCTCGATCAAGTTAGGTAAAGTTATGCCGGTCGACCTAAGTCATTCCAAGTATTGTCCCGCTCTTTCTGCGATTGTCAAGTTAAATAGTCCCACGATCCCAAGGCCCGTCATATGAGGTATGACTTGGACGATAGCATTATGTAGAACACGAGTTGATTTAAGGCACGAGCTACAGTTGGTTCAGTGGAAAGTAAGTCACGGTCTGTCGATACTTAAGGAACACGTTATGTTCAAGTTAAGTGGGAAGGCTATGCAGTAGCCGTTCCCTGAGTTCAAAGAATGTTAAGTCTAAGCGATGGTTAGTCGCCGGGAGGAAATATGTCGGGACTGTAGGTCAGTCGCCGAGGCAACCCTGGTTTGGGCCCTGCAAAAGAAGTGTGAAAAGTGGAAGGAGTAAAGAAAAGGAACTAAGTGATGATGATGAGGTCATGCATTTATGTTAAGTCTAGAAGTTAGCGTAGGTGCGCGGTCATGGACAACTTGTCGACAAGGGCGATTGTTTCTTCGAGCGGCACCCCGGGGCCACGGGACCGACTCGGCCTAGAAAGAAACCAGTAATAGCCGAGCTGGGTAATAGGCAATTGGTAGTTCGGGGACTTGCATCGGAGATCGCTACTTGCGTTACAAGGATCCCGTTTGCCAGGCTATGTCCACGATGGCTAGTTAATGCCAGTGACCATTCATATAGATGGGTCGGCACGGGCGGCAATCCGTGTGTGTGCCTTTGGATTGAGTCAAGTTGATGGTGTACACAGCTAGAACACAATGTCTGGGCCTAAGATTTGGCTACAACGAAGGCGACGTGCTTCGGCACGAGATGTGACGTCGAGTGTTAAGTCGTTGGCATAGAGTTGCATGAGTTAGACTTGGGCTGTTGCGAGTTAAGTCGAGAAGGGCCGTAGGGCAAGTTGGGTAAAGTTATGTTGAGTTGTTGGGCACGACCTCGAAATGTGAGGCACGGCCACGTTGTCACAACAAGTATAGGCAAGACTAAGTAAGGAGGCACTGTCTCAGAGATATTGAAGCATGAATCGAGTTTATGGCACGACCGAGTCGTTACGTCATCAGAGTATGGCACGAAAGACAAGTACGAGTCGGTGCGTTGACATTACAAGCACGAGAAAGGTCTTGAGGCAAGGATAAGGAAGTTATCAGTGCGATAGCACAGTGATGGTCTAGAGACACAAAATAGGCCAAGACGTCGGTCCTAAAATTGATCCTAAGGCAAGAATAGAAAGATAATCGTTAAAGGATACGTTGCACGAAGTAAATGAACGTGTCGGTTTTGTATGGGTGGGCGAGGAGCTCACTCCACCAGTACAGTTGAGTACTGACACCCACATAGTTTTCATGTGCTGGCGCAGATAGAAGATCATGGCACGGAGCTCGCTTGGATGCGTCGAGGCACGGAGTTCCTTAGCGATTCGGGACATAATGTATGGACGTCGCCTTCCAAAGCATCTGCCGGTTCAAGACTTGTATTGAGAGATGAGAGAGAGCTGAGTGAACTTGTAAAATGTGAGAAGAGTGAGCTTGAGTGATTATAAATCTTGGCCTTGCGCCCCCTTTGTAATCGTTGTTCTAATATCAACAAAGTGCATCTTTTGTACAACTTGTGTTTCGTTCTAAATTTCTTCTGCTATTATTCAATGTCTCTGCTTGGGACTTCTGTGCGACGACCCCGTCGCAGCCGCTGTAATCGGCCGTTATGGAACCCGCCTTGTACGAGCACAATCTAGGCTCGTGCGGCATCACGCCTTAGCGAGGACGATCGCTCCTACGGGAGCAGGGCGTGACACTTGTAAAATAAGAAAAAAGTGAGCTTGAGAGACTTGTAATTAGGGGTGAGCATATCTCGATTTTAAAAACGAGAACCGAACCAGACCGAACCGAATTATAAATTCGGTTCGGTTTTTAAACTTTCGGGTCGGATTTCGGTTGTAAACCCAGTAAAATTTGGGTTTCGGTTCGAAATTCGAATTTGGTTCGGTTTTTGAACCGACCCGAAAACCGAACTGTGTAATTACCAATTTACCCTAATAGTATATATATATATATATATATATATATATATATATATATTGAGAGAGAGAGAGAGAGAAAGAGAAAACCCTAATCTTACTATTCTGCTTCTCCCGCCGCTTTCTTTTTCCACTCTTTCGATCCCTAAACCTAAACCTATTCTCTCTCCTTCTCTCTAGGAATACTAAACCCTAATCTCTGATTCTAGGCCTCTCTCTCCTCTCCTCACTTTCTTTCAGAGGCGTCGCTGCTCTCTCTCTCTTTCAACTCGGAGAAGAAACTCCTCGCCACGTCGACCTAGAGGACCGCCGAAGACAACAGAAGGGATGCCGAGCTCCTCTACAAAGACTGTCCCCGGCTCATTGAACCCCATCGACAAGGGCCACCTCGGCTTCGAGTTCTTCTCCAACGCGTTTCCTCGCGGAGGTAAAGGTGGCCGAGGAGCTCGACATCACACGGTGGGTGGAATTTCGGCACGTTTCCTCGCGGCGAGGAGCACCTGCTGTAGAAGACCAAAATTGGAGGTACTTGTATGTTTTTATTATCATTTTTGTTGCATTTGGGTATTTTTATGTTTGATTGATTTCTTTTGGGGCTGTATTTTTTTGTAGTTTTGATAGTCGATCATGTTTTAGAGCACCAGATTTGTTTTGGAGTATTATCCATGTGTTTTCAAGTTTCCAAATGATTATTGACTTCTTTGTGAGCTGCAAAGTTACACGGACACAGATACGACACGATACGGACACAACAAAACCGAATCGACCGAAAACCAATTTTTTTAATTCGGTTCGGTTTGGATCGGTTTTTAGTAATACGGTTCAATTTTCGTTTTTGGAAAATTCGATTTTCAGTTCTGTCAGTTTTGATATAGTCGGTTCGGTTTGAACCGAAACGAACCGATGCTCACCCCTACTTGTAATCATGGCCTTGCGTCCCATTGCAATCTTATTGTTTAATATCAATCAAGAGCACTTTTGAATAACTTGTGTTTTGCTTCTAAATTTTCGCTGCATGTTCAATGTTTCTACTTGGGACTTCTGTGCGACGACCCCATCGCAGTCGCTGTAATCGGCCGTTATGAAACTGTCTTGCACGAGCGCAATCTAGGCTCGTGCGGCATCACGCCGCTGGACCGCGCCCCTCGTAGACCTTCTTATGCATATGTTATCTTTATAATTGTCAAAATTTTGGACAGTCCTACCTATTGGAAGGACTGTCAAACAGTCCAAAAAGTAACATCATGTCAAATTTTTGACAGTCCTACGTATTGGAAGGACTGTTCATTTAGGACTGTCATAAATTCTGATAGTCAACAATACATAATAGATTGACAAATTTTTTGACAATCCTAAATGAACAACATATTTTCTTTAGGAATTTCAAAATACTTGACAGTCCGGTATATTGGTAAGACTGTCAAAAATTATGATGGTCCTAAAAAAATAGCGGACAACCCTTAGGGTCTGCTTGGGTTGAGAGTTAAGTGAGTTAAGTAAGAGGAAGTTAAGTGAAGGAAAATAAAAATTATGCTTGTGTTTGAGGATGGGGGTTTAGGAGGAAATGTTACATAGGGTTAAGTGGATATTTGTTTAACCTTCTTTTGTCTTTTTTTAAAAATCTCATATCGAAGATTTAGCGAGAGGATTAAGAGGCTTTGTTTAAAAAGTCATAAACATCCCTTATTTGTCCAATAAAATATCATAATTTTTTTCTTCATTTTTTTTACTTTCAGCATGTTGTTTCGTATCTTCCTCATTTGTGAAAATATTTTGATAAGATATCATGAATGAAATTTAATTTTGTGACATACGTAATAATGATATTTCGGTAACTATTGTATTTTTGTTAATCCCCCTCTCACTCAAAACCTCAAATCCAAGTAGGAGTTATTAAACGTATCCTACTTAACTTTCCTCCAATCCAAACATGGTTATATGTATTTTATGTATTGACTCTTCTCCCTCTCACTTAACTTTCCTTCATTTAAAACCACTTAGGTCTGCTTATTTTTTCCCCTCAATCCGACTAGACCCATAGTAAATTTTTTGAGCGGCAAAATTCTAAAAAAAATTGGACAATCCCGAGTAACTTTTGTATTGTCTTTAGAAATAGCTTTAGTTGCAACTTGATACCCTCAACTATTTTAGTTTTTTAATTTGATATTCTTTATATCCTAAAAAAGGGGACAAAAATATCCATGTTTAAAGCTTAAAAATACTCTCTCCATCCACCCCTGCCCTGCCCCCCGCTCTGGCTGCGGTACCCCTACCCCTCTGCGGTGCTGCCGCCACTGTTGCCACCGGCTGCGTGCGTTCCTGGAGAGAGGGGCGGGAGCGTGGGTAGTACGGCCGGGGGTGGGGGGTGCAGCCGAGGAGGGGGAGGTGGGGCGTGGGTGGCCGGGGTGGAGTGGGGGTGGGGGTTGCAGGGGTGGCTAAATAGGGGCGGGGAGGGGCAGAGGTGGTTTGATATAAAGTTAAAAATATTTAGGGTTTGCTTGGCAAATATAGGGGTAGCGGTTATGAGGTGTTTTTAGAGTAACAGTTATGAGTGGTCGAATTTTTTGTGGTTTTTAAGTAGCAGCCTTTAAGTAAGTTCAATCCGTGCTTGGTAATTCACTAACGAGCGGTTCTGGAATTTTTTTACACGAATAAAACTAAATAAGGTAGGGTATTAGTTGTTATAATTATATAATTTTGGTGATGATATAAATGGAATAAATTAATGAACTCCTTCAAAATCCACCGATTTGGACTGTTTATAAAGCCACCAAAAACTGCATTAAATCGATTTTGAGAATTTTTTGAGCCGATCAAAACTAGTGTATTCAAAAAAATTAACAAGTAGGGGTTTTCGTAAACGGTCGGTTCAAAAATATCACAGCACCGGTGAAAACACTGTTACCAAGCAGACCCTTGCTTGGATTGAGGGAAAAAAGAGAGCAGAGTTAAGCTGGTTAAGTGAGGGGGAATTAAGTGAGGGGGAGTAGAGTCAATACATCTTGCTTAGATTGAAGGAAGAGTTAAGTGGAATGTGTTTAATAACTCTTGCTTGGATTGAATGTTTTGAGTTAGAGGGGGATCAAAAAAATATAATAGTTACCAAAATATTCTTATTACCTATGTCATAATATTAAATTTGATTGGAATTTAATTAAACTTGTCAAAATATTTTCACAAATGAGAAAGCTACGGAGAAGCATGTTAAAAGTAAAAGAAAAAAAAAGAAAAAAAATTAAATATATGATATTTTATAGCACAAATAAGAGGTACTTGTGACTTTTTAAACAACCCCCCCTAACCCCGATTTCTTGGGTTAAAAAATAAACAAAAGAAGGTTAAACAAACCCGCACTTAACCCTTATAACCTTTTCTCCTAAACCTCTACTCTCAAACAAAGCATGATTTTATTTTCCATCACTTAACTTTCTCTTACTTAACTTTCTCAACCCTTAATCCAAGCAGACCCTTAATAGTTGATGGTATCAAGTAATCCAAGCATACTCTTAATAGTTGATGGTATCAAGTTGTTGAGTAAAAAATTATAGGATATCAAATTTGAAAAACATGAATAGTTTTTTTTTTTTTTTTTTTTTATGTGTCCTTCTCTCCGGTTCGGCGAGCAATGACGTCAAAGGGGGATTCGAACCGTACCCATCCCCACATGACGCCCTAGTGTACCCAACGGACTACACCCCAATGGACAAAAAAGAATATTTTAGCAAATGTCCCAATTCAAAATATAAAAAGTAGCATATATCTTCATTTTTCTAAAAAATAGCAAATGCCCACATACCTTTATATGAAACAAATGAAATGTTTATTTGTATTATTTTATTCACATCCGTCCTTCGACCAAATACAATTACTTCTTTAATTATTTGAAGAAAAATTTGTAGGAATTATACGTTAGATGATAATAAATAACAATTTAAGAAAAGATGCATATACCTTTAGTATTTGTATTATATGATAGTATAGATTGAATAGGAAACAAACTATAGTTCTTATTCCTAGTATATCTCATTATATTTAAATGAGTGCCAAGATGATTAATTCAAATAGTTTAAATTAGTGTCAAGATAATTAATCATTTGGCATTTAACATAAAAATATAATATCAAGTATCTATATAAATGATATACAAATTTGATAATTTTCATGGCATACTTCGTGCAGATAAAATAGCAATTTTTATGGCAAATGACGTGCATACGAACAATTAATAAAATAGCAAGCATTCGATGCTGTTACCTTAAATAGAAATCGGCTATCTTAAACAAAAAGAACGTGGGAATGATACAAAATCATAACAGTACCTTTTCAGAACATTAGTTCTTTCAGGAATTCATGTGGCTCATTTCAACCATCATCTCAGCAATACCTCAAAGCAATGGTAATAAACATGATACATAAATATCTTTGTAGGAGCGATTTGCCATCCTGGAGCTTTGTGCTGACCACACTAGATCTCTCTGTTTTATTGTTCATCTTCTTTATTCTCGGTGTCCCGAAAGTTGAATAGGAGGAAGAGAGAATAGAAGAGAGAGAGAGAGAGAGAGAGAGAGAGAGAGAGAGAGAAAGTACAAAAGGTAGTGCACGAAGAAGAGGTTTTATAGTTTTAGAGAGTGGATTAGTTCTAGATAATGGATGTATAAAAGACATTATTATCCCTACATAATTATTATTTTAGATAGAAAAATATATAGGCAAAATAATTGTTCATACACCTCCTATTCCTTGTTAGCAATTCGGCAAACGAAAAAAATTCGGGACGACAAAAGTACGAGTATAAATCGGCTCAGTACAAATAAAATATTGAGGATATAAACTTCATATTCTTAAATATATTGTCAAATTTGGCTAATTAAACAGGTTTTCAACACTTTTTTGTGCCAATTTTTTTTAATAATTTATACAGAAGACGTTTAAAATTTCGTATGCTTAAAATTTAGGTACGGATTTGGATCTGTCAAAAGTACGTAAGTATTATACATTTATGAAAGATATGGAAAAATTTGCATATAATACGAGTTTTATTGGGGTGATTGCTAACAAGGCTCCCATTTGGATTATATTATCGAAAAATTTCATGAGAAGCATAGAAGTTTGTAAGAATTGAATAAAAGACATAAAGTTTAGAGAAATTGCAAAGTGAGCACAATCGCGCCCAATAATAGGGCGTGAAAAATTTTTGACGCCCTAATTTAGGTCGTCAAAATTTGCTGCTCCTTAATCCCCACCCTTATTCATAATCCCCACTTCTTACCGGAAATACTAAAAAGCGCGCCACTAAATGGGGCGTCAAATTTCGAAAAAAAACGCACCCAACTATAGGGCGCCAAATTTCAAGCAAAAAAATAATTCATCAGCGCCAAAAAAATTCACGCCCTAAATAAGGGCGCCAAAAAAATTCACACCCTCAAAATTTGCTGCCTCTTCTCCATGGGGTCTTACGAGTACGTCATGGACGAGTCCTCCTCGCTCCGGGTGGCGGTCAAGCCGTTCAAGAAAAGGCAGCTGGTGGTTGAAGTTAGGTCCGAAAAAAAAAACGCGCCCAACTATAGGGCGCCAAATTTCAAGCAAAAAAATACGCGTCCAATTATAGGGCGTGGAATTTCTTTGACAGCCGTTGTAAAAATTTATCAGCTACTAGCCGTTGTAAAACATCAATTCATTCGGGCGCCAAAAAAAAATCACGCCGAAAAAATTCACGCCCTAAATAAGGGCGCCAAAAAAATTCACGCCCTAAATAGTGGCGTTACTTTTTCTCCGCTCACTAACAACTAACCATTACAATTACTTACTTTTTCTCCACAGCTGACTAACAACTAACCATTATAATTAACCAATTAACCATTACAATTAACAAATTAACAATTCCACTTAACAAATTAAATGCTTTTGTAAGACCAAATGTAGGGCGTGAAAAATACACGCCCATCTTTCGGGCGCGACGATACTCAATTTAAAATTTTTCTAAACTTTGTTCTTTTTATAAAATAAATCTAAACTATAATGCCCTCTCTGAAATTTTTCATTATATTATAGACTAAATAAAAAAATAATGAATAGTTGAGATGTAAATCCTAAAAAATATTCATAGCATAACGACCTCCGCTTCTCCCCCAAACCCTAATCTTTTCCCCCACTACTCCAATGGAGCCCTCCAAGAGAAAAAGGGGCAGGAAGCCCAATAAAACGCACGCCGAAACCCTAGACCTCCACCATCCCTCCTCCGCCACCAACACCACCGTCCCCTCCGACGACCCATCCCCCTCCGCCCCCTTCCCCGCCCGCTCCCGCGGCCGCCCCAGAAAGACCCCCCGCCACACCTCCCCCTCTCCTCCTCCCTCCAAGCGCCACCCCATCGTCTCCGCCGCTGCCTCCAACGGTGACTCTCCCGCCGCCGACCCGCCCCCAACATGGGAGCAGGTGGCGAAGGCGCTCCCGTCGATGGACGCGGTGGTCAAGGTGTTCTGCGTGCACACCGAGCCCAACTTCTCGCTTCCCTGGCAGAGGAAGAGACAGTACAGCTCCGGCAGCAGCGGGTTCATCATCGACGGGAGAAGGGTGCTGACGAACGCCCATTCGGTGGAGCACTTCACGCAGGTGAAGCTCAAGAAGAGGGGCTCCGACACCAAGTACCTCGCCACCGTGCTTGCCATCGGCACCGAGTGTGATATCGGTGAGGAATTCTTTCCGTCGCCCCTTTCCGTATTGCCATGAATTAGAATCGCCAAAGCTGGAAGCTTTTTTGTGTTGCCGTATGATTTTGTATGTGGTAGTTGAGCCCATCATAGGATTTTGCTAATAAGTAGAGAAAAGCCACGACCTTTGATATTAACACAATGTAGAACAAAAAGTGAAACATTTTTTTCCCCTGTTGCATGTAGTTTCTAGTTTGTAGCATGATGGTAGATACTGTTTGTGTTTGCATTCAAGGGGACATTCTTCATTTCATTCGGGACAAGGTAAAGCTCAAAGAGCAGTCTGAATGTGCGCACTGAGCAGGGTTGGGTCAGTGACGTAGTCACGTAAGGGGGTACATGAGGGATGGGTGGACTGTAGAGTGGTGGGAGAGGTCAGGGATAACGGATGAGGAAGATGGAGCTGGGTCTCGAATAAAGAGGGCAACATCATCTTTTCACTAGAACTGTTAATATCTAACTGCAAAACGACGATAGTTTAGTATATTTTAGTGCAAAAACGAAAGTAAAAGGTATTTAAGTGCCTATAAAGATGTACGAGATATCCAAGTGCAAAAGCGTGATAGTTCATGGTATCTAAGTGCAAATTAGCCATATATGTATAAAGCTTTAAAGGAGAGGAAAAAGAGAGAGACTCAGATATAAAAAAATACACACGGTTGCAAATTATTCGTTTAATTTACGAATATTACGAATAATATGTGAATTAAAAGAATAATTTGCAAATTGGTGAATTAGTTGCGAGTTGGTGAAGTAGTTGCGAGTTGGTGAATTATTTGTGAATTGGTGAACTGTTTTTGTATTGATTCAGATAGCCTTACATTCGCGAATTATTCACAATTTTTTCAAATAATTCGGAATATTCTGACTGTGCCTTGAAGCCTATTTATGTGTCACTTCAATATGACGAATGGTTATTCTGACAAAGTTGTTCGTGATGTATGTTTTTGTGAACTTATCTTTGTATGCAAACGTTATTGGTAAATTATCCATTTTCTGCCGTCAAATTGTGTCTGAAAAATATTTTGGGTTTTTTCTGTTTAGGCTCCTCTTGGTAAAAGAGAAGGACAAATAATAGCACATTTTCTGTTTCCTATATTTCCACGAAGAAGGCCTTCATTCCATCTTATCTCGACCATCCATCATATACATGGGAACTATAAATCCATGCAGTATGGTGCATGTTCAGACGTTTTTACTGTTTCAGATCCCAGTTGATTTACAAGAAGTTTTTCAATATAAGCTGAAACCTTTTCCAGGACCGGCCAATTCGATCACCTCCATCCGATCCCATCCTAGAAAAATACTGCCGAATCTGATACTCATGTGAAGGGCCTGAAACTGATGCAGAGTCAGTTTTTGAACCTTGGTTTGCAGTTGTCAAATCTCTCTACTGTACATAGTTTTACTTGGCACTTAGAATTATAATAAAGGCTGACAGGCTTCTCTGGCTGGCTCCTTATATTATAGTTCCTTAAACTCCATAGCTCACTGCTATCATGTGGTGACTTTTACATTTGGATGCCGAAAAAAACTGCAACTCTTGTGCTGTAACCTGTATGCTGTGTAATATACTTACATGAGCCACTGGAAGTTCAAACAACTAAAAGACCAATGATTAGTTTTTTGCTTTTATAATTTATCCCTCTTTAATATGATGCAATAATTTGTCATAGCTTTTCAATTACTCAGTTGTCTTAAGTTGTGTGCTGAAGTTCTTAGTAAAGCTTCAACAAGTAATGTAATAGACTATACCTTATCATATTGGTGTTTGTTGCCTTACTATTACTTGAATCAGAAAACTTTGATGTCTGAGGAAAGATAAAAGCTTTTGATGGACCATTCTAGTAGGTGTTGTGTTTTTTATAGTCAGTGGATTAGTTTATGTATCCATTTACCACCAATTCAATATTGGATTTCTATATAACTACCATATTTTGTGTATATCACAGCCATGTTGACCGTGAGTGACGAAGAATTCTGGGAGGGAGTCTCGCCAGTGGAGTTTGGCTCCCTGCCTGCTCTCCAAGATGCTGTTACTGTCGTTGGCTACCCAATTGGAGGTGACACAATTTCTGTGACCAGTGGGGTTGTATCACGTATGGAGATATTATCATATGTTCATGGTTCCACAGAACTCTTGGGCTTGCAGGTGCTTAAACTGGAAGTTGACCTTCCAAAGTTTTATTAAACCAGCTCTCCTTTCCCTAAGATGTTTGCCACTATGATCGAATTTGCTTTTACAGATTGATGCAGCTATAAACTCAGGAAATTCTGGCGGCCCTGCATTTAACGATAAAGGCAAATGTGTTGGTATAGCATTCCAGTCCCTAAAACACGAGGATGTGGAAAATATAGGATACGTCATACCTACACCTGTCATCATGCATTTCATTCATGACTATGAGAAGTCGGGGGGATATACAGGTAGCGTTAAACTGCCGCTAACCATTTACTATTTCTTTTACTAACCATTGTTATTTAATATTTTATTATAATATTATGAGATATTGTTGTTTATGATGTTGTGCAATAATGTTTGTGTAGGTTGGTGTGTTTTTTATGTTATAAATGTCTGTTAGATATGGCAACTCAAGCGTGTGCTCATATCTTTTCACTGGCCATTCCCAGATCAAGGAATAGCGTCGCATTAGGTTTCCAATAGATAGGATCTTTGTTGTTTCTGTATGGATCAACATAGAGTTCTACCATAACATAGGATAGCACCTTTGATATAGCTGAAGGGTGGAGAATAATTTATCTGCCTCCAAATATTTTGATGAAGGCTTGACTGTTGTTCTATGACTGTTGGATCTACTCAGTGTTGATTTCTAAATAGTTAATTGCTTCCAAACTTGAAAACGATATAGAATTTTGCAACCAAAGAACGCAAGAGAGCCATACTTTCCTGACCTAGATGTAAAAGAGAATAATTGGCATGTGCTTGAAATGCCTGGTCCATCTTGTAATCGACCCTTACAAAACATGGGATTGAAGTTAAGATGTTCAATGCGACTCATCAAGTGTCTTTGTATCAAATATCATAATATATCATTCAAGGTGGTAGATCTTGTGAGGGAGCATTTCTACAAGAAGGATTTCGGACATAACTATAAGGAGTGGAAGGGTCAAGGAGAACCTTTGTTTCTGTAATATTAGTTATCTTTTAATATGAAAGTGGTAGATCCACTTTCAGAGATCACTTTGAATATCGCCAGCGAAACCTGGCACATGAGACGATATTTGCTGCGAGCGGGCCTAGTTTTGATTTGGAGGATCTGAATCCTGAGGCAAACGAGTTTTATGATATGTTCAAGGATATCGATACTCCGTTATATCCGGGTTGTGACACTCATTATGTCCTTTCGGTGGTGATGCTGCTATTAAACCTCAAGCCTGATTTTAACTTGTCGTAAGAATGTTACGACCGAATAATTCAGTTTGTCAGAGTAGTTGTTCCCAAAATGATCAAATTATGGACTTGCCTGAAAACTTCTACAAGACGAAGATAATGATACATAAACTCAGATTAGGGTACGAAAATATAGATTATTGTCGAAACAGCTACATGTTGTATTACAAAGAGAACAACGATAAAATATATGCATTTTTGTCATGAGGATCAGTACAAGCCAATTTGGGACGAAGGAGTCAACCGCCCGAGAAAAGTTGCGTCCCTACAAGTACATTAAGTTCTTGTCGATCACAAAGAGGCTACAAAGGATGTAAATATCCAAAAATACAATACAACACATGACATGGCATAGAAAGGAACGAATGATGGATTAAGGAGAATTATCTTACACTTACGATTATGATAGAGAGGCATGTAAGCATTTTGATTATGTCATGCAGAATTTGTTGTGAGGCCGAATTTGTTGTGAGGCCTAGGAATATTTGGTTGGCTTTATGTTCTGATAGATTCACTCCTTTCGGATAGTCAAGATCTCAGTACTCTTGTTGGCCAGTAATTTTGACCCCTTACAATCTACCATCGTGGATGTGCATTAAGACTCCTTACATGTTATTGATACAACTTAACTGATATTCATTCAGATGCAACATTATAAATAAAGCTTAAAAATATACCATTGTTTTATTCTTTTTTGTTTGATTGTTTTATTCAATGATTCATTGTTGCACTGTAATTGGCTCTTTATTGCACCTTTGAGATGAATTAAATTTGTAAATCTTATAATCAACCCCGCATCCCCATCTTCTTTATCTACCTTCAGTTGTTGGATAAATTTAAGGGAAGCTCCCTACTTGAATTAGCTTAAATTGCATGATGAAAAGCACCTAGGAGATGCACACAATTCCCTTCCTCTTCCCACCTTCACAATTCACTATGGGAAAAATGAAAGAAAGTTCTACTTGAATGTTTGAACTGCACAATGAATGAGCTTCCCACCTACTGTCAACTGTCTTCAATTCAAGGGATGTTCCTCTCCCGAGAAGTTTTGTACAAGAATTTGGCATGCCCATCTGTAGTGTAAAAACTAGTCGCCATTTCATGGTTTATTTTCCATGTGGAGTTTGGTCATAAAGTTGACCCCATATTGTTGGAAATGGGTTTGATGATTATGATGCTAGATCCTGAAAATATCCTTACTATATTTCGATCACAAGTATAATTCTACTAAGTTGTTTTCCTAAAAAGGTAAGCATCTAGTTTTTCTGCAACATGTGACTTCATTGTAATATATCTGTGTTTAATTTTAATCATTACTTTTGTCTCAGGCTTTCCTATACTTGGAGTTGAATGGCAAAAAATGGAAAATCCTGATCTCCGCAAAGCAATGGGGATGACACCCAACCAGAAAGGTGTTCGTATTAGAAGAATTGAGCCAACAGCACCAGAAGCTAAGTACCTGAAGTCATCTGATATCCTTTTGAGCTTCGATGGAGTTGATATTGCTAATGATGGAACAGGTAAGTTACTGCCAACCAAATTTTGTGCGTTCTAAAATGTTGTGCAGTACACGTTCTACCTTAGCCTCCCTTCTTTGCTTAAGTTGTTTCTCCCTTAATGGCAATTCAAACTTACGTTTGTATGATAAGTATTGTCGTTAATTGTTAGAAGTTAATGACATAATAGTTGACTTGATATTATAGCCAAGTTGCTTAGCTTGTCACTTGTTTTAACCTTGTGACAATCTTTTTTTGCAAAGATATCATGCAATTTCCAAATCTCTTTTTTGTATTGATTTGGTTTAAAATAACTTATCTCTTTCCTGTCACGAAAGTAAAATCTCATACAAATCTTGTCTACTGAATCTCTAAACTTCCTTAACTGAGAACATTCAAAGGCTTTCCACTTGCAAGGCAGGCAACACAAAGTAGATCATTAGTATAGGTGTTAGATTTTTGTATAGCTGGAATCAAGAAGCGCATAATGTGTTATGTTTCTCCCTTGCAAGAAGTGGACTTTGCCTTTGGGATTATGTGCATTCAGGATTATGTTGTATTCCATCTTGTTCCTGTAGGACACCCATGCAGCGTTATTTGGTTGTGAGTTTGTGATTTTCAAGTGTAATGCAGATCTAATGCCCGTGTTATTGTTGCAAGACTAGATTAAGCATCTTATTTTCTTTCACTAGCATAATATGCCAAGCTTGAGAAGTTAAACCTGGAATACCATCCCCCAATTACTGGCGAGATTAAGGAGGATATTTTTGGGGAACAAGAGGTTCCAATGCAACATGTAGTGTTAGTTCCAATGCCTGTGCTAGGCTTGAGTACATATATGTTCATCCATTTGATTCTGACAAGCGCCCAACTTTTGGTTAGGAACATGTGCACTTTATCCATATTGATCTTTCAGCTTGCATTGCTTAGTTGAAAGGAATGACCAATAATTTTGATGTGAGGCTTGTGTGATGGTGTGATTTTATTGAAAATGCATTCGCGGTACCATGTATCTTTACTTGGTAGGTCATGTCTGGGTTGCTCGAGAATTGTGGCAAAGTTGATGGCAACTATCCATTTGGAGTGTCTTAGAGGCCAAGTCAACAGGTTGAGTTTTCCCAAGAATCTTACTTGGTTTTGGCTACTATTAACATAAATGAGACCAATTAGGAAATCATGAGATAAGGCTACACCATACCAGTTAAACTTGGAAGTTCTAGTTCCATTAGGATTGGAATCTTATTTGTGAAGTCTTACTAAGACACGGACCTGGTTTCTGATTGATTGGCCTTCATTAGTTAGTACCTGTCCTATTGGAACTCCAATAGGATTGGTTGGAATCTTATTTGTCAAGTCTTATTAAGACTATGACGTGGTTTCTAACTAGTTTGGCTTTATTAGTTAGTACATTTTATATTAGAATTCATGTTATAACCTAGACCTATTTGGAAGTTTAGCTGGATAATCTTTCCATATACAGAGCTCATTTTGTACTGTTCGGCAGTGAATTAATGTTTCAAATATTCATTAAGGCCGGTGGCCCCTAATTCTAACAACTAAACTCATTTGCTCCAGGGGAAAGAGATTTTATTCTCTTCTGTTGTACCTTCTATTTCTTGGTCCTCCTTTTGTAACAATTTCATCTACGCCTCTATTCTTTTCCTTGATGATTTCCATCATATATGTTATGTGTCCTTCCAATTGTTTAGAGATATCCTTGCATAGGCTTACTTTGATTTTAGTCTCAAATTTTTACAAACCTTGAATGGGGTAGCAAAAATATATTTGAATTACATTTTTGTGATGGAACTGAAAATTTGATGTTGGATACTAATCCTTTGGTGCTAGAAATAATGATTATGTTTGCTTGGAGTAATTTGAATTATGAGCTTTTTCTCTATTTGTTAAAACTTCTTTCTGAGCTCTCTTTTACCTCCATTATACTTTCTTCCATAATATGCACTATCCTGTCTTCATCTTACCAAAATGATCAACTTGTTTGTGCTTTCAGCTTGCATTGTAGTATGATGTAGACAGTTTATTTGTGGCCAATAGTTGTGGTCTTTCTAGCTGCGACCTATTATTGTTGAATATGTTGGTTACCTTTTCTGTTGTTTCATTATAATGATCATTCGCAAGTGTACAAAGGACTATTCTATTCCCTTTAGTGATACCAGGTCACACCACAAGGTAGTGATGGAACTCGGTGTGAAAGATAACACCACGACACATATGTTGATCTTGGCAAATGCTGCAAGCCCCACTATGAACCAAAGGTAGAGAATCAGTAATGGGCAAAGTCACCCCCTGGAGCCCATCCAAGAATACAGTTGAACTCACTCTATAACCAAGAAATTCACCAAGGAAAAGGTTAAGAGGAGATAAAAGATGCTAGAAACATTCATTCAATGTCTCAAATAAACTTGATAACTTGAACTTGCTTACAAATGATCCCAAAGGAGTGGGTGGGTGGGTACTTATAGGGTTCAGATGACTCCTAAGCTTCTTAACATGACTCTTACAATACCGATAATAGATGGTAACTCTTAAGACTTCATAACTACAACATTTAGTAAAAAACAACTAAATAACTTGACTGATAGTCTTCTGGAAATTGCTCTGCATGAGATCATTAAATCCATGCAAATTATGTCATTGGGAAGAGATTTAGTTATACTTTCCAATGGCTCAAATGAGAAGTCTTTCAAGTTCTGTAGACAAAGTTATGGCTAAAACACTGAGTAGTGTTCAGGCTGTCCAGCAAAACCGAGATGAGTTTTAAAGACTTTCCTGCAACTCAGTTGCTCCTGTTCATTTAGTCTTTTAATCGTCACACTTTGCTGAAGGTTCGCAGAATCGGCTAGTACCGATACGTATCGTTTGTATTGTATCAGTTTTGGCATGACTGATCCGATATTGACCCACACCAACATTGGCCTATACCAAAATTGGGTTCTCTTTTCGGGTCAATTCAACAATGAAAGAATTAGAGATAAAAAGAGAAAAGTACGTCAAAACAATATCGACACAATGATTTCATGATGCCGAAGATCAACATGATACAATGTGTCGATAAAATTCCTTATCGATATACTGTAACCATTCCATTTATCAATGTTTTATATTATAAATTCATAGCTTTAATTCATTTCAATATTATTCCTTTCAAAACTATATATATTATGCGAGTACTTTGCCTAAAAGCAAGTAAAACAACAAGTGTCTATTGTGTTGAACAATTAAGCAATGTTGAATATTATTCCGTTCAAAACTAACAACAAAAAACAAATGATACATATGATTATGCCTAAATGTATCAAATACTTTTCTATTTTAAAAATAATTTTATATTATCATTTGGGTTTTTGAAACCAATAACTCCAAAACTCCAAATGATACATATGATTATGTGTATCAAACACTTTTCTATTTTAGAAAATAATTTCATATTATCATTTGGGTTTTTGAAACCAAGAACTCCAAAACACCAATCCGAAACTGCCGGAACCGACGATACCGATCATCGTAAACTAAGATGGGTTACCAATTCCGGTACTGATAACGTGAACCTTGGCTGCTGTTTTAGTTGTAATAGGAATAATATTTTTGTGGGTGTTTGTAAATGTTGAAGGAAATCATAAGCACCATAACTCATCAAGGTATTCCATTGACACATTAGATCTGTTGGGTAGATTAGTTGATTTGGCATTTTCCCCCCTGAGCCTAGAAAAATACAAAGAGAACTCATTTCACAGAGAAATTAAACTTAACGATATTGGTGACAGGGGAAATCTACATCCTGGCATACAGGGCATCACAACTATAACAGTTTGCTTCTTTTGAATAGGGTGGTATTTCTTCTTTCCCTTTGGCTTAAGTGTCGGCTTAACTTCGTACTTGGACTCTTTTTCAAAACAAGGGAAATTTGGGGAGTGGTCCTTGGTGTGAAAACTGCAAAAGCTAAAAGATAGGTTTACCTGCCAGCAAACCGACCTTGGGATTTACGACAGGTCCTCTCTTTTTTAGCTATCTTTGCCAGGAATTGGTGCCAACAGTGAGGGTTGAGGTCAGGTTGAGGGCTGGTTGTAAAAACTTCATTATTTCATGTGGAACTTCCTGCATTCTGTTGCTGACCTCATTCTGAAATTGAAAGACTTGCTTTTGAATCCATCTATATGGCCTTAAAGGAAACATTTAACTTAGATCCTTAGGTGAGAGTTTTTACATCTTAGTTGCTGGTAATCGTGGTTCTTGCTTTTGACTTTTAAGTGGACGCTCGGAAATTGTTTACTGATAACTATATAGATAGTCATAGTTTATCTTGCTTATGGTCATATGCTTTGGAAGGAATAGCACTAGGATAATGTGTAAGATTTCTATTTTTAGCTAGCGTACCTCATAAGTGTTCCATTGAACTAGTGCACCATTTTTTTTTTTCCTTCTTTCAGTTTTCTACACTATTTATCTTTAAATTGTTGTATGTGTTTATCATGACTACCAGTATTATTCTTCATATGTGTAATTTAGTTGGGTTTATTAATAGGCTATGTGATTCGATTTGCTATTGCCATAGAGATGATAATTGTTTGAAATAATAACCCTACCTATTTTCTTCTAGACCCTTCCCTTATTTAGGTAATCTTAGAGAATTGCTCCTTGGCTGCATGGGCTTCAATTGTATGATCAAAAGGGCAGGCCTGCCTATCATCACTGGCTTTCCTTATGGTTTTACGCTAGGCCCTCTTTTGTTCATAGTTGCCTCCATTAGGTATTTGGTATCAACTCATTGTGGGTTGACATTATGTTCATAGTGGATTGCAAAACTTGCTCATTCTTTTGTCATCTATCTTGCTGTTAGTGCCTTTTTACAGGCTCTACTGCTGATCAGAAGAGAAGGCTTGCAAGATTTTGATCAACAAACAACAATAATAATGCCATTTATTCCAAAGCTGTGGGGTTGGCTAGTGTGGCTACATGTATCTTTCTCTTCCATTCAGATTTATTAAGGGCCATCTTCCTCGAGCACCGGCTATGATGGTGATGTTCTATATCATTGTCATCATCATCATCTAAGCCGTCTTCCAACCGAATGGGTTAGGGCGTGGATCATGGGAAGACTCCAAAAATTGAAGAAGTTCTTATGACCGGCTGTCCACCTGATGCCGACCCACTATTTTGGTGCTAAGTTCCTTGGTAAATAGCTTCTCGGTCATTCAATTTTAGCTCATGATACCAAGGAGCACCCTCTAAGTTTCACTAGACAAGAAAAGAGTCTAGATGAAAAGGTAAGGTTATCCGATTTGCTACAGGGAATTGCATTAATCTCTTTGTCACAAGCCAAAGGAATGACCTTCACATCTTCGCTGTCGAAACAACTTTTTAGAAGAACTAAGCCTATCTCATGAATTGTTTTTTGTGTGTCACGATTGCCTTTGATTGTGGATTCTTTAGACATATAAATCTTCTCCATTCCTGGGAAATTAATCTTAACAGGCTACTTTTTAGGTTGTAGCTCTTAACACAGAGTTTAGCCTAGCCTCACCCCAAAGCGATTGTCCTTGCTCTGCAACTTTCTTAAACTTTCAATTACCAGTACCTCCTCTTAATGCTTATCCACCGGGTGGGGTGTTAAAGAACCAGGTTGTTCGCGAGCCGGCTTGTGCTCGGCTTGCTGAAAAGCCCGTGAGCTGAGCTTTTTGAGCTCAAGAGCACGTGCCTGGGCTTAAGAACATGCTTGTTAAATAAAAGAGCCCAAACAAAAGCTTAGAGGTATTCGGCTGTGAGCCGGCTCGTTTTTATTTGTGTAATTATATAAACAAAATATCATACACCAATAGACTTTTCCAATTTGGTATTAAGTTCATTTAAACACTTGCACTTTGATCGTATGCTTACTGAGATCTACTTTTGGCTTGAGATGAAGTTCGTGAGTTTATAAACAAGATAAATTCAAGCTTAAGCTTGTCTATAATCCAAGCTCATCAAGATTTCGAGTTTAAAAGAGCGGCTTGCGAGCGAAGCTCGTGTTCACAAATATTTTGGAGAGCCGAGCTTGAGCTTAATTGTAGGCTCGTCTGAAAGCTTGAGGCCTATTTTCCCTTAGAGAGCCGGAGCTCGAGCAGAGGGTTGGTCGTTCAAAGCTCGGTTCGTTAACACCTCTAATCCACCCTGATGCACTAACAACTTTTACATTTCCAGACATAATCAGCTAACAAACTATTGTATGCAACTTGGATCCCACCCTTTATTACTTATTAGTCATGAAATGAGGCATTTTTATCATGAAATGAGTCATATCCATATATATAAAGGTATGGTGTGCAACTTTCTAGTTTTCTGACAGAATTTACATGTGAACATGAGTTCTCTAGCAACTAGCAGTTAACATAGTGATGCACTAATGCTAAAGTTTATATATTGAAGCAGAATGACAAACAATAAATGTTTCCATTTTTTTCTTGGCTCAATTCATTTCTTTTGAATGACTACATTTTAATTGTTTTGGTCTTTAGTTCCTTTTAGGCATGGCGAGCGCATTGGGTTTAGTTACCTTGTTTCTCAGAAGTATACTGGGGAAACTTCAGTGCTGAAAGTTCTACGCAAATCAAAAATCCTTGAATTTAAAATTGAGCTGGCAACACACAGGAGGCTGATTCCATCTCACATCAAGGGGAGGCCTCCATCATATTATATAGTTGCTGGCTTTGTTTTTGCTGCTATATCAGTTCCATATCTTCGTTCTGAGGTATAAATGTACCCCCTTTAGTCGAATTCATGCTTCAAACATTTTTAGCTTCTCTTCAATTAATTATGGAGAAGAGATGATACTGTCTTTGGTTTTGAGTTTCATCAATGACTGCCCATAACCAAGCATATATGTACTCACATTCACTACCCTCTGATGGAAAGCTGACAGGTTGTAGTATGATCTAGCTAATGGTTTTAGTAAGGCTATATATATATATATATATTAAATTTTATTATTATTATTATTATTTTATTTTATTTATTTATTTTGGGAAAGGAAATTTTATTGAATAAGACAACAGAACCAGGAGCGGGGCCCACAGGCGGCCACCCGCTTTCAAAATTCAAAACCAAAAAAACAAAAGGACGCACGTTGCCCAAGGGGGCACTGGGCCCGAGGGAGGGGCCTGCCCGAGGAGGGTGCGGGGCCCGAGGGTGGGGAGCGCAGCCCGAGGAGCCGGCGCAATCCGACGAGGAGGGGGGGGGGCTCAGACCCGTCGGGAGTCGGGAGGGAGCCGCCGGGAGAGGGAGTAGGAGAGTGGGGGAAAGCCGCGGAGAGGGGGCGGCCCGAGGCGGGCAGCGCCCGGGGGGGGGGGGGGGGCTGCCCGGGGGGGGGAAGACGACCCACGAAGAGGGGAGGAGGGGAACCACGACGCGAGGCGCGTCGGAGGGGGAGAGAGGGCTCCACCCACGGTTAGGGGGCGCCGGAAAGGGAGGGAGGGGCTCAACTGCCGGGGGGCCGGAGAGGGAGGGGCTCGACCCGAGGGAGCGGGAAGGGAGCCGCAGCGGAGGGGGAGCACGACCACGGGGAGGGGGAGCCGCAGCGGTGGCACGACGACGAAGAGAGGGGCCACCAGGGGAGGGGGTGTAGGCCGCGACGAGGATGGGGGGAGACGGAGGTTCAGACCCTGGGGAGCGGGGGGCGGGGGCACCACCACGGCTAGGGGAAGGGGGAGCCACAGCGAGGGGAGGGGGGCTCAACCCCGGGCGAGAGAGGGGAGGAGGAGGATGGGGGGGGGGGGGGCTTGACCGCCGGGGGGGGGGGGGGGACTTGACCCTGGGGGAGCGGGAAGGAAGGAGGGGGGGAGCTCGACCACGGGGAGGGGGAGCCGCAGCGGTGGCTCGACCCGGAAGGGGGAGCCACGTCAAGGTCGTCGGGGGGAGGGGTCCACGAGGAAGACGCGGCCAAGGAGGTAGGGGGCCACCTAAAAGAGAGGGATGCCGGTATGCGGGCCGCTGCCGAGGGAGGGGGCGACACGGGAGGAGGAGCGGCGGGGGGGTCCAGAGGGGGATGGACAGGTTTCCGGCGCCTGGCACGGGTACGCCGGAGACGACGTCGCCGAGGGCGCCGAGGGGGGAAGGGGAGGAGGTGGGGGAGACCCGGCTGGAAGAGGGGGGGGGGGGGGTGGCTCCAAAGGGGGTGAGGCCAGGAGAGGCTCGGGCTGCCGTAGAAGAAACCGGCCGGCCACGCGGGCCAGCCAATCACCAGGAAGGCTCAGGCGAGCGGCGGCGCTCCAAGCCGGAGCCTGCTCCACTGAAGTGGCGGCAACGCTCCTAAAAACCCTCTCCCAGACTATATAGTATTTGCTTTGTGCTCAAGTACTTTCTCTACCTTCAGAAGAAATAAAGGATTAATCTTGAAATTTGAAATATTGCAGCTTATGACTGAGTACATGCATCATATACACATTTGTGACACCATTATGTGGAGGGTTAATTATTAAAGGTGAATATTTGGTGCAAGCTAATTCAATTATAAGTGTGCAGAGATATTAGATATTCAATAATTCAACAATTTGTGGAGAATTGAGTTGTGTATGAACTGAACTGGATAAAGCATTTTACCTGCATTCGAATAGCAGTTTCAATTCTATTACCAGGCCTAAGTAATATGTGTGTTTCTTGACTTATATGATAAGTGATCAGTTTTACTCCTGCAATCTACAAAAGCCAATGTGATCTCTTCTTTACCATTGCTAATCTGTTTGTTTTAGTTCTTGTTGCTTTTGATACAAAAATGCTGATATCTAATTCTGCGAAATCCAAGGTTGTGAAAAGCGCTAGGTGCTAGTCGGGCGGGCACCCGCCGCCTAGCGACTAGGTGGTCGCCTAAGATTTAGGCGGTTCAAAAAAAAAATACAAAAAATCTAGTGAAAATTGCAGAAGAAGTCCATAGAACCCCAAAACATGCATAGTCACGCCCCGGTTCCGCGAATCTGATCGTCCTCGCTTGGGCGTGATGTCGCGCGAGCCTAGATTGCGTCCGCACAAGGCAATACCTTAACGGCCGATTACAGTAGCTTAGCGACGGGGTCGTCGCACAGAAGTTCCGACCAGAAAAGTTGAATAACATATGATGTATAGAAACAAAATGATCTTTATTGAATAATCAGCAAAATTACAAAGGGCACGAAGTTAAGATTACAATCACTCAAGCTTACTCTCTCTTTTAATACAAATAACTATGCTCTCTCTTTCTCTCAATACAACATAACTAGCTGATGCTTCAGGAGGCGATGTCCTTAGATTATGTCCGTATAGGTGAAGACTCCAATGCGGTCGCACGCTTCGAAACGCCAAGGAACTCCATGCCTCAGCGCGTCCAAACGAGCTCCGCCCCGAACGAACTCCGTCCCGAACGAACAAGTACCTGAATCTGCACATGAAGATTGGTGGGGTGTCAGTACACAACCGTACTGGTGAGTGAGCCTCTCGTCCATCCATACAAAACCAACACGTTATTTTAGTGAGTGCAACTTATTCCTTTGTGGTCTTTCTGATCTTGTCTTAGTATCAATTTCCAATACATAGACTCCTGGCCTACTCGTATTGCAACCAACGTGATCGTGCTTCAAATCCTTGTGTCCGTGCTATAAAATTCATTTGTGCAACATCGTGGTCGTGTCTTGCAGCAACGTGAATCATACCTTTTTTGCCTTGTCAAATGACTCAAATATGAACTCGTATACTTATGTCAATGACTCAAACACCCGATGTCATATCTCGTGTCGAAGCACGTGTCTTTGCTATACCAAGTCTTAGGTTTTATAAAAATTGTGTTGCAAGTCGTGCACACATTTCTTGAACCATTCATGTCGTACTTACACTTCTTGTGACTTAACAGACATCGTGCATGTGGATTGTCGCTCAGCACACCGACTCATCTATATAAAAGATCACGGCTCCCGGGCCTACCTGGACTTTATAGCCCGGCGTAGACAAGGTCGATCGGCACGGGTAGCTAGCCCCGTCTAAAGCCTTGAATCACCTGAGCGGTACAATCCAGTTCAGCTATCGTGCCTTCCTCCTAGGTCGGATTGGTCCCGTGGCCCTATGTTGCCGTCCGAGGATGCATCGCCCTTGTCGACAAGTTGTCCAATGGTCATGCAATGGTGCCTAACTCACCATATAACTCAAATCAGTGTTCATCTTTTTCGTACTACGTTGGAGACTCCCAAACGAGGGACCGCCTCGACGACAATACGGTCGTGTGAACTTTCCATGTTACCATACCTTCTGACTCAAATTCATGAACGACTATTCGATAGTCTTCCTGCCTAACTCAACTTGAACCAACCGTGTCCCGTGCCATTCCACCAAATTAAGTCATAATCTATGTGACAAGTCTTTGAAACCGTGAAAACGTGACAATGAAGTCGTGGGAACGTGCCTGCTAACACAAGCATTGAGACTGTGGAAGCTTGCTTGCTAAGATTAGCACTGAGACCGTGGGGACGTGCCTGCTATGACATCAAGTAGATAGTCCGTGGCATAACTTTTGCTTAACTTAATACCTGCGGTCGAAAGACTGAGTGCCACTTTGAAAACCATCGTGGATTGATATCTAGGCAACAAGCTAACACTTTCAAGTTCTATATACATTTGACACAATGATATTATTTTCTTAGTTATGTGGATTCATCACTTTTATTATCAAACCTATTCAGTGCAATAAAAACTTCCATTTATTAGTGTGAAGGCCAAGCATAGGCAAGTTCATCGAAGCCACCCACCTGAACGAGGAGTTGCCTCGACCGAGCGAGACTTCGAGCAAGCCGTTGCATAGCAAGTCCAAACTTAGTTGCGTTTCGATTCCTTCGGTTGAACTGAGCGGGGCAGGGCACTACAGTGGTTTGGGGGGGGGGGGGGGGGGGAGAACTAGGCAGGCATCGGGCGGGCATTAGGCGCCGCATAGGCCGCCTTTTTCCATAACAAAGTTCTGCCGTGTCCACTATACAAACAGCCTGATTTTGTAACTCATGATATCTTTGTCATTGTGTGTGCCTTGTAGATTTTGAACAAATTAACCAAATCGCAGAAATTCGATGTTTTTGTTGTGTTCTTGAGACTGCTCCTCTTAGGGTGTAACAAATACGGATAACCAAACATGATCCTGATCCCTTTTTTTTTATATAACAAATATGGATCTCCATTATCCATTGATTTAAGATGTGGATACAAATATGGTTTGAATTCCCATATCCGATTTATCCGCGTAGTATTTAAATACTATTCGAGCCTTTTTAAATTGCACACGGAATTTAATTTTCTTTGTAATTTCACACTGTTAATATCGATAGATCTGAATTTACATCTGATCTAGTTAAAAAAGACGTTGATGCACAAATATGGCACATGTATAAGGTTCAAAACATACCTGGTACACAAATATCTGTAAAAATGCAAGATACGGGTATGACGGAAGTAGTGTACTTCATACTAGTATATTAAACAAAGACACATGGAACATCTTCATGGATAGACTAAGAGTCTAAGTTTCTTCACCATAGACACCAAGTGAATTTAAGTTTGAAAAAAATGTAATTTAAGTTTAAACATAAAGAAAATTTGATTTATAAAAAAAAGCATTCAAAGTTGTATTTTAAATGCAAGGTCATATCTAATGAGCTGCCCTAAGTACATAGAAAGTACCCATGAAGTACACAAAATTAAAATTGAAAGTAAAAATAAAGAAACTTATGGGTACGTACCTACCCAGGAGCATAGTCATAAGTTCAGGATCAATTTGACGAGGTTAAAAAAGTTCGAATTCCACAGATGTAGAAAATGATATGTCAACATAGATATGATGCTCATATTTTTATAATTTTTTTTAAGTACGAACCTAAATATTAAAAAGCCAAAATTTTGGTTTCTAAGAAAGTGAACTAAATAGTATATAAAAAAGTTCGCACTATTTTATCTTCTACAAATTATGAAAACTGGATTGAACATATTTTGGAAGGAGTTCAAATTACTTTGGCTTTTTGTAAGGGGTATTTGAGAAAAAAAGAGAGGACCCTTTTACACTTTAGGAAATTAATAAAGACAGTTTTGGACTGATTCCTTGTGTGAGTGTTGGCTACAATATGTCAAGTTGGGAGTCTTGTCACTAGTTCTTTTAGTACCACATTGGGTGGACAGAGAAAGGAATGCTGAGCTCTGCTTACGAATAGAGAAGGAGGGGTATAGCTCAACTATTGCCTTGTGTGGTATATGGCTAAAGACAGGCCCAGGCGAAAGTAGCTTGCATTGCAGGCTGACTTACAAACTAAATTGTTTCGCGAGTAAATTATCTACTGTACGAACCATTCCTGAATTACCCCAAGGATTGGTTCAGTTGGTTAAGCCCACTCCCTCTTCTGTAAGAGGTCAAGTATTTGAATCTTGCAGCTACATTTGATCTTTGACTTACATGGGGAGTGTGCAGTGGGGACTTTGCATTCTCCCTCAGGTAGCCGGTCAGCTGCTATCATGCCCTTGGGTTTTTTTTTTTAAAAAAAGCGTGAGTTCATTATTTGAATTTTTCTGAAAATGTTGTGGATATTGTTAATATGCCCAAAGTACCACTACATGAACCTTGTAGGGGTGTACCTTTCTAAATGGAGTCTCCATGCTTCATAGGATGAAATCATCCAAATGATATCCATATTTGTATCTGCTATATGAGATAGCTGATCCATATATGTTCCATTTACACCCCCACTAGCTATTTTTTGTGCCTTAAAAGTAGTTCTTGGGCATGAGATGACAAATAGGGCACTTGAGGCTGTTGATCACATAAGATAATGAGTATCAAGGTGCTGATGAGTTGATCATGGCCCAACTTTAGTTGTGGTATAATGAACAATAGTTTAGTAGTGGTCGCCTATGTGATGACGAGAGCTGGAAGAAGAGTAAAACATAATTTGTAATGGTAGATACCCATTGTTGGTGGCCATCTGTGGTGGTGATGCATGCAGCAGTGGAGATGGCAACTTTAGTGGCGACATGTTGATTGTGTCAGGTGATGGTGCAGTGATTGTGGTAGAAACAGGAAACTCAGTGTACTGGTGGCAACTTCATGAATCACAAGTGATCCTTTAATGATTGAAGTTGTCAATGCTGGCAATGATGCTTAGATGGTGTTATCTGCAACAATAGGCATCAATAATAGGAATAGCAACATGATCTTGATATTTACTAAATTGCTGGTCTAGCTATGTTCTAGCCTCAACAGTGAAAGAAATAGACAAATAAGGACATTGCTCACATCAATTTTTCTTGATAGTTAAATCTTAGACTTCTAATAGTAAGGTTTGAGACAACAGCTAGTATCTCAAGATTCTCACCCTTAAATTTGTCTAATTTTGTCCCATACGTGATACATTAATTCCCCCAATAGCCATATGTGGTCAAGACAGGTACTCTAGTATTTCTAGTAAGATAAAGTGAACAATTTTTAAGCAAGGAAAATTTTCTTCTTCGCCCTGTTTAAGATTCTCATGACATGCTAATGGCGGATAAAGAAACGGAGTTGTTGGTGAAGAGTGAAGAAGTCAACTCAGCTAATGACTAATGTTTTCATCAAACTGATTTCTCCCTGGTGTGCTAGACTGCTAGTTTTATCTAGACAACAATTTGTTAGTCTTGAATCATAATTTGAACCTTAGAAGACAGAAACTCCTAGAAGATCGACGAACCACAGTAAGAACCTCGATTAGGCGGTTCTTACTTGGGAGCTTGTTGGGAGCTCGCTTCTCCTATGACGGGAGCTCGTTTCTCCGGCGACGGGAGAATGTTTCTCCGACGACATGAATGCTTCCCACAATATGACCATAATTTTAAAAGATAACATAAATTTTGGGAAAAAAGTTAGAAGATTTTTAATACACGTTTATCAAAGTACCAAGAAACTCTAGATTATTTACCTTGACATTATAAAAAATCAACATGCGAATGATCTCTGTTACTTTTGAAGAAAACTTTATAAATTCTAATAAATATTAAGATATTTATAAGTATTGATAACAATAATTAATATACACAAATTTTTTATTAGCGCATGCTCCCATCATGCTCCCAACTTTAGACTCTTCTAAGTAGCAGTGTTCCCCTGCTCCCGTTCCCGACCCCGCGTCCGTCTCCGCTTCCGCTTCTGGCTTTTAAGATTTCAACAGTGTATCTAGTGAGGTATGTTATAATATGCTGCTTAGCTATTACATCTTCTTGATCTCTTTATTTCTTTGTTTTGCAGTATGGGAAGGATTACGAATTTGAGGCACCTGTGAAGTTGTTGGACAAGCATTTACATTGGATGGCACAGTCACCTGATGAACAACTTGTGGTGGTATCCCAGGTAGATTTTGTGGTCATAATAGCTATTTATCCTAGCTATTTTGTCTGTATATTTATAAGGTTCTGTTTATTTAAAATTTCGCAGGTTCTTGTTGCAGATGTTAATATTGGTTATGAAGAGATCGTGAACACTCAGGTGTGAATTGTTCCTTTATATCTTCCATGTTAGTTATTCAATCAAAGTATTGTTTGTCTTGACTTGGCTAAATAAATGGAATGGTCAGTAATGTTTAAGGATGTTGTTGTACTTCTGAGTAGACAGAACGACGACCGATCCAAAGCATGCTTTTATGCAGTTTATGGAATTACAATTAAGTTTTAGCATTTATTCCTGATCCTGCTTATTAGGTCTTACGAACCTAATTCCTTTCATTGAAGGTACTTGCTTTCAACGGCAAACCAGTCAAGAATCTGAAAGAGTTGGCAAAGATGGTAGAAAGCTGCAATGAGGAGTTTTTGCAGTTTGATTTGGAATATCAACAGGTACTTGTGTCTCGTGTTGCAACATATTTTTCTGATGAACTTTGGTGTTGGTATCCATTAGACATGTATAATTGTGCTCGGTAGGACTACTCATTACATGGAACTTTGATTGATTTCCTGCTTCTTATTTGTTCATTTGGTAGGGTATATGTTTTGCAACACGGACAAAATCATTGGGGAAGTTCATAAGGACAATTAAGTAAAAGGATGACATGCCTGTTCTTGGTCTTCTATCACAATTACCTATTAGGCCATTTTAGATTTTAGGAAGCTACTATCTGGATTGCAAAGTAAAACTAGGGCGAGATTCCATTTCAAAATGAATTGTCCAAGTAGTTTGTAAAAGTCGACTTTTTCATAGATTGGGCTATTGCCACTGCTAAAAAGCTAATTTCATGGGCTAATAATTGCCAAAAGTTGATAATACCTAAAGTACGCCTAACCATCTGCAAAAACTTTAAAATTGATTTAGTTGTTAATTGTTTCTCCTCTGCGACTGCCTTGACCGAACCTGTGCCAATAACAAACCAAGCTCCCCCACCTTGCCACCGCCACGCCAATCGCTTCTTCGTCCAGATTCACGCCTTTTTCGTGTACTCCGTCCCATATGGATCAGCACAGGAACCCAACCTATGGATTAGCATGGGCCTTAGCTGGTATTGCAGGTGGTTATGATGCATAGCTATGGCAGCGTGAATACAGTCGAGGGGACCACTGTACGCAGACGATCATATGCTTCAACTATTCCTAGGATCCCTAGAAGATGTATGCTATTGGGATAGTTAATTATGTGCGAATTGTCACAGGTTTGACATTGTAGACATGAACATTAGCACTCGTCACTGTAAGTTAAAGAGGATGGTCATCATCATTGTTGTGTTTTTTTCTACAATTCTAAAAACATTTTTTTTCTGTCTGAGTTCTCCTTCCCCAATCCCAAGCTACCTCTACGTTGTCCCCAAGACCTCTGGCTTCTCCACCTCCAACCCATTCTCCGGACAAGATCTGTCACGCCCTAGTACCGGAATACGGAGACGGACATGGCCAGCTACACTGTATACAAGGTTATAAACGGCGGTAGGCGGGTGTGCGGCGGAGAGAGTCCGCCTACCGCCTAGGCGCCGCCTAGGCGGTCGGTACATTTTGAATACTTTTTACTATTTTGCCTTATTTTTTTTTTTTTTAATATATACATATTTTAAGGGTGTTCCATACATAAGTTGTAGAACGAAGATTTATAAAGTTTTAGTTTTGTAAAAGTGAACCATAGGCCCATAATACTTAAAAAAATCTTTTTGGCCAAAATATTTTGTTAAGTATTGCTCCGTCTAGGCGCGGCCTACGCCACGTCACCTCCGCCTATGCCGTCAACCTCCGTTGGCCGCCTACTCCACCGCCTACCGAAAAGCGGTGCGGAGAGGGACCGCCTACCGCCTAGGCGGCCTAGGCGGACGCCATTTAGAACACTGACTGTATAAGGTATGCAAACATTATACGACGGTCACGACTGTCACTAGACCTGGGGTGCATACTACATTCAAGTCTCCTAGGGTCACAAAGAAGGTCTGTCTCAATCAGTCAACCAAGAAGTAGTAAATAATGAACATGTAAGATAAAGCAGTAAGGCGTCCCCGATAGGGGTGAGCATTATTCGGTTTTGGACCGAAAACTGAATCGAATAAGAGATTCGGTTCGGTTTAAAAAAAATTGGTTCGGTTTCGGTTTTGAAAATACTAAATTTTCTTATTCGGTTTCGGTCCAAAACCGAAAACCGAAAAAATATATATATATATAGGTATATACTAAATAAATTTATGTATATTTAGTTACTATATATATTAACAAAAAAAAGTGCAAATAAATTGAAAAATCGAATAAACCAAAAACCGAACCGATTTAATTCGGTTCGGTTTGATTCGGTTATGGCCAATTGGGTTCGGTTTCGGTTTTGCTTATTCGGTTTTCGGTTCAATTCAGTTTTCGATTATTCAGTTCGGTTTGAACCGAATTAACCGAATGCTCACCCTAGTCCCCGACGCTTCATTAGAATGATCATAGAACTAGCTATGCAAAATGCTCAGCTAGTACAGGGTCAAAGTACATAATCGCATGTCAACTGCAGTCTGAATAATTACAATCATGTAAGGAACTAAATATCCAGAATATCCGACTAAACAGGTGCGTCCGTGGCTAAACGTCCAAAAGTACAAAATTATGATCAGATATCAGGGTGGTGCAGAAGAAACCCACTAATGTCCCTCGACGACCACGCTCCAGATATGCACTATCGTCTGGGTAGAAAGATAGATCCTCGGACTCCGCTACGAGATCTGGCTAAACAAAACCAGCAAGGTCAGACCCTAAATAGCAAGTACCATAAGGGAGCACAGATGAATGAAACAAAACCCAAAGCAAGTAAGTGGACCTAGGCCAAGTGTCATAGGTGTATACCCTATCATCGAGGCAATACGACACCCTTACACCAAACAAGGACAAAAGGTGCCGTAATCGCGCCGAGATAAAATACATCCTATAACCATGGTCCGGTTAAGAGATTATGAGTTGCAACTTCGGTCCATAGCCTATCGTAGCATAACAACCCAACCCTACAATCAAACAAGGACAAGGGTTGGACCACGCATCACGATAGTCCATGTCCGTCGGCCGCTAACAGAAGGAACATAGCACAATCAACTCAGTTTACAAGTGGCCAATCAGTCCTACGGCTTTCTATAATTTGTCTGGGTTATCCCAGTAATGCAATATATATAGGAATCCTTAGATCGTGCCGTATCTAAGCAGGGCTAGCCGAACCAGTAATAGTAACGCATAGCACATAGCACATAGGAACGCACCGGTGAAACACAGATCAAGTCCCGACCAGGTTATAGACTTGTAGCTCCTTTAGTTCAGAAATTATTCTTCACATGTTGTTGAAGTTGGGTTAACATAGATATGTATAAAAAGCATGACAATTTCGAATCCTTTTCTTCAACTTCTGTTTAAGAACCACATAGCGAGCTTTAACATTTAAATATTTTCTGGAACGGGAGGACCAAGTCTATGCTGAATTGGGATATCTGCTAATGCATACCAGTTTACTCGTATAGCCTCTTGATTGCTTTGCTTGCAGATAGTGGTTGGGAGATCTGCTAGTCAATACCAGTTTACTCATTGCCTCTTGGTTGCTTTGCTTGCAGATTGTGGTTCTGGAGACAAAGACTGCAAAGGCTGCAACATCCAATATCCTCGCCACACACTGCATACCGTCAGCAGCATCTGAGGATCTGAAGACATGAAGCGGATGGAAGCTTATAGTTTGATGAGCTCATTATGCGGGTCTTCATGTGTGTGTGTGTTGGGGGGGGGGGGGGGCTTCTTATTTTGCTGAAGCTTTACTCCAAGTAGTATCTCCTGTAGTGTATTACACTATATTTGGGAGGAAGATGAGAGACATTGTAATTCTTGAAAAAGGTAAGAAGATAGAGAATTTTCCCGTAAAAGCTGAAAGAAGTTGGCTAGTATATCTATGCGGATGTTATTGGGTTTGTTGTTGAAGAGGATGAGTATCTGTTGCGAGATAGATAGGTAGAAAAGAACACCAGCCGGCTAATGGATTAATTAGTTTGGAACAAACTGCTTATTGATGAGTTATCTTTATTACATCAAAGGACATTTGATGTTATAGTTGTCATTATCTTCAGCCCATAATTTGGCTCATTTGAGCATAGCTGTATCATTGACAAGCAACGTATGTCTGTACGTTGTTAATTGTTTATTATTCTTTGTTTTGAAGGTGAACTACCAATTTACAGGATATCTGAGCCATATGAGCAATTATCAGTAGCATATTGAAAAAGTTTGAAATTTTGATAGCAACTTGTAAGGTTGCCATTAGGCTAGCAAGTCTATCAACCCGCTACAGCAAATTGGCCCAAAACCGAATCAAACCGAACCGAATTAAATCGGTTCGGTTTTCGGTTTATTCGATTTATTCATATTTTTTGGATTTTTTTTTGAGCTTTTTTTGTTAATATATATAGTAACTAAATATACATAGACATATTTAGTATATACCTGTATATATTTAGTATGTACATATATATATTAATATTTATATATATAGTACACACACACACACACACACACACACACACACACACACACACACACACACACATATATATATATATATATATATATATATATATATATATATATAAATTAATTAATTAAATTTTCTTATTCGGTTTTCGGTTTTGGACCGAAATCCAAAACCGAAACCGAAACCGAATAAGAAAATTTAGTATTTTCAAAACCGAAATCGAACCGAATTTTTTTAAAACCGAACCGAACCTCTTATTCGGTTCGGTTCGATTTTCGGTCCAAAATCGAATAATGCTCACCCCTACAGCAAATAGCCTCCTCCCTCGCACTGTTCCACGTTTATGCTTCCTGCTGTGGCAGCAGTAGCGTTCTTGCATAGTGGAGGGAAATATTTCAATCCTCAACAGAATGTATATATATATTTTTTCCACTTTCTGAAACAGTATCTATATTGTTCATGTTCACAATTTGGGCTCCTGGATACGTGACCTCGTTGTAGGACGTTTATGTTCCTACTGTAATTGATAACTTCATGTGGTTGACAAAGGGACGGCTGCCAATTTAGGACTCGGCGGACACTTCAGGTGAGGTTTACTATGAATATTTTGGTTCTCTTGGCTCTTTGGTGATGCAGATTGATTTTGACGGGGTTTTGTTTGGTTGGTTACAGACAAGATGGTCATAATAGGATGAGGCCGCTGAGCTATCATGGATGCGTTGTGTTTGTGGTGTCTTTCTACAATGTGCTCAACAAGGTCAGGATGTGCTGCAAATGACCTCTAGCCTAGTGGTTAAGAGAGTTGCATGCGGTCCAAGTGGTCGGGAGTTCGAGCCTCAGTGGAGGTGAGTTCGTCACAAGTACCCATTGCTTCAAAAAAGAAGAAGAAAAGGTCGGGATGTGCTTGATTTTATAAATATGCTAACTTATATATATATATATATATATATATATATATATATATATATATATATATATATATATATATATGAGGTGAGTTCGTCACAAGTACCCATTGCTTCAAAAAAGAAGAAGAAAAGGTCGGGATGTGCTTGATTTTATAAATATGCTAACTTATATATATATATATATATATATATATATATATATATATATATATATATATACTAGTATATGTGCACGTGCCTTGCACGTATTTTAATATTTCTTAATTAGTTTAGGAAGACTCTTTAGGAAGACCAAAGGATAGTCTTCATAATTACTAAACTAAGTTGTCCTTATTAAAATTAATGAACTATTTTTAATTAGTATAAGTATGTAAGGGTATTTTCGGAATTTAAAAGTTTCACCATCTAAGTTTTACTATATATATATATATATATATATATATATATATATATATATATATATATATATATATATATATATATATATATATATATCGAATTAGTATTGGCTGATACTGCAAACTATGTTTCTCAAATTCTTGACATTCATGGGTATATCATTTCAACTAATGTTTTTTTTTAGCTCTATGCAACTATATTATTCTTCTATTTGAGACACTCATGACTAGATGTCCCAATTCCGAAGACTATATTCTCCAGTCATCTCACACTTGAATGTCTTTACCATCAACGATAGACCAATCCAATCCCTCCTAAGTAGTCAGGCTCGTTTGGATATATTTTCTGAAAATTTTTTTTCTGAAAATAATTTTCTGAAAGTAAGTTATAAAGTTATTTTGTGAGTATAGAAATTCTGAGTTTACGTTTAGTTACTTTCATCTGAAAAATAGTTTTCTAAAACTAAAAACAAAAATCCTGTTTGTTAAAATATTTTTAAAATAATTTTTTTAACTGTTTCCTGTTTTTCGTGTCCAACTGTATCCCTCCCAAGCCGAGGAGCTGTCAAGGTCAAGGTCGGAGGGGGAGTCAAGGAGCTGTCGAGGACCACTACCGCTGCCTCCGAGGAGCTGTCAAGGTCGATGACCACCACCATCCTCTTCTTCTCCCCCGACGACTTAGCCTGGACTTCGTCGAGGACGACCATACGAGGTCTTCCCGTGCTCACGTTGGAGCTTGAAGAGGACATGGGTAGGGCACGACGAGGAAGACCACGGTGAGGTCTTCTCCGTGCTCGTCACCGGAGCTCGAAGCCAACACCCTTGCTGTCTCCCGTGCGCAGCTCATCCAGACCGGCCCAGCGCCACCGTCGGACATCTCGCCACCGCCGCCAAGATCGGCCCATCTCTAGGAAGGGGACGACGAGGGGTACTCCCATCCCCATGGCAGATGAGCTCGTAGCTCGAGGCGGCCGAAGTCCAAAGTCGGACGAGGCGGTATTGGGCGTCGTCCCCGTTGACTTCGAAGGGTCGTCGTCCCCGTCCAAGGTCGTCGACTTCGTCTAGGCGGTTTAGGACGAGGCGGTCGAGCTCGTCGACGAGCACGAGGCGGTGGAGGGTGTCATTCCCATCGACTTCGGCCAAGCGGTCGTTGTCCCAAAACTGGAGAGAGAGGGAGAGCGAGAGAGAGAGAGAGAGAGAGAGAGAGAGAGAGAGGTGTGGGAGAGAGAGAGGAGAAGGGGGGGGGGGGCAAACAGTGTGGAATTTTTTTTCCAGAAAATTCTATAAAAAGCATCAAAGTTTGCATGAATTGTAAAAATAGCATAGAAGTTTTAGAAATTATGAGTTAAGCATCCATACGGACTTTAAAAGTCCGTATGCTTACGTCATCCAAAGTCCCAGTGCAATTAACGAAAGGTGAGAGATTAGCGAATTAGGCGGACTTTTAAAGTCCGCATGCTGACGTCGGATGATGCCAGCAAGCGGACTTTTAAAATCCGCTTGGATGGTTGCTCGCTGGGATTACAACGGCTATATGCTCGCTGGGACAATGTCTCTTTTACAACGGCTATATGCAACGGCTATTATTTTCCAACGGCTATTTTTTATAAAATCCTATATAAACTCCTTCTATATCCAACCTTTCATTCATCTTCCAAATATCATCCTTCAAAATTTATTTTACAAGTTTTATCCCGCAGTCTACTCCAATCTGAGCTACTTCTTCCAGCAGCCTACTTCAAGTTTTCTACAACAGCAGTCTACTTCAGTCTACTTCCAGTTTTCTACAACAGCAGCCTACTTCCAGTTTTCTACAACAGCAACCTACTTCCAATCTGAGCTACTTCTTCCAACTTGAATATTTCTAAAATTTATAGTCTACTTTTTATATCAAAAAAAATTATGGATCAAACACTAACATTAATCTGCTATCATGGAGGTGCTCTAAACGGATTATCGTACGAAGGAGGCACAACTAATCTTATTTCTACTTATCAAAGTATTTCATTTGAAAATATAAGAAATATTATTATAGAACGTTATTCTATTAACTATTCTTTTGTAATACGTTTTTTTTTACCGATACTTATTTAGTAATAGATAGTGAAGAATCTTGGAGATTTATTATTCAAAATAATTTAGATGCATCTTGTTTAAAAATATATATAACCGCAACATTGGCAAATATTAGCACACATATTACTCATACTATTGCACCTGTTTTTAATAACCAAAATTTACTTTCTGGAGCTAGTACTTCGAACCAAATAAATGTTGATAATGAAAATAGTGATGATAGTGGAGATTTAGTAGAAGATTTAGACTATTATTTACAAGCAGACGATGATCCTTCACAAGGTAGTACTCCTGAATTATTTTTGCATAGAGAGTTTTCTTCCTCTTATGAATTTAGAAATTTTGTTCGAGATCTTGCAATTCGTCATAATTTTAGTGTTAAAAGTAACCATAACAATTCCAAAAGAATAGTATACAAATGCAAATCTCCAGATTGTTCTTGGAGAGAATACGCTAAAGCTGTTGATGAAAGTGACACTTTTTTAATTGAGACATTTGTATCACAACATTCTTGCACATGTATGTTATCGCAAGGACAACATCAACAAGCTACTGCTGCATGGATTTGTGATAAAATAATAGGTAAAATTAGAGATAATAATTCTTATAGCGCTTCTAATATTGTAAAGGATATTCTTAGACAATTTCGAGTAAGCGTTACGTATTCAAAAGCTTGGAGAGCAAAAGAACTTGCATAATTCAAAATTAATGGTAGTTATATTGATGCATACGGTAGTCTTGAAAAATACGCTTTTACAATTATGGAAACAAATCCTGGAACAAAGTATTTTTTAAAAACCGTAGGAAATAATATTTTTCAAAGAATATTTGTTTGTTGGAAGGCATGCATAGATGGTTTTTTGCAAGGTTGCTTACCCGTTATTAGTGTTGATGCAACTTTTCTTACATCTAAATTTCAAGGTAATTTATTTGTCGCATGTGCTCATGATCCTAACTATCAATTATATCCAATTGCTTATTGTGTTGCTGAAAATGAGAATACTGAATCATGGACATGGTTTTTACAATGCTTAAAATCTTCATTTGAAACTTGTTTTGATCGGTGGGATGGTATCTCCTTTATATCTGATAAGCAAAAAGGTTTAATTCGTGGAATACATGATATATTTCCTAGCTCTCCACATTTTTTTTGCATTCAACATTTTAAACAAAATATGAGAAGTCAATGTAGTAGTACACGACAATATCAAGTATGGTTAGATAAACTTGCCCGATCTTATAATGATGTTGATGCGACAGAATGGTTTGAAAAGATTAAATCTGCTAATATTGATGTTTTTAATTGGATTATTGGGACAAACGATGAAAATCGTAACTTTTCACATTGGATTACTGCTTATGCACCATGTCCTCGACTAGATATTAACACATCTAACATTGCAGAGAGTTTTAATAATTGGATTAAAAATTTGCGTGATAAACCAATCACCACATTGCTTGATGGCATTAGAGCTAAAATCATAACTATGCATGAAAAACATAGACAAATTGCTGAAAACCTGGATACGCACTATTGTCCTAGGATGCTCAAAACTATGGCACGTATCAAAAGGGAGATACATTATTTTCAAATGTTGCATATTAATGCATTTAAATTTGAAATATATGATCATGAAAGTAGTAGACGATATATAGTGGATGCGACGACGAGCCCTCCCCGGCAAATGGATGCGACGACGAGCCCTCCCCGCCAAATGGATGCTCTGATCCCTCTGCCGAACCCTCTCTCCAACGACGTGGATGTCTCTGTTGGACATGACCAATAGGCTGATCCTCAGTGTCACGACCCGCACCCGGATATACGGGTACGAATACGTGGGCCACGCCCAGCCTACACCGCGGTATCGGCGGTAGAACGCTGTCAAGTATACTATACTAACTACAACATCTAAGATTCCATAACTAGAAATGTACTCATGTCACATCACGAAAACTAAGAAAGATAAGACAAGAATTAATAACAATATCACTAGAACAACTAGAATCTACAATAATCATAAGACATGAAAGATAAAGAAGGAACATCAAGACTAACTAAGGATAACTACCAGGCAACTCACATAGAAGAATAGTGAGATCCCCCTCAGCTAGCAACATCATGAAGTCCAAAAATGAGGGCACAACTACTCCTAAAATTTGTCAACATATCCGGTCAGGATGGAACGAGTACATATATCTCATAACAGATCTCAAGATAGAATAAAAGCTATAAGACTGTAAATAGAGCATATACAATGAAATCATGGAGTGTACATATATGTATCATGGCATGGTAAGCTGTAGAGCTAGAGCTAGAACAAGAAAGTAGAACTAAATCAGGGTATGTACACAAATCAAGGTAAGCCATATATCCAATGTGTGTGAGTAGCAGTTTCAACTTGTGATCGACTTGGGTAACTGTCAAGAATCGGCCTGGCAAGTCATAAGTGCGGTATATGACTCACACTGTTCAAGAATACAAGGGGATATGATCACAGGCATACGCTACTACTCCCCCTACCCCAACTGGTAGAATGGATCCAAACAGGACACGTCACTGCACGGGATTTTAATGAGAAGGTCGCGAACCTTCTCTAGAATCAGTGACCACATATCGAGCAAGAGCTACAAGGGTGCTTGCACAATACATCCCAACCTGAGAAGGAGAAACATCTCTCGTCGGGATCCAAGAATACCAATCCGTGAGAACCATGTGTCAGGAATAAGCATATCAACACTAAGTACATGAATCATAACAGTTATCATAAATTGGAAATAAGTTATCAGAGAATGTACTCGCCTGGGGTCCTGCTGTCAATATGAATCAGGGTTCAGAGTAAAGCCACAGACCTAAAGATGAAATAATACAAGAGCTGATCAGGGTCAAAAGACATACTAAACATCTAGGTCAAACTAAGTCAAACTAAGACAACTGGGCCAAGGTTGACGTACAGTCGAATTTGGTCAACTGGTCAACTCTGGTCAATTCTAAGTCTAATCTAGGTTAAATAGGTCAATGGTTGCCTACAGTTGACTTTGGTCAAAAAGTCAACGTTGGTCAAATCTGATCAAACCTAGGTCAACTGTTGACTCTACTTCGACGTCTAGTAAAAGTAGTCAACCATGGTCACGCTAGTCTCTATAACCATCTACAAGGTCAACTTATAAATTTCAGTGATTTAGAAATCACTAAAATCGACAGGTCTCTAAAACAACCAAAAGGAGAAAATATTATAATAATAGGGTGACACAAAAAGGAAAGAATCTACAGATGTTGTCGGATGATGAAACTAACATCACCAATGTGTCCAGAATGGTCAAATCAGCTAGGATAGCCTGTCCAAAAGTCCAATTTGGACACAGGAGCAAAACGGTAATTTTGGGCCAAAATGATGTCCGTCGTTGGACACACTTTGTACCAAAAAACGTGCCGAAATAAAAGTGCACAAAATTTAACAAATTATATATCCACGAATCCAGAATGACGATACGAACCCAACGGTATATCCAGAATTGGATTCCGTTGACCCGATCTCAAATTGGTTCGTTGACCCGGACATTGAAATTTCGATTTACACGGAAAAGCGTGTCGGAGCCAATGTCCTTAAAACTCAGCAAATTATATGTCAACGAGTCCAGAATGACGATACGAACTAAACGGTATATCCGGAATTGGATTCCGATGAGCCGAACTCAAAATGACACGTTGACCCGGATATTGGTATCCGACTTGCACCGAAATGCGTGTCGGAACCAATGTCCACTAAAACCTAGCAAATTATATGTCAACGAGTCCAGAATGACGATACGAACTCAACGGTATATCCGGAATTGGATTCCGATGAGCCGGCGTCAAAAAGTCCCGTTGACTCAGAAAGTGGGACCCGCTTTGTACCGAAATGCGTGCCAGGGCCCACGTTCTCCAAATAAAACAAACTTTATATGAAAACATACCAGAACGATGCCACGAGTCTACTGGTGGTGTCAGAAATTGAATCCGGAGTCCCGGATTCAAAAATGGAATTTTACAAGTGCAACACTAAGAATTCGAACGGCCAATTTTGGCGTCGAATTCGACCGACCTAACAAGCTCAAAGTGAAATGAAATCTAAAGGGGGCAGGAAGAGGGTTATACCAGCTGTGCACCAGAACTGACGGCGCGCAAAACGAAGCTGCGACGGCGAAGATACGAACCCGCGAAGTTGGCGTCACGAAACTGTCCAAAAATAGTACAAATTAAAATATCAACTTGGTGGCCGGTTTTGATGTAACAAACGACGAAATTAACGGTTCAAATTTGAGAGGGATGAAGGAGTATATACCGAGATTGAGACGGAGCAAAAAAATTGCCGATCCAACGGTCAGATTGTCCAAAAAATCGGTGCGAAGTTGCTGTCCCGAAACGTCAAAATTGTACTCCGTTCCCGCGCGCGTCGACGGAACTCCGAGAAAAATGTTGAAAACGCCTAGACGGCGCGTCCCGGAGGACGTTGGCCGCCACGGGAGAGTGCGGGGGTGTGCGCCCGGCCATGGAGGGTGGCTTGCTGGCGGCGGCGGCCGGCCATGCGGCGGCGGCGCGCGGCCACGCGCGGCTGCTGCTGCCGCGCTGCTTCTTGCTGCAGCTGCGCTGCATGCTGCTGGTGCGGGCTGCCTCGCACGATGGAGGCCGACCAGAGGCGGAGGCGCGGCGCCGACGGTGGCCTCGGCGTGGTGGGGTGCGGAGTGGTGGAGGAGATGGTGGCGGTGGTGGTGTTGCATGGTGGTGGGGATGGAGTTGATGATGGTGATGGTGAGTAGTGATGGTGGTGTGGATGTGTTTGGGAGGAGGAGGAGGAGGAGAAGCTCGGGGAGGAGGAGGAAGGAGAATAGTGAGATAGAGATGGGGGGGGTGTGTGTGTCTCGTACAAGGGGGGCTTGTCCTGATGGGAGAGGGGAGGGGTGTAGGTAGAGAGAGAGTGATGGGAGAGGAAGATATTTGTGTGTGGGTATATATATATTAATATATATATAGAATGAGTGAGAGAGATATTTGAATGGAGGGGGGGAAAGGAGGTCGGCTAGAGGGGGTTGTGAGAGAGAGTGTGGTGAGGATGAGAGAGAGGGGAAGTTATCCATATATATATATATATATATATATATATATATATATATATATATATATATATATATATATATATATATATAGACAGAGAAATATTTAGAGAGAGAGAAGAGAGAGAAAAGTGGATATTTCCAAAATAGGAAAAATAGGAAAATTATGTGGGGTATTTAGGCAGTCATGAGAGGACAACAGGGAGCTTGGGTTCGGGTTCGGTCGAGCCGGGTCGGGCCAAAATCGGACAGGAGGCAATATTCGAATTAAAAATAGGGATTTCTAATCATGGGTAAATAAATAATATACAGGGACTCCAATAAATGGGACACAAGTTTCATGTGGGTAGTAGGCTTCGTGTGGGCCATGTCCCTATTTGGGATCGACTAGGTTGGATCGATGTCGGGTCCCGAAATTAAATGGGAAATTAAATCAAGTTTTACGGCAGATAATTAATTGGCCTAAATTGAACCAAAAGTTGTGCGAAGGAAATGGAGCACAAGAGGGTGTGTCTGAGTGGGACACGAAGGTCATGGGTGAAGAGCGTCTCGAGTAGATCAGGCATGACAAGTTGGTTTCGAGAAAATGACAGGTCTGGTGCTCCTAAATTAAAAGTCACAGTAACGTGCATATGATGATCAAGAAAAAGAGTGGGAATTCAATTAATAATTAAATGGTCTAATATTGACCCGAACTTGCGCGAAGCAAAAATAGCACAAGGGAACGAGTTCAAGTGGGACAGGACATATCAAAATGAAGATAATCTCGTCTACTACAAACTCCGAGAAAGAAGTTTTCAGATGCTGGCATCCCTGATGCTCTAGAATTCCAAGTCACGGTAAAGAGCATTAAATCAAATAATAATCAAATACTAATATCTGTTCAAAATAATTGATTTATAAAATTGAAAAAAAAATGAGCCCAAAATTCAGGGGCTTACAATCCTACCCACCTTATAAAAATTTCGTCCTCGAAATTTAAAGGTTGGTAGTGGGGTTAAAACATGATAGAAGATTTAGGCAATATTTTAGGCACGATCCAAGAATGACGAGTTTGCACGATCAAGAAATCGATTTACAATTGTTCAGGCACGATAAGGGATTTGGCACGATAGAATCATGATATGAACAAAATAATATGTGCATGATTTCATAAATAAGCCAAGTCATTGGGGCACAATTTTAGAGACGATTAGAGGAATCGACGATATAAATGAAGTTCAAGTACGGGGTGACCCGTAGGACTTAGGTTGATGGAAATCAACCTGAAAGTCGCACATGCTCGATCAAGATGAAAAGCTAACCATGACCAAAACAAGATTTGGCATAGTTGAGATAAAATTTCAGACACAAACAAAAATCGAAGTCAATGTCTTATAGGCCCGATCAAAGATTAAGGAGGATGATTGATAAAATCATGAAGTTCCAAGTTCGAACGCGATTAAAATCGAAAATAGTCTAAGTTCACTTGGCACGATTTGAGGGTTAAGATTATCAAGATCATGAAAATCAAAGTTGGATAGTCATGATCTAAAACAAGGCTAAGAGAAGCAAATGGAAAGAAAAATTTGAGAATAGCACGATTGAGAGACAGATTTGATAGAAATCGGATTATAGGTCGCATAAACACGAACAAGATCCAAGTTCAGTTATGAAAGACGATAAAATTATGAATTCGAAATCAAAGTCCTAAAAGCACAATTTAGGAAGGAACTCAAGTCACAAGGAATTTGAAGTCATCTAGAGTCTAGTCAGCAACAAAGACTCTTTGGCACGATAAACAAGACGCCCAAAATTGATTGGTCATGGACAGAAGGAAATCAAAATCTTAATAGTATCAAATTTTAAGAAACAATTTAGATATGAAAATTTTAAAATTTTTAGAGTTTTCAAGTGTAGATGACAGATGTAGATACGAGATAGGCGATTTGTGTAATCAAGAAATAGCTAAACAAGGCAAAGGAAATGACGGTAAGATGAGAAAATTATCATGCGATTGGAGAGAAAATAATGATAAACAAGAAATAATGGTAGGAATTATCTTGCTCAATTGGTAAAAGAAGTGAATCAACTTAAGATATGACCTGATAACCATACACGTCTATCCAAAACCATGTTGTCAGAATTCTCGCCACGCCAGTAAGCATAGCGGTAATAAACAATGAAGTCCATAACTATGGTATACACCCTATAATCATGTCATCTAGATTCCTTACCACGCCAACCGGTATGGCTGCAAGAGAATCTAAATGACATAACTAGGATAGTATATCCAAATCAGGCTCCATGTCCTTGTCTCGCTAGCTAATATGACTGCGATGAATTCTAAACTCCATATGTAAAGTAGACACTTACCGTTCTCATTGTCCTCGTCCAAAATATGTTTATCAGGATATCTTAACTCAATTCTTAAAAGAATTATCCAAAACGAAATCAAAGGTCAACAACGAATATTAAGATTTAAAATTCAACAACAAGTCAAGGGTAAGTTAATAGAAACAACGGAAACAACTTCCGAGATAGGGTTCAGAGGAAAATCTCAGGAAAAGTCCCGAGGGTACTACCTAGGTCGAGATAGAAAATGGTAGAATATAGTCTAAAACAAACCTCGACCATGATACGAGATTGGTAAATCATATTCTCTCCCAAACCTAGATGATATACAAGTCCAACTTATACCTTCCCTCTGGGATCCACAACTCATCCCAAAAAGGAATAAAGTTTGATACGGACAAATATTTCAAAAATCAGGACGGACAGGAACAAATGGAAAAAGTTTCGAAAGTTCGAAATAAGATTCCCAGGGGTCATCCCTGGAATCTACCAAGAGTTTCTAATATGTGACTGAGTACCAAATCCTAAAGTATTCCATTACTCAACCTAAATCCTAGGGCAGGCTCGCAGTAGTACAGATAAGCTCAAGTACTACCACGACTTCGCATTAATTGCAAAGACTGACCTGCATGGGCCACCACTAAAAACGTGTCACGACCCGCACCCGGATATACGGGTACGAATACGTGGGCCACGCCCAGCCTACGCCGCGGTATCGGCGGTAGAACACTGTCAAGTATACTATACTAACTACAACATCTAAGATTCCATAACTAGAAATGTACTCATGTCACATCACGAAAACTAAGAAAGATAAGACAAGAATTAATAACAATATCACTAGAACAACTAGAATCTACAATAATCATAAGACATGAAAGATAAAGAAGGAACAACAAGACTAACTAAGGATAACTACCAGACAACTTGTAGTGACCCGCTCCGCCCTAGCGGAACGCCGATTCAAACGGCAAGTGCAACGACTCAAAAACGAGCCGTTGACCCGAAGAGTTGCTTCGACCCGATGAAGTATCGATGCGAATCGATGCAAGACTTGCATTGGCCCGTCAAGATGAATCCAGACTTAGACTATCAAAGGCGCGCTCGGAGTATCGCTCGGCCGATGCAAACATCGCTAAGGTGGGTGGCTCCGATGAATCCGTCTGTGCTTAGCCTAGACACATAACAATACGGACACTATCACGAGAATCGCTAGGCGATAACCTCTTGCATGCTAATAAATGACTCAACGCACCTAGCTAAGGGAATAATCCCAATTTGTATGCTTGTATAGAATATGGAAAGGAACATGGAAAAGTACGAGAACTCTCGCCCGTGCTCCATGCTCGTGCTACGGCACAAGCCTACGTTTATGCTCCTTATGCGTCCAACAATGAAACAATGAATGGTTTACAACAATGAACGGGAAGGCTATGGGACCGATGGGTCGCCAAGGCGACTCCCGTATGAGGAGTTGCGTAATGCTTGAATGAATAAATCAACGAATCAATGAATGAATGAATGAATACGTGAATGAATCGATAAACGAATGAACAAGTGAAAGAAAGAAAGAAAAGAAAGAATGAAGAAAAAGATAAGAAAAGAAAGAATGAAGAAAAGATAAGAAAAGAAAGAATGGTTAGCGACAGGTGTGACGGGCACGTGCATCGGGGCTCGCTACCCGCGCTGCACGGACGCCAACCTGGTCGACAACACATTATGGCTAAGGGTTAGCCTACGGCGGAAATAGCCGTTAAGTAAAAAGACAAGACAAAATACGAAATGGTCGTGGACAAACGGCACGAGCGAAGGGTGGCGAATGCTGTGTCCGTGCAATGATTCTGCGGCACAGGTGTTGTGTGGTGGTGTATACCGTGGCCGGCCTAGGCGGAATCAAAAAGTCGGGGCTTACGGGCTGCCTGGGTGCGGGCTTGAGCACCGGGAGACGTAAGTACAGGGTATTTCAAGAGACTTAACGGGGTGTACCAGCCATCACCCTATGCTAAGTTGAGAAATACCAAGGAGAAATGTCCAAATGGCTTGCATTGCCAGCGACCGGTGCATATAGAATAAGGGGGCTTTGCTGGTGGCAATCCACGTGCAAGTCTTTGCATTGAAATCAAAGTAGTCTAAGTTAAATGAACCAAGTACCTCCTGAACAGGCTTGAATGTAATACACCACATGATCAAGAATACTTGTACAATGAGTTAAAGAATACGCCTACAATGCGCTAGGACCCGAGGCAGGGACACGTACTCGATATTGAATGTTTTCCAAGTACCGTATTATGTTATTACATGGATTGTTGTCTAACTTGGTTTACTTGGACAGGGAAGGCCGGACGGTAAGTATGGGTAAGTCGTGCATATATTTTCTATACGACACTTGAATTCTGCAACACGAGATAGGTTATGCAATGTGCCATGAAATTGATCCTAAGGCAAGATTAGAAAGACAATGAATGATAGAGATGCACAAAAGTAAATAGAACGTGTTCGGTAATGATAGCATTGTGGGCGAGCTAGCCTCCCCACCAGTGCATAACAATGTACTGATAACCCCACAGTCTGCTTGCAGGAAGCAGGAAACGTCGGCGGGTGCGGAGCTTTCCTCAAACGTGCTAAGGCGCAGAGCTATCTCTCGAGCCTTGGAGCGTTGCAAGGAGCTGGAGCACCATATACATGACATAATGTATTGGAACATCGCCATGTATCATTCCATCTTGTAAGCCACTTGGCACGCCTTTTATGTTTCAGAGAGAGAGAGAGCTTGAGCGACTTGTAATATCGGCCTAGCGCCGCTTGTAACTTCTTGAATATCAATAAAGAGTTTGATTTCGTATTCAACTTGTGTGTTCATTTACTTTCTGCTGCAAATGGGGACACTCTGTGCGACTCCGTGGCCTAGCATCAAATCGGCCGTTTCTGGACTTGGCCTTGCACGGGCGCAACCTAGGCCCGTGCGGCATCACGCCTTAGCGAGGACGATCGCTCCTACGGGAGCGCGGCGTGACACAACTCACATAGAAGAATAGTGAGATCCCCCTCAGCTAGCAACATCATGAAGTCCAAAAATGAGGGCACAACTACTCCTAAAATTTGTCAACATATCCGGTCAGGATGGAACGAGTACATATATCTCATAACAGATCTCAAGATAGAATAAAAGCTATAAGACTGTAAATAGAGCATATACAATGAAATCATGGAGTGTACATATATGTATCATGGCATGGTAAGCTGTAGAGCTAGAGCTAGAACAAGAAAGTAGAACTAAATCAGGGTATGTACACAAATCAAGGTAAGCCATATATCCAATGTGTGTGAGTAGCAGTTTCAACTTGTGATCGACTTGGATAACTGTCAAGAATCGGCCTGGCAAGTCATAAGTGCGGTATATGACTCACACTGTTCAAGAATACAAGGGGATATGATCACAGGCATACTCTACTACTTCCCCTACCCCAACTGGTAGAATGGATCCAAACAGGACACGTCACTGCACGGGATTCTAATGAGAAGGTCGCGAACCTTCTCTAGAATCAGTGACCACATATCGAGCAAGAGCTACAAGGGTGCTTGCACAATACATCCCAACCTAAGAAGGAGAAACATCTCTCGTCGGGATCCAAGAATACCAATCCGTGAGAACCATGTGTCAGGAATAAGCATATCAACACTAAGTACATGAATCATAACAGTTATCATAAATTGGGAATAAGTTATCAGAGAATGTACTCGCCTGGGGTCCTGCTGTCAATATGAATCAGGGTTCAGAGTAAAGCCACAGACCTAAAGATGAAATAATACAAGAGCTGATCAGGGTCAAAAGACATACTAAACATCTAGGTCAAACTAAGTCAAACTAAGACAACTGGGCCAAGGTTGACGTACAGTTGAATTTGGTCAACTGGTCAACTCTGGTCAATTCTAAGTCTAATCTAGGTTAAATAGGTCAATGGTTGCCTACAGTTGACTTTGGTCAAAAAGTCAACGTTGGTCAAATCTGATCAAACCTAGGTCAACTGTTGACTCTACTTCGACGTCTAGTAAAAGTAGTCAACCATGGTCACGCTAGTCTCTATAACCATCTACAAGGTCAACTTATGAATTTCAGTGATTTAGAAATCACTGAAATCGATAGGTCTCTAAAACAACCAAAAGGAGAAAATATTATAATAATAGGGTGACACAAAAAGGAAAGAATCTACAGATGTTGTCGGATGATGAAACTAACATCACCAACGTCTCCAGAATGGTCAAATCAGCTAGGATAGCCTGTCCAAAAGTCCAATTTGGACACAGGGGCAAATCGGTAATTTTGGGCCAAAATGATGTCCGCCGTTGGACACACTTTGCACCGAAAAATGTGCCAAAATAAAAGTGCACAAAATCTAACAAATTATATGTCCACGAATCCAGAATGACGATACGAACCCAACGGTATATCCAGAATTGGATTCCGTTGACCCGATCTCAAATTGGTTCGTTGACCCGGACATTGAAATTTCGATTTACACGGAAAAGCGTGTCGGAGCCAATGTCCTCAAAATTCAGCAAATTATATGTCAACGAGTCCAGAATGACGATACGAACTCAACGGTATATCCGGAATTGGATTCCGATGAGCCGAACTCAAAATGACACGTTGACCCGGATATTGGTATCCGACTTGCACCAAAATACGTGCCGGAACCAATGTCCACTAAAACCTAGCAAATTATATGTCAACGAGTCCAGAATGACGATACGAACTCAACGGTATATCCGGAATTGGATTCCGATGAGCCGGCGTCAAAAAGTCCCGTTGACTCAGAAAGTGGGACCCGCTTTGCACCGAAATGCGTGCCAGGGCCCACGTTCTCCAAATCAAGCAAACTTTATATGAAAACATACCAGAACGATGCCACGAGTCTACTGGTGGTGTCAGAAATTGAATCCGGAGTCCCGGGTTCAAAAATGGAATTTTACAAGTGCAACACTAAGAATTCGAACGGCCAACTTTGGCGTCGAATTCGACCGACCTAACAAGCTCAAACTGAAATGAAATCTAAAGGGGGCAGGAAGAGGGTTATACCAGCTGTGTACCGGAACTGACGGGGCACAAAACGAAGCTGCGACGGCGAAGATACGAACCCGCGAAGTTGGCGTCACGAAACTATCCAAAAACAGTACAAATTAAAACGTCAACTTGGTGGCCGGTTTTGATGTATCAAACGACAAAATTAACGGTTCAAATTTGAGAGGGATGAAGGAGTATATACCGAGATTGAGACGGAGCGAAGAAATCGTCGATCCAACGGTCGGATTGTCCAGAAAATTGGCACGAAGTTGCTATCCCGAAACGTCGAAATTGCACTCCGTTCCCGCGCGCGTCGACGGAACTCCGAGAAAAACGTTGAAAACGCCAAGACGGCGCGTCCCGGAGGACGTTGGCCGCCACGGGAGAGTGCGGGGGTGTGCGCCCGGCCATGGAGGGTGGCTTGCTGGCGACGGCGGCCGGCCATGCGGCGACGGCGCGCGGCCACGCGCGGCTGCTGCTGCTGCCGCGCTGCTTCTTGCTGCAGCTGTGCTGCATGCTGCTGCTGCGGGCTGCCTCGTGTGGCGGAGGCCGGCCAGAGGCGACGGCGCGGCGCCGGCGGTGGCCTCGGCGTAGTGGGGTACGGAGTGGTGGAGGAGATGGTGGCGGTGGTGGTGTTGCATGGTGGTGGGGATGGAGTTGATGATGGTGATGGTGAGTAGTGATGGTGGTGTGGATGTGTTTGGGAGGAGGAGGAGGAGGAGAAGCTCGGGGAGGAGGAGGAAGGACAATAGTGAGATAGAGATGGGGGGGTGTGTGTGTCTCGTACAAGGGGGGCTTGTACTGATGGGAGAGGGGAGGGGTGTAGGTAGAGAGAGAGTGATAGGAGAGGAAGATATTTGTGTGTGGGTATATATATATTAATATATATATAGAATGAGTGAGAGAGATATTTGAATGGAGGGGGGGAAAGGAGGTCGGCTGGAGGGGGTTGTGAGAGAGAGTGTAGTGAGGATGAGAGAGAGGGGAAGTTATCCATATATATATAATATATATATATATATATATATATATATATATATATATATATATATATATATATATATATAGGTATTTATATATAGAGAGAGACAGAGAAATATTTAGAGAGAGAGAAGAAAGAGAAAAATGGATATTTCCAAAATAGAAAAAATAGAAAAATTATGTGGGGTATTTAGGCAGTCATGAGAGGACAACAGGGTGCTTGGGTTCAGGTTCGGTCGAGCCGGGTCGGGCCAAAATCGGACAGGAGACAATATTCGAATTAAAAATAGGGATTTCTAATCATGGGTAAATAAATAATATACGGGGACTCCAATAAATGGGACACAAGTTTCATTGGGTAGTAGGCTTCGTGTGGGCCATGTCCCTATTTGGGGTCGACTAGGTTGGGTCGATGTCGGGTCCCGAAATTAAATGGGAAATTAAATCAAGTTTTACGGCAGATAATTAATTAGCCTAAATTGAACCGAAAGTTGTGCGAAGGAAATGGAGCACAAGAGGGTGTGTCTGAGTGGGACACGAAGGTCATGGGTGAAGAGCGTCTCGAGTAGATCAGGCATGACAAGTTGGTTTTGAGAAAATGACAGGTCTGGTGCTCCTAAATTAAAAGTCACAGTAACGTGCATATGATGATAAAAAAAAAGAGTGGAAATTCAATTAATAATTAAATGGTCTAATATTGACCCGAACTTGCACGAAGCAAAAAGAGCACAAGGGAACGAGTTCAAGTGGGACAGGACATATCAAAATGAAGATAATCTCGTCTACTACAAACTCCAAGAAGGAAGTTTCCAGAGACTGGCATCCCTGATGCTCTAGAATTCCAAGTCACGGTAAAGAGCATTAAATCAAATAATAATCAAATACTAATATCTGTTCAAAATAATTGATTTATAAAATTGAAAAAAAATGAGCCCAAAATTCAGGGGCTTACACTCAGGGATCTCCAACGGTAGCACCGGGGGCATATGAGGTCGACGGAGCGTTTGAGTAGATGATTGTACCATCGAATGTAGATCGGCTGAGGGGTCCTGGGAAGCGGCTTCCCATTGATCCAGCTAAAATGGAAAATGTATTGGTGTTCAAACAAACACACAGACATATATATATCATTATTTATTTCATTTAGATTTATGCACATACCATCGTATTTACTTGCATGGTCCTGATACGATGACTATAATCATCCATTGCTCGTTGAGTAACCCGAGACTCCTCATAGACATATCGACGATTCTGGAGCACGAAGTACCGTACCAAATCATGAAGTGATATGTGCCATAAACTGCAATTATTGTACCAGATCATGAAGTGATATGTTGAATTACATCTTATCTATAAGTATTAAAATTTGTAACTTACAGTCCATGTCATCATCCACAACCGATGACATGTGGGTCACGTCATGAGTGACATATCGGTTCTCCCATCCTGAACAATGTTGTTGAATTCGGGCCCCGAGCGATGATCTTCCAATACTAGAGGGCAGAGGGTCTAACGGTACAATTTGTTTCAACCCTAACTGTCGCAGGACACGATCAGCGGGATGAAACATAATGTACGAATTGTACATGACATAAAATCTATGTCTACTACTCTCAACAATATTATCTATCACCTCCTCCGGGCACGTTTGTGGAGTCCAGTTTACCTATGTCACAGTAAAATATTATAGTTCATATTGTATAGACAAAGCTAAAAGTGAAATGTAATAAAGCTAAGATATTTACCTCCGGGGCAACTAGTGTATCGAAATTGTTTCTATAAATGGATACCACTCGTGTAAGACTGTGAGCGGTATCCACATTGTCGGAGTTCCATCTAACTCCTGCCGGAATGATCTGCTGGCCTAGTGGGATGCGGCTAAGTGGTCGACCGATATAAAAATGATCATACGACCATAGCTGCATATCAAAAAAAATTGCAATAAAAATAATGTACAACAAGAGTAAAAAATTCACTCGGTTTATCAATTGTACCTGTATGAGAGACACACAGCCGGAGAGACCCCGATGCAAACTTGCCCCCTCCCTAACAGAAACAAAAGTAGTCATTGAACTGTAGAGATGGGCCAAGACTGCTGCACCCCAGGAATACTCTGTACGACGGTCCAAATTTGCAAAAAAAGGTAGCAAGTAAGCGGAAACCTTGCTTGCCGTCCCATCAGGAAATAAAACAGACCCACAGAGGCTTAATAAGTAAGCTCTGGTACAGCATATTACCTGAAAACAATAACATTTGTTGGCATTAAATTGGAATATTACAATTCAAGTGTACAAAATATGTTTGACATACCCGCGCGTCATCTGGAGTAACAAACTGGGAGCCGATGTGGTCAATATGCTGGAAATTAGCACGAAGCCAAGTAAGCTTGATACCAGCACTGCTACCTTGATCTGGTGCTGGCTCACGTCCTAGATAGGTTCTGATGAGGTACCCCACATGTGCACTCTCATCAAAATAGATAGGGGTACCGTTAATTGGTAACCCCAAGATCATCGCAACGTCAGCCAAGGTGATAGTCATCTCACCTACGGAAAACTGAAAAGTGTTCCGTACCGGCCACCACCGCTCGACCAGGCTCAAAATGAGATCCCTATCGTGACGTCTCATACGAACTGCGTCGACATAGGAAAATCCAAATGACTCCACCTGTTGTTTTTGAAGAAATGACAGCTCCCAACTGTGACGCCATTCCCCATGCTCACGTAACTTAACGTCTGGATAATCATATAACTGCAAAATATTTTTGGTTAATTCGTCAGTATTTAAATTCTAAGAGGCATGACATAATTTATTCAGCAGAAAAATTATCGATCCTAAGAATACACGCTCAGAAATGTGTGAATGTCACTCCTGAATAATAGTCGGTGTGGTGGGTCCACCAGGAATACGTCCATCGTTTTGTGTTCCCATCTGAAATATGACAAAATAAAAACAATATTTAACTAATTTTTTTTCTAATTATTTCTACAATATGTCAAGAATATATCTAGTTTTTTTCTACAATATGTAACGAAAATATCACGAAAATATCAACAATATTTCACGAATATATCTAAATATTTCTACCATATTTCTACACTATTTCTACAATTTTCCTACATATTTTCCCGTACATATTTTCTACAATCTTTCGTAATACTTTTCTACCATTGATACGTACAAATTTTCTGCTATTTATGTCATATTTCGTACATAATTTGTGTTCCATTTTCTACATATTTACTGTAATAACTTTCTACAAAATTTCTACAAAATTTTGGTCCAAACAATTCCTTCAAAATTTTTGTCCAATTTTCTAGTAAATTTTACTACAAATTTTTCCATGACAAATTTTCTACATTATTTCGTAATATTTTTCTACAATTTTTTCTACAAATTTCACCACTACAAATCTTCTACCATATTTCGTTATATATTTCTACCATTTTTCCTACAAAATTTTCTTTCAAAATTATCCCATACAAATTTTCTACAATATTCCCTACAATTTTTCCTATACAATTTTAGTACAAATTTTCCCTCTACAAATTTCTCCAAACAATTTCTTCATAATTTTTGTCCAATTTTCTACTAATTTTTTCTACAAATTTTTCCCATACAAATTTTCTACATTATTTCGTAATATTTTTCTACCATTTTTTCTACAAATTTCATCACTACAAATCTCCTACAAATTTTTCGCTTACAAAATTCACCACTACCTACCAATTTTTCTACAAATTTCACCAGTACAATTTTTCTACAAATTTTCCCTCTACAAATGTTCCTAGAATAGCATGAAAAACAAAAATACAAAATTTTTTTTACCTTCGTACAATCCTCCTTCTCCTTCTTACTGTCTCCTTCACCTTCTCCTTCCCCTTCTTACTGTCTCCTTCTCCTTCTCCTTCTCCTTCTTACTGTCTCCTTCTCCTTCTTACTCTCTTACTCTATGTATATACTGTCGGCATTTACCCAAACCAATAACCATCAACAACTCCTATTTACTACCGAAGCCCCCAGCGAACCCTCCAAGCGGACTTTAAAAGTCCGCTTGCTGGCGTCATCCGACGTCAGCATGCGGACTTTAAAAGTCCGCCTCATTCGCTAATCTCTTCCCCCATTTGTTAATTACGTTGGGACGGGCTGGGACATGGATGACGTAAGCATACGGACTTTTAAAGTCCGTATGGATGCTTAACTCACAATTTCTAAAACTTCTATGCTATTTTTACAATTCATGCAAATTTTGATGCTTTTTATAGAATTTTTTTTTTTTTTTTTTTGGAAAACATGTTTTTGGCAGTTTTCTGAAAGTGATGTTTAAACAACAGGTTTGAGAAGAAGAAAAAAATTGGACTGTAAATTCATAATAGTTGACAGCCAAACAACATTTTTGTTTTTGATTTAAAATTCAAGAAACTGAGTTTTAAATTCTATCCAAACGCCAAACGAAACCTAAGATTCTTGGCTCATCTTTTTCAACTTCCTCTCTCTCATCTCTCTCGGAACTAGAAAAATACTATTTATTCCTCCAAAGCATCCCTTATGGCATATGACATTGCATCTGATATGACAAATTTTAAAATTAAAATTAAAATTAAAAAAATTTGGCTGATTATTTTTTTGGGTTAGAATTTATCCTGTCAGATGCTGTCAGATGCTGTTAAGTAATGATAAATGGTTTGGAGGAACATTTTGTAGGGATACAACAATACAACAACATCCGAAACTTTATCCTAAATTCTCGTTGGATACAACAATTAATACAAGAATGACTTTATCCTAAATTCTGGTTTAATCAATTTTTTGCATTATGTTCTTTTTAAGGATAATGTTCTCGAAAATACTAACATGTATTCATCTTTATTCAACTTCAATCTTGCTGTATGGCTAGCTTAGTACTAGCTCACTACTCGCAAATGTTGATGTGGCGGAAAGAGGTAACCAAGATTACATATTTAGTTGGTCAACAGTTTTTGGAAAATATTCTTTAAACATTTCACTTATGTTAATTGGCTCCAAATAAATTTGGGTGATGACATCTCCCATTATGTGACATCTGACATGAAAAGTGACATGGCAGCTGACATGTCATATTTTAATCCAAAAAATTAATTATCCAAAAAATTTATTGTTAATGTTAATGTTAATGCTAATTTTAATTTAATGTTAATATTAATTTTAACGTTAATGTTAAAATTAAAATTAAAATTAATGCTAATTAATGTTAATATTAATATTAATATTAATATTAATATTCATGTTAATTTGAAGTTAATATTAATTTTAATGTTAATATTAATGCTAATTTTAATTTAATGTTAATATTAATTTTAATGTTAATGCTAAAGTTAATATTAATGTTAATTCTAATATTAATGTTAATGTTAATTCTAATATTAATGTTAACTAGTTAAACCTGTAAATTTGGTTACCTTTTTTCGTTATATCAGTATCTGCTAGTAGTAAGTTAGTAATAAGCTAGCCATGGAGCAATTTCGATTCAACTTTTGCGTTAAGGTTTATACACGGCCTTAGTTGAGCATTCAGTTAGGGCCTGTTTGGTTCCTTGCAACTGCAAGGAACTGAGCATTTGTAGGAAAAGTGGGTTAAGTTCGGCTGTTTGGTTCATTTGAAAGTGAAGTAATTTTTTTGGTGATGTGACCACATCACAGTTCCTGTCCCCTCCCATTCCCTCTAACTTTTATTCACTTTCACCACACCATTTTTTTGGTGAAAGTGGTGGAAAGTGAAGGAAAAGTGTGGAAAGAGAAAAGTGGTTTTCGTTTAATATATCTCCAACCAACATCCACTTTCAACAACCATCCAAACAACGGAACTCTTTTTTTTCCACTTTCAACAACCATCCAAACAATGAAACTCCTTATTCCTCCACTTTCATATTTTTCAACCATCAACCAAACATCTTTTGGAAACTCAAAATTTATGCGTACGCATCGCGTGCGCAAGTTTCGTTTTTCCACTTTCGCACTTTCATACACTTTCGTGCAACCAAACAGGCCCTTAGTGAGACGGGTTGCAGCTTCCTCTCTCCTCTCTTTTGTGCCAGCTCAAAGTGTGGCCTCTTGGAACAAGTTGCAGCCACATATACATTGACAGATTACTAAATCCAGAGCCGAAAATGATGAACCACTCTGCCAATTGCCAAATGTTCATCAGCAATGCAATCTTGACCACTTCTTATATATAACATGATCCTCAAAAAGTAAAGCTACAATGGAATTTCTTCAACAACAATGGCACAATGTACTAGAAGTCGCGCAGAATCAAACATTTCTTTGCAAGCAAGGGCTGCCAGGTGCAGGCATAGCAAGATTATATACAAATAAGCAAAACAACTTACTGCAACAGGTCCGAGCTCTCTAGCCTAGTGGTATTAGAACGGACATCCGGAGGGGCCGGCAAGGTTCGAGCCTCCCAATTGTGTGTGTGCGTGTGTTTTCAAAAAAAACCTTACTGCAACAGTAGTTACAATGAACAATTCTTTTGAATGGGGAAAAAATGATCAGTACATGAAACGTAATCACTTTCAATTAATACATTCTTTTCTTTCTCTTCGTGATCTTCATTCTAGAGAACTGTTGATGTGCATTACTGCATCATCGATGCATGATGCATAGACGCTGCTACTTTGTCCGTAATTTGTGACCATCAGACCACGTGGTGGTAGGACCGGTGATAGCGGGGAATCAATAGTTGAATGTCACGTGGGCCGCGATCACAAATTGCAGACAAAATATCATCTGCCATTGACGTTTCAAAATTCTTCTTCCGAATCACTGCTAGAAGAAGAACTCAAGTTCTCTGTCATGAAACGAGGCGGCAAGTTGGGAAACGTTGCAACCACTCTTCTTTGTCTCAGCTCTTCCGCTTCCTCTTTCGGTGAACCGGCTTTGTTCGGGGTGGTCGTCGCCGTCGTCCTCGCGGCAGGCTTCTTCTGCGTGCTCCTCGTTATGTCGACGCAGACTCGATCGAACATTACCAAGAAGTCCCTGACTATAACGAACAGCTGAAGGTGCTGCTGCCCCTTGTCTTTGGAAGAGCCGGGCTGGTAGTACTCGGTCGTCCTCCTCACGAGCTCCATGATCCTGAGCTGTTCTTCTCCCACCACCCTGATCTCCTCCGACGCCGCCTCCAAGAACCCCTTCATCTCCTCCACGAACCCGTCGGCAGCGCAGCCCTTCAAGAACTCTCGGATCTCTCCCACCCTCTCTCCGGCGGACAGGCACGAGCTTACGAGCGCCTCGAAGTCCACCGTTGCCGCTTTCTTTACGTTGGCGAGCTCCGAGCTGAGCCCGCCGACTACCGGGAGGCCTAGCATCATGTACTCCTTCTCCTTCTGCTCCCTCGACGCCTTGAGCGCTCCGGAGCTGCCGATCCTACTGAGGCTGGCGCTGCGGTTGAGGACGCATAGCCGCTTCCCTTCGAGGCGGACGACCTCTTCGACCACGAAGTGGAGGAGCGTCGTCTTTCCGTCCGCGCTCTTCACGTCCGAGAGCTTGCAGAGTGCAGTCAGGTTGAAAGCCCTGGCGTCCCCCCTCGCGGTGCCGGCGTTCATGCGGTTGCCGGCTTTCAGAATGGCCTCCAGCAGCTTCAGGAACAGGCCGCGGGACTTGAGCTCCCGGCAAGCGAGCTCGAGGGTCTGGAGGGACTGCTTCATGTGGAGGATCTCGGCCTCGTAGCCCGACCGGAAGAGCATCGCGCGGAGGCGGGCGAAGGGGGAGGGGACCGCCCGGAGGAGGTGGTAGAGGAAGGACTCCGCGTCCGCGAGCGTGGACGGGTCGCCCGCGAATCCGACGATCCTGCTCTCCTCGTCCCCGGTCGGGGCGATCTTCGACAGCTTCTCCAGCGCGTCGTGGCCGAGCCCTCGTCCCTCCAGGAGGGCGTCGAGGATCTCCTGGCGGCCGACGGCCAGAGAGCGGATCACGATGGCGGAGTTCTGGGACTTGCGGGGGTCGAGCAGGCAGACCTGGCTCGGCCTCGGGGTGGATGGGCCGAGGAAAGGATTTGTGGAGCTCTTGTTCGTTTGCCGGTTGCCCGCTGCATAACCGAAGAGGGATTCCATGAGATCATCATCAAACCTGCATCACAAAGAACACACCGTAAGAAACTAAAGAAGAATTGAGCATATATTGGAGAAATTATTCAAGCCGGGCAACTTCCATACCATCCACTTGATTGCATAAAAATGAGAACCGTTCTGCATGCACTTATTTTCATACCATCAAGTGGATGATATGGAAGATACACGATGAATCCGACTTACTGAATAAGTCTAGCTAATCATATTGGTTGAAGATGCCATTATGGTCATTGTTGTTGACTGTGTCATTCAATGTCTGAAATCAGGTTGAATGCATTTCATACACGACCACAAACGTGACTACGGATATGGGTAGAGGATAAGAACATGAACATTTTTCAAATAGTTATAATTTAGTCACTTATGTTGCATATATACAGTCAACAAGATATGAGTAGAGATAAGATATGGATATGAACATCATTTTCGCGTGTCCATGAAACATAGATTCCCATTCATATATACAAGTAATTTGATCAAGAGTCGAGCATACTTTTTTCAAATCTATTGAAATGATAGGGACCAGATGTTCTGAACATGCAACTGATAATTGCAACCTTTTGTACTAATCAATATTTAGTAGTACCCTTTTCCATCACAAATTAATACATATATATAAGTACTGTTGAATAATCATTTTCAAATGCCTCCAACTGTTTCTTGAAGGATAACTGAAATTGTGTTAAGGGAATGTCTAGCTAGTTCTTAATCTACCATTTATTCTTGAAGCTTATGAATTTAAAAAAAGAAGAAGTATTTGTTGTATACAAAAGTCTAAGGAAGTGTGAGATCCTAGTATGAATTTTAATTTTGAGCCGAATTATATAATTCAAATCATTATATGATTGAAGTGAAACACACGAGGGTTTGACATAGCTTCAATCTAAATAAGTTTACCATCTGGCTCTAATTAAAATTGTACACTATGATTGAAACGTACTTGTTTGTGACAAGTCTCACCTACCTCAACCTACGTTTTCATGTATTTGTTTATAATCATTCGTATTAATTTAATTCTCAACGATGCATTGACTCAGAGAGATCAACTTGCAAGTTATGTAGCATAGGCACGGATACAAATTTAAATAAGAACAACATGATCACTTTTAAACACAACTTGCAAGCTAATGTATTTAAGCATGTCTCGTACTAACTAGTGACACCTATTTTTGATGTGTCCGGATTGTACTCAATACATGTGTCCGACACAATATGGCTTAGATTTTTATGGAGTGTGAGAAGGATAATATAACCGACCTGAAGGAGCCATTGGCGTCGATCTTATCCCACACCATCGAATGCTCGGGGTTCACCGCCGTCACCTTGTCCCAGTGCAAGGGCCTCAGCTTCGCCTTCGCCCCTTGCACCGCGGGCAGAGGCCTAGACGGCCCTCCTCCGGGCGGTGGGGTCGACACGCCTGACGACCTCGGAGCGTTCGGCCGCGGAGGCATAGGCGGCATGGGCGGCCCGGGCGGCGCAGGATTCTTCTTAGCTATAGGCGGTGGTGGAGGCGGCAGATTACGAGGCGGAGGCGGAGGCGGTGGCGGTGGCGTTGGTGCTACTTTAGGAGGCGGAGGCGGCGGTGGCGGTGGTGGTGCAGGTGGCGGCACAATCGGATTCGGAACCTTTGCTATCTCCGTCGAAGAGTTGAGCGAACCGGACGGAATAAGCGGCCGCCTCTGAACCTTACGGTCGTCCACGACGTTCCGATACGAGGAGGCTTCCTCCTCCGACGGTGCTGCGTGGAGTATGTTGTAGCAGTGGTGGCATCGCCTCGGGCTCGAGCTGCTGCCGAGCTTGCGCCAGTAGACCGCGTCGTCGAGCCCGTCCTCGTCTGCCACCATGCTGTCCTTCACCCTCATCGGGTTGTTGTACCTCCGATAATCCCCGCACATGTCGACGTCCGTCCTCTTCCGGTACTTCTTGATGGCAAACCAATGGACGATAGCGAACAGAGCCGCGGACACGAAGAAGGTCAGGACTGCGGTGGCAGCGACTGCTTTCGTCAGCCTCTTGTCGTCATCGGTGCTCGTGGATGATAACTCTACCGCGGATGATGTAGGAGGAGGAGGAGGGATAGGGTTGGCGAAGGTCGGGGTCGCGACAGAAGGGAAGGATGTTTCTATGTTTTGAGAAGGCGAGGGAGGAGTTCTTGATTGTAGGAGGTGCCTTTGAGGATACGATACCGATACCGATGCCGATACTGATAAAAGAAGTAAGAAGAAGAGAGGGAGACATAGCTCCACCATGGCTGAGGCCATGAAGGGAGTGAGAATGGCTTGGGAGAAAGAGGAGGAGAGATGGGAGTGTTATTTTGTTGGCATTGTTGTTGCTTTTGTTTTAGGTGTGAAGACTTCTGCATTTGCAACATACTCCTTTTTTTTATTTTTATTCTTGACTTGTTCAGAATAAGAGTGGTTGATGCCACTGCGGATAATGGGACTGGTTCCATTCCATATAGGCTTGGAAGGAAAAAAGAGAGAGAGAGAGAGAAGAAAAAGTATCTATGATTCCTTCATATGCTATATGCAACACAACAATAGAATAGTAAGCGAATACCTAAGGCTACTACTGCCTAATTGGGTCACCAATAAGTACTTAATTGGGTCATCAATAGAATAGATAAGGGTCGAACTTGAGTAACTCTTGTGGTTCTCGCATAAAGTTTTGATTGGGTGATAAAAAATTAGTGGATCGAGTCACGGTTACATATTATATTTTTTATTTATAAAAATGATGGGAGTTGAAAACAGTGAGTGTAAAATGCATGCAACTATCACCAATGACATGGGCTACTTGGTCAAATAGAAAGTAGTATGTAAAAACTATCAACAATGGCATAGGCTACCTGGTCAACTAGAAAGTAGTATGTAAAAGAAGAGAGTTTGGATGCATGCAACTATCAACAGTGGCATTTGCTACCACCTGGTCAACTAGAAAGTAGTATGTAAAAGAAGAGAGTTTGGAAGGATGGGGGTTATTGATCTCAAAGACGAGCTATGGAAGTAAAAGAAGGGGTTGGAAAAAAAAATTTGGAAATGAAGGAAGCAAATTGGGGATGTGATTAGGGGGTGTCCAAAGTCAATGAAATATTCCTTTCTACCCTAAGAAGAGGAACACAATTTGCTTCTTGGAAGATCCATAGTGCGGAGATGTCCCTCTTGAGTTTCAATTCTACTTTATATGACGAGGTATGAAACAAATGGTATCCCGTGTCGTTAAAATGGAGATGTAGACAATGGAAGCCTCGATTTAGGAGATCCCTCGAAGAGGCCTTGCGAATGGACATGGAAATACTTCAAACCTACCACAATAGTGGAAACTTATAGAGCGAGAAATTCATGATGGTTCTGTCTCAAAGAGGAAAAATAATGATAATTTCTCAGTTAAATTCTTATAATAGAATCTCAACGGTGGAGGAATCGCAGATGAGTAGGCTAAAACAATTATAAAAATGATATTTTGACCGCAAGGAGGGTGATCGTGCGCATATCCGTGCAGACATGTCAAACCCCTCCCTCCCTCCCCCTCCCCCCACACACACCGGGCCCACCCCCAAAATTCTACAGCCCCGTTCCAATAGAGGGACGACACGTGGCCCACGACCAGGACTGCGATCCAACTCCGCCGACAATGTAGCATTGTCCAAAAAATTAAGGACTATTAAGACTTCACTAAAAGTTTGGACCTTCGTATGACTTACTTATAAGTAGGCTGCAAATGAATAAAACAACTTGTGAGCTCGGCTCGACAAAAGTTTAAGTTGGCTCGACTTAGTTTTCTTGACGAGATTAGCTTCAACAAAATATTGAGCTCGATTCTCTTAACAAGTCAATCTTGAACATGTGAAGCTCGGCTGGAGAGCTCGTGAACAAGCTCACTCTACCAGTTAAGCTGGAAGAATACTTGACTCGACTTGGTTATAGCTTGCTACCCTTAATTTTTTTTTTCCATCATTTTTGTCCTTCATTTCTTTCAAATCCATTAACAAAGCATTTCTTCCAAATCCATGAACAAGGCACTAAGATCCTTTTTTTTTTTTCTATATTTCTTTTGGGTGAGTTCTAGTTCTCATTATTCATTTTTTTCTTTATTTTACCTTTATCTTGTGATTTGTAATGAAACTTTGCTGGAATAAAATACCAGGACTTAAGCTCAGCTCGAGCTCGACTTGAGCTCGAAAGGTTTGCAAGCGACTCGAGCTGGACTCGAGAGCAAAACAAGATGATCTGTTGCAGAACTTACCCTTTCTATACCCGCGGCTTCGGCTTGGTTCATTGACATTTAGGCCGAGCAAAATCCCATGATCTCCATGTGTATCGCACCCGCGTGTCAGTGAGCCAGGGCCCCACGTAATTTCCGTGTCGGATACGAGAAGTACTTATCTGAGATTCAAGATTCTAACAAGGGATGTTTCGGGGATGCAAATTCAATTTATAGTAGATTTTGGCAAATTCTATTGACATCTTAAGTTTTACCTGAGGGCAGTCCAATTTTTTTTAATTTATTTATAAGTTTGTCATTCCAAATTTTTATTTGAAGGCACCACACATATTTGGATTTGGACTGCCAACAAAGTTGTCAGTCCTAAAGGATTGTGATAGTTTGAATTTGGCTCTAACATAAAGTATATAAAGGAGGGTTGGGCAGCCCAAAGTAAAATTGGGGCTGTCCTAAATAAAAATTACACCAAGTTGGACTATCCTGATGTAATAAGTTCATGGAATAAAATGTGGAGTGACTATAGAATTTGCCTTAGGGTGTGTTTGGTAGGAGGGAAAAGTGGAAGGAAGAAAAATAGAGGAGGAAAAAGTGGAGGAAAAGACTCATTTTTTCTTGTTTGGTATGGAAGGAAAATAGGAAGGAAGGAAAAGTGGAGGGATTACTTTTCCCTCATAACCTAAGAAATCCAATCCCCCCAAAAGTGGGAGAAAAAGTGGAAGGAAAAGTAGATGCTTGTAGTAATTAACAATTATACCCACATATGAATGCATTATTTAAAAATTATTCATGAAGCCAAATAGTAAATAAGTGATATTAATTGAGGATAGAATTGGTAAATTCTATATTTTTTACTTTCTTTCCTTCCACTTTTTCTTCCATACCAAACAAAGGAAAATGCATCCCTTATCTTTTTCTTGCTACCAAACACAAAGGAAGGAAATGATTTTTCCTTTCCATAAGGAAGAAAAATAAATTCTACTCTTTTTCCTTCCTTCCACTTTTTCATCGTTCCTACCAAACACAACCTTAGATTTTCTACATCAGGTGGTGAAGTGTAAGGGAAATGGAATTTCTTTCTGCGGTCGACTCTGTATTGCATATTGATGGCCATTGACCCACTCAACTAGTTATGACATGCTAAGCTTTTTATAATATGTCGATGAAGTTGATGAAGGATCTCAATTTTAAAGTCCATGTTAGCTCCCAAGAAAGTCGTCCCTTTAAAGGGTGAAGATCCAAAGTAGCTTTCAGTAGGTAACCGCAGCATACTTGTGTACGAATTATTATTTTCTTGCTGTTATTATGGGATAATATTTCAAAAAAGGGCATTCCAGTGGTCACCAAGTTTATGCTTACATAGGATTTGGAGGATCAACATGTACATAATCTTATGTTCATACATAACAACCATAATATCATAGAGAGGTTGTTTTCATGACTCGAATCTATGATAACAACAAGTCTTACCGTTTCAGCATGTGACGACTTCTGTTTAGAATTTCAAAAGAAAAAAAAAGGGAAAGAAACACTGGTTGTTCGATTGTGAGATTTTCAAACTATTGCTCCTATGAGATTCAAGAGAAAAATCCGAAAAGATTCACGCTCGCTCGTAGGTCTTGTATTTTAAGAGATGATCAATGTTTCTAACAGGAGAGTCATCGTATCTGCAAGGTCGAAATCTTCATCAGGATCATCGCTTACTAGGTGAGAAGCTAGTTAGGGTTGGAATTTCTTTTGGGTCTTCTTTGTAATGTTTCTTTCTCTTCTTCTTCTTGATATTTGCAAGGAATCGTCTCTTGGAACAAAGGAGATGACTATTTTGTATTTGTACTTCTTTCGTATGTAAAGGATTGAGATTTGTGCAGGTAGTTGAAGCCACCACATATATGTTTGTTTCATCTGTGTTGATTCTCTCGAGTAGGACCGTGTTTGTTATTTTTGTGTGGATTTCGGTGGTCGACCTTCAAAGTATCTTATTGTTGGATCCCAACATATAATCCTATGTGCATTTTTGCATTTTTCGAAGACTGCGGAACATTTTGCGACTTAATTTTTCAATTCATTGGATATTTCAGGAGAGGGGTCGGTAACATATTAGTTCCTTTTGGCATGCAAGTAAAGCTAAAGGTTTTACTTGTACTAATAACTTTTTTCTTTCTAAGAATTTGCTGCTTTTGTGCTCTAATGACAAAAGTGATAACAAATTCTTGTGGCTGGAGAAGTGGAGTTCGGTATGCATAATGAAAGAATATACTAAATATATCTGAAAAATGAAGATTCTTCAAACATTTGCCAAGTATTCAAATTTGCTTCTTCTTGTTAACATATGCCATGATCCTGTTCTCAACCAAGTCTAGCCCAAAGTTCATTTGTGCTCTTCGCTTTCAAGTAGGTGTAGTATACGAGTTCAAGTTCCTTCACGCATTCTGCCATTGGAGGCCGCATGCTGCTCTTAATGCGAACACAGCGAGAGGCGAGGATTGCGAACATCGTCACCGACTCCATGGTGCATGAACTCCTGGACATGTCTGGATCGATCACTTTCCGCAACTTCTTCCGGTCGATCACTATATTTCGGACCTAAGTTACACGGAAACCAGTAAGATTATCAACGTCAGACTGTGAACAAGATCTGATACTTGTTGGCATGCATGGGATCAGGTCAGCTACCTGGTGTACAAGATTTTGATCAGCAGGGCCCTGGCTAAGTTCCAACGCCTGGCGGCCGGTCAGGAGTTCTAGTAGGACTATGCCAAATGCATAGACATCACTCTGTAGCGTGAGCTTCCCTGTCTGTACATGTGCAATGAGCGAAGAAAGACGAATCATCAGAATATTCTAGTTGTCAAGAGTTCAAGCAGGACTATGCCGCGATTTCGTTCAGTCACAACTCTTCTGATAATTATTCAAGATGACATGAAACTGGAATTGAAGAAACAAAATGTTGTATGAAAAAAGGAAGAAGGTGCGTACCAATGCATACTCGGGATCAAAGTAGCCAAAAGTACCTAGCATTTTTGTGGTCGAGTATATATCCTCATCTTCTGGCATCAGCTTAGCCAGACCGAAATCAGAAATCTGAGAAATTAACAGAAAAAAGAGGTTATGATAGCCCAAAATTGGGAGCTAGACTCATGATCCGATAACTTATAAACAGTTCATTTACCTTTGGCTCAAAATTATCTGTCAAGAGAATATTTGTGGATTTGAAGTCCCTATGGACAATAGGGATCCCAACAGCCGAACTCGAATGGAGGTAGGCGAGGCCCCGTGCTGCTCCAAGTGCTATTTTGAGTCTCGAAGGCCAGTCCATCTTCACTTCAGTAATTCCTGCGTTATTAAGAAATCGACAAATGAACTAGTAATTGACACCCAATTTTTTTTTTTTTTTTGGGTTAGATGGCTGAACTATTGTAAAGGATTAACCAACCATTTAGAAGATTGTGCAGGTTTCCTTTGGGCATGAATTCGTACACTAGAAACCTCTGTTGCCCATCAGCACAATAGCCGATCAGTGTGACTAGATAGGGATGATCCAGTCTGCTCAAAATGTCGACTTCTACTCGGAACTCGCGCTCACTGTCAGCTTGCTTAGATGGTGGCACCTCCATTTTCTTAATCGCTACAACCTTTATATATGTAAGCAGAGAGAGAGAGAGAGAGAGAGAGGTATTAAAATTTGCGTAAAATGCCACCAAGAACTTATGTGTTTGTTATCCCGTCTCTAATCACAATATGATACTAGGAATTTATTTATGATTGAGAATTCAAGAAGGAATATAATGTTTTTTTGGATGGTCAGAAATTGGAATATGATCACTAGCCTTTGGCTATTTGGCGAATATGTCATATAGATGAATGAAATTTCCTACAGAAAATCACATCATTTACCCATTCATCTATTCTCTCTTCTAGTCAAGCTCCTTGGTTGTGATGACATTTCATTCCGTAGTTGGAACTGCAGGTTTTTCTAGTATTTAGTCCTAATAACGAATGATCTATTGAACATCATGATGATTTAAAGCTAGGGGCTTGAATCTGCGAGAAATTCTAGACAATTTACAAAATGTATAGTAGAGACATTTGATAAATGTAGAAGATTATATATTTCTAAGCATAGATATATTCGCGTATTCTACTATTAACTTGCAAGAACTGACTCTTAAGGTTTCACTCACAGACCTCTCCGTTCCGCAAAATCCCTTTGTACACTTTGCCAAATCCTCCTTTCCCAATCAAATTCTCATCATTGAAGCAGCATGTTGCTTCTTCCATCTCCTTGAGGGTGAACACGGACGAGCAGTGGCGTTTTTTCGAAGGGTGATTTTGATCTCTGAGCTGCCAGGACTCCATGGGCTTATACACCCCTGACCAAGGAGACAGAAGCAAAGAGAAACTTCATTTAATTTTCTCACAATTGAAAAAAAAAAAAATATATATTCCAGTAGGAAGCAAATCAAAATAAGGACATCACATACAAGGATCGATATGGTCATGCGACCTGCTTCTTCTCCTTTTGTTCCATGCCGAAACTATATTGAAAGGCATTGCTGGACCCTTGAATCGTATCGTACAAAGATTGGCCTCCTGATTTTGGTCAACAAACAAACATTCCTTCAATTGATCCATACTTTGTTCCACATGGCATTGGTCGAAAGAAAGACAAAAGGAACTCATGCAACTAAATAGCTTGAATATCTTCTTATGATTCTACAGACGATCATTCCTCCAATTCATCAAGTCTATGATCATTTCTACAAACAATGCTTGCCGAAATGCCAATTTGAAAGAAAAAGGAATAGGTTAAGTAATAAAAAAAACCCTATATTGCATAATAGATATGCGCATGAAACTAGTGGCGGAGCTATCCTCTAAAATTAGGGAGGGCTGAACTTCAGATATTGTTTGAACGACACAAAACACTAGCATTCTACCTCATAAAATATCAATTTTTAAGAATTTATTTATTATTTAATTGTTACATACTTCAAAATCAAACAAAAAAATAAAATAAAACACAACCAAAGAAGCATTAAAAAAATTAAAACTATTTTTCAAAATATTGGGGCGGGCTACAGCCCCCCTTGCCCAGGGGTAGCTCCGCCCCTGCGTGAAAGTGTCATAGAACCTAGACAACTAGTTGACAAGTAGATAGACCAACATTTTGATTACGTAGTTTAAGCTCATGCAACCAAGTACCCCTACACTAAATTGATACAAAATACAATTGTAGTCATCTCGATGAAACATTATGCCAAATAGTGAAAAAATAAAATAAATATACACTATATATAAGCAGCATTTAATCAAGCTTAGCAGAAAACAGTAACAAATGACAAAACTAACCTAAAATGTTGAGGGAGTAGTAGTTTGAGAGGAAACCTAATGTACTCGAAAGCCCAGATGGTAGAATGAGCAGGGGTGCATACATATATGGTAGAGGGAGGTATCAGTGAGAAAATGACAGGGGAGTGTCATCTTGTGAGTAGCCATGAAGGGAAGTCAAGAATTAGAGAGCACTCAACAACCGAATTCTCCAACCACCCCATTCTTCACAAAAGAGCAAAGAAAGAGCAAAACAAAAGTGAGCAACAGAAATGGGGAGAGGACTAATCAAGTGTGCTTGAAGAAGAAGAAAAAGCAGAGAGACCATGCATGGTCACGAGAGGGGATTTATAGAGACCACTGAGGAGCAACAAAGAGCTGAAGCTAATTTCTTTTTGTTGTTGTGGTGGTGGATAGAAGAGTTGAGAAGCAGCTTTCAGTCACTTTCACTTTTTTGGATTCTGAAGCATACACTCTCTTGTAGTTTGCAGTTTGTAGTTGGAAAATTTTCAAAAGAAGCATCAGAATTTTGTAAAATTTAGTTTAAAAAAAAAAAGTATTGTAAAATTGCAAAACAAGAACTGATGGTAGGACGTTTTTCTTGATACTGACCATTTGCTAGCATTAATTGTATTAACAACTAACTAATTTACACTAATAAAAAATAAAAAAATTTTATAAAAGGACTTTTTAACACAACAAAAATCCTCATATATATATATATATATATATATATATATATATATATATATATATATATATATATTGTAGGAAATAGAATAAAATTCACCTTTTTTCCAAAAAATATATTGTAGGAAATAATAATGCCTTCTTTTTATTGCTAGAGTTTGTTACAATATATAGAGTGTCTACATTTGGGCTTATGGGCCATATTTATATTACAAATATAATCTAACACCCCCCCCCCCCCCCCCCCCCCCCCCCCCAAATTGGAGCATGCAAGTCACAAATGCCCAACTTGGGAAGAAAAGAATCAAACACATGCTTTCCAAGGGGCTTGGTGAAGATGTCAGTCAGTTGAGAAGAAGTAGGAACATGCGAGGCTATTACGGTGCCATCTCGAATAGCATCACGATCAAAATGCAAATCCACCTCAATATGCTTACTGCGCTCATGAAATACCGGGTTCTGAGCCAGGTGCAGGGCAGACTGACTGTCACAATACACCGACATAGCAGACTCCTGGCGAACGTCCAAACACACCAATAATTCCTTCAACCATTTCAACTCACAAACAAGCGCAGCAAGAGATCGGTATTCAGCTTCAGCAAAAGATCGAAAAACAGTTGATTGCTTCTTGGTCTTCCAAGAAATATGAGACCCCCCCAGAAACACCAACCAGCCTGTAACAGAGCGGTGAGTCAAGGGACAACTGGCCCAGTCGAAATCACACCAACCAGAAAGACGGAGATCACAATCAGCCTTCAAAAGAATACCCTGTCCCGGTGCATGTTTGAGATATCTGACAACTCTCAAAGCAGCATGCCAATGATCTTGTCGAGGCTCCTGTAAGAATTGAGACAAGATATGCACAGCATAGGCTAAGTTCGCGAGTAAACGATAGATAAATCAACCTCCCAACCAGCCTCCGATACGTCTCTGCATCCGCCATCTTTGGACTAGTCGATTCTGCCAGCTTGTGATTGGGCTCCATGGAAAAGTCAGCAGGTCGAGACCCCATCAAACCGCATTCTGAAATGATGTCCAAAGCATACTTTCTTTGACACAAGAAAATTCCTTCTGCACTCCGAGCCACCTCGATGCCAAGAAAGTACTTCAACGCACCAAGGTCCTTCATGTGAAAGCAAGAACTAAGGTACTTTTTGAAAGCATCTAAAGCACCTGTGTCATTACCAGACACAATCATGTCATCCACATAGATCAAAACATGCAACTCTACCTTCCCTTTAAAAAGGAAGAAAAGGGAATAATCGGAATGAGATTGAATAAATCCATAGGATATCAGAGAAGCAGCAAGCTTAGCAAACCAACAACGTGGTGCCTGTTTCAATCCATATAGTGACTTACGCAAGCGATACACTTTGTTGGGTTCACTATGCGAAAAATCTGGCGACAACTTCATATACACTTCTTCTGTCAGATCTCCATGAAGAAAAGCATTGTGCACATCCATCCGGTGCAAAGTTCAGCCTCTCACAGCTGCAACAGCCAAGAACGCCCGAACTGTAGGCATCTTAGCTACCGGGGCGAATGTCTCTGAATAGTCGATCCCCTCAATCTGATGATTACCGAACACAAACAGCCGTGCCTTTAAGCGCTCAACACTGCCGTCGGATTTGTACTTTATTTTGTACACCCATCTACTTCCCAATGCTTTCTTCCCAGGAGGCAAATCGACAAGACTCCATGTTCCATTATCTTTCAGAACCTGTATTTCAGTTTGCATAGCCGGACGCCAGCCCGAATCTCGCGAGGCTTGACGATATGAAGTAGGCTCAACACCTGCAGTAATAGCTGCAAGAAAATCTCTGTATCCAGCAGTAAATATGTCATAACTTAGAAATTGTGTTAGAGGATACGAAGTACCTGAGGAAGTGACGGGAACAGATGAACTGTGGTGAAGGGGGGACTTTTACTTCGAACAGCATTCGTCACAAAATCCTGTAATCGCACTGGCTGTGATTTCTTTCTTATTCCTCTTCCCAATACTACCTCGTCGGGCACCTCTGGCAACACTGTATCCCCTGTATCATCAGTAGTATCCGCATTACCCCCAGCGGACTCTCCTGTCAATACTTCTGCATCTACCTGTGCATACTCGCCACTCGGTGCCGAGCCACCATCAACCACTCCGGCCTCAGCAACCGTAGCCGGCACCATCCCAAAAGCCTCTATATCGTCTCCCGGCACCTCAATAGATGGATGGCGTGTCGCAGAAGACATCTCACTAGCAGAGCCACACCCAGGAAATTCTTTTTCATAAAAAGTAACATCACGGGACACAAAAAATTCACTAGTCTCCAAATCATACAGTTTCCATCCCTTTTTATCAAGTGGATACCCAACAAAGATACATTTTCTGCTCCTGCTAGCAAATTTATCATGTCGGAATTTTAAATCATACGCATAGCACAGACAACCAAAAATACGTAGATGATCATACGAAGGAGCTGAACCATATAAAACTTCATAAGGAGACTTAAAATTCAAGATACTAGAAGGGGTTCTATTTATCAAATAACATGCACCCAGAACACATTCCCCCCAAGAATCTACGGAAAGAGAACCCTAAAATCTCAATGCCCTGGCTACATTTAAAATATGTCGATGCTTTCTCTTCACCCTTCCATTCTGTTGAGGTGTCCCAACACAGGATGTTTGGAACAAAATACCTTGAGATGAAAAATAATCTCGTAAACAATTAAATTCAGTGCCATTGTCACTCCGCACACGACGTATATCAGCCCCAAACTGACGCTTCACTATAGCAATGAATTTAAGAAACATAGAATAAACATCACACTTATCCGTCAATAAAATAACCCAAACAGCTCTAGAAAAATCATCTACCAAAGTCAAAAAATATCGTGCCCCATTAGATGACGGAACACGATATGGTCCCCACAGATCACAGTGTATAAGTTCAAAGCATCTCAAAGCACGACTACTACTATCAGGAAAGGCATTACGAGTCTGTTTAGCTTGATGACAAATATCACAAGCCTTATGAGAAAACACACTACTACCAGAGAGAAAAGGTAAAGTCTGTATTACTTTATCTGAAGGATGCCCCAGTCTACTATGCCAAACCTCGGAATCACTTTCTTTGCATGCCAGGATCACCGAAGCCAAAGAAACTGGAACCTCCCCCAAGAAGTAAAGTCCACCCCTTTGTTCACCTGCTCCAATCACCATCCTCGTACTTCGGTCCTGAACAAAATACAAATCAAGAGTAAATAACATATCACAATTTCTGGCACCAATCAATTGTGAGACAGAGATCAAATTTGTAAGTCAATGTCGAAACATAAAGAACATCCGTCAACACCAACGAAGCAGTCAAAAATATTTTGCCTCTCAGAACAGCCTCAATAGTGCTCCCATCAGGCAAAATCACAGGACAGACAGGACCATCAAAGCAATCAACTAAACAGTCACGAGAACCTGTCGCATGAAGAGTAGCCCCAGTATCGAATATCCAAGTGACATAAGAGTTTTTACCCATCAGACGATCAGAGTTTGAAGAACCAGGTTTGGAAGGATTATCGTTACCCAGCAAACTCATCAGTTTCTGCCATTGTTCACCTGAGAGTGGTGAAGGATACCCTCCATGCATCATATTTGCCGAACTCCCAGCAAGACCAGCAGGGACACCATGACCAGCAGCGGTGACATGATGAACAACCCCTGCGCCACCAGTACCGCGTCCCCCATCACGTCTCTGCTGTGGTACCTGGCCTCTGCCACCACCAGCACTACGTCTGCCCTCACGTCGAGGATGAGTCTCCCACCACTCTGGATAGCCAATCTTGGCAAAGCAAGTTGCAACATCATGATCTGTTTTCTTGCAATGAGTACAGATCATACCTGATTTGTCCATGGAATCTGAGGTTCTACTATTAGAAGCAGTAGAAAGACGAGGTAAAGTCTTGATAGCCAGCGCCAACACCTCCTCAATAGCGGATTGGACCTGAGATTTTTGCATATCCTCCTCCTTACGGACTGCCTGGTATGCCCGATCTAAACTTGGCCGAGGATCCTGAGACAGAAGATTAGATCGGGTATGACCATACAACTCAGCATTCAACCCATACATAAAGTCCTGAAAGTGGTCTTCATCCCTCATAGCCTGTAGCTTTACAACAAGTTCACCACAGGTACAAGTAGGCAATAGAAAATAAGCAGCTTGTTCATCCCACAAAGACTGTAAATTTTCAAAGTAGGTTTCCACAGACATCGAAGCCGTTTGTTTGCACTCAGCCAAAGCCACCTTAATTTGTTGCTTCCGAGTGCCATTGCTAACAACAAATCTTTTCTCCAACAAGTTCCACAATGTATAAACCTCCTCAAAGTATGGCAAAGATTTCTTCAGAGATGGATCAATGGTATTAAGAACCCATTGAACCAATAGCGCTTGCACGCATCTCCAATCAAGCAATTTACTAGCATCATTAACAGGTTTGACTTCAGTACCTTCCAGAAAAGTGATCTTTCGCCTAGAGATCAGGGAGAGACGTATCGACCGAGACCACTCAGCATAGTTCGGTCCACGGAAAACAATAGGAGTAATGATATTTCCTGGTTGATCAGCAGAACTCAGAATATGGATCCTTCGGATGATAATTTGGGTTGTGTGCACCGCCACCGCCAGTCGCGACGGAGTATGTAACTCCATTTTTCTGAAATATTGCAGAAATTTAAATTTTTATTTTGAGTCATGATTTGGGAATATTATTTTTTTATTTTGAAGTCATATTCTCAATTTTTTAATCATCTCATTATTCTTCTTTGGGCTAACTCCCATTTAAAACCCAAACTAGGGTTGGGCCATCACTGCCAGCCCAAACAAGTGCTTTTAAAACCAACCCTGATTCAGTTTAATATTTCTTCCCTACTCTTCTAATAGAATCCCTGGCGCGAGCTCTCAAATTTTAAATTCCTAACGGCCACGTGCACTCTCTCTCCTCTAACCGAATTGTCAGAGGAGCAGAGGAGGAAATTTCCACCACTATTTGCTTCCTCCTCACGCTAGCTAACCTATAAATATCGGTCGATCGACCCCTTCACTCCTTGCTCTTCTCTTCCTCACCATTTTCCTGAGACAAATCCCAAATCGAGGATCAACCATGAAGACAAGGAGCATCGAAGCAATGGAGTCCTCGTTCATCCACATGCTGTGAGCTAGAAGCATCCTCCTCGACGACTGAGCAGTGGATCCAGAGCACTTCGTCATGCTTGATGAGTTCATCGATCTTTCCGTCCTTGTCAATGAACCTCTGGTAAGACAGAGCACATCACCTTTTAAAAGTTTCTGATCGATTCATCCTATTAAATTCCTTTGTTTAATCAGATCTGGACTTGGTGAACAAGTCACTGATTTGATCAATTCCTTCTCCTCATTTTGGATCAATCAAGGTACTGATCGATCAATCGACTCCTTTGTAGTTTGGATGTTCAAATCAATGCAAATTTCAAGTCGATTTATGTTTATCATCGAGTTAATATAGTTATGATTCTTTCATGGTTAAGTGTTCGATCAATTGCTGCAAAGGAAGTTGGATTGTGTGGTGGAGAATAGCTCGTGCCATTTCACTGATTCCGGAGCTATTGACTCAGGTAATTACTCGATGCAGATCATAATAGTTGCTTAGACAGTAGATGATCGAGAGTATCTTTAGTTTAGTTCTGTTATTTCCAGTAACAGTAGGAAGTTGGGTGTCCTGTTTTAGGATTTAGCTGAAATCAATCGTATTGAACTGCATCTTGACTGTTAGGTCATGATGTGTCATTGAAATCCTATGGAACTATTTTGGATTCATAATAGTATTGACTTAAGATTATCTAAACTGACCCTGAACTGAATGGGTTGCAAGGTTGTATCAGTAAAGATTAATGATGTAGGTTTGAATGCATAGGACATTGGGACTGATTTTTGATAAGCACATATAGGAATGGAAAATGGGTTGTACAGCAGTTGATTGAACCTACTGTTTGAAAAATCCTGAACTAAATGGGTTGTAGTTGAATGCATCAGAACCTTCTCACTAAACCTTAGAGATCAGTTCCATTTTGTGGACTGGATCATACCAGTCCTTCCAGGATTAATGTGTTCTTTTACAGGGAAACCTGGGAATTGGTGGTTATGGCTAATAGCTATGTGAGACTGATTTTTGTTATTATAAACTGTTATGTTTTACCTGGTGAGGTGATATGGGCATATCCTATTGAGGACTGAGAGTATAGTCTTAAATTTCCAAGAGTAGATTACATGGCAGATGTATGCGAGTGTTCCTGAGAATTGCTAATTTATGAACTTGGCATTTAGTTCATGTCTGGCTTAGTAAAGATTTTGGTATCAGGACCCGTATCAAGATAAGGTCCTGGTCATTGTATGTAACCTTGCCCTCTGGAGAGAACTCTGATTTTTGAACTGAACTTGTTAGGTTAAAGTAGCAGTAGGAAATAAGTGCAGTAGCTGTTGAACTATTTTTTCCTGTGAACACTTGGAGTTGAGTTACCTAATTTTACTCCATATTATTTTTCCATCCATTTGGTTCTCATTAAATGATATAGTGATTTCTGATTAAGTTTTATGAACTGTTCTTGCACTTTCTGAACTGTTTCCCTGTTAATATGGATTGGTATATATGAAGTCCAGGTTAAAATGGTTCTTAACCCAAGGTTTATATCCCAGGATATAGGGTATAGGAATGATATCAGTTTTGGACTGTTTATGTTCTGGTTGAGGCATGGGGTTGATTTGGAAACCTACTGGACTACATTGGAGGAATGTATATCATGCCCTGTGTGAGTATACATACCCTGGAGGTAATGCAGGATATGGATGAGGATTCGAGATAGCATGTAAATGGGTGTCCCTGTATTGACAGACGGATTTCCAGCAAGATTATGGGCTGAATGGTAAAGACAGGTTCAATTGAACTTAGGAATTCCATAGTGTAGACTGGTATTTCAATTATTTCTTAAGTCCTGGTTAAGACTGTATTTTAGAGTGTGTTGAGGACTGATGGTTGGACTAAACCATTAATCAGTCCCCATTGGAACGTGGAGAACAGGTCAGGACAAGTTAAGACTGTGAGCAAGTGATTTTAGGACTGAGTCATGTATATGGTTTTTCTGAAACCTGTGAAAGAATTAGGATGTTTTTCCAATTTCTGTATGAATATGGCCTGAACTAGAATATCAGTCCTTCTCCTGATATTGACTGAAATGTATCAATCCTAGTTGAGCATTAGATAGATTAGTTCCTATCTTATCTGGACAGGAATATGATGCAGAGTATGTTGGACTGTATATTAGACTGTCCTGTTCAGATTTTAAAATGACTGAATGGATGATTACCTTTATACTTGGTCAGTTTTACACATTGATTACTCTTGTCTAAGTTATATCCTATAAGTTTTGTGTTTCATATTAATGTTGAGATAGACCAATTTAGACTCTAACTTGTAAAGTGAACTTGGGTTCAAGTTCACTGTTTTTAGATACCTACAATACAATGAAGGATTGGTGATATATTACTTCATGTCTAGATTAGGTACTATTGATTTCATATAAGGTAAGGTTAGAGTTAGCAAGTTTAAAACCAAAGATTTGTTAGTGACCCTTCTAGACTAAGAAATACCTACCTTTATTTGTTGACTTATCAAACTGTAAATCAATTAACAGGAGGATACTCAGCTCTACTACATTTTCTCGATCACCCGGAGACAGGCAAGTACATTCTATGGTTTTGATCAGTGCATTTTCTTGTTCTTTATTGCTGACACACTGCGACACGTTCATGATCTTTTCTGGCTTGTTCTTTCATGATCTTACTTGCATCTTGGGGTGGGGAAATACTCTAGATATGTGACCAAACCCGGATACTTATTCATGATCTTTAGCTTAGGCCTCGCACAGTGCACGCGGGTCCTAAGCCGTACCTACATGATCTTTCAGGATCTTTCATGCTCTTTCATGGTCTTACCCAAGCCGGTCACATATCATAGAAGTATTTCAAATCTATAACACACATGTTCAGGATCTTGTTTTTACATTAGTTCTTATGATCCTGATATTAGCTATAGTCATGATCTTTCCTGCATCTTTACATAGTCATGATCTTTCATGTATCTTTATAGCAGTATTTCATGTTCTTCATGTTCTTTACATACCTTGTTCTTATCCTGTTCTTTCAGCATTTACTTTTCATATCATGATGTTATTGTTCATTACCTAGAACTGTACTTTGCTCCGCTCCTGACTGGATATGTTATGATAGGTGAGATGGAGGCTTTGTGTGACACATACTATGGACAGGACATTGCATTCCCTACTGAGCCAGCTGGAGCTGCTTCTGACCTAGAGGCTGCAGAAGCCTAGTGCTTCATTAGTACTTTCCATTTACTTTCCATGTATTGAGACTAGCAGACTTTTATAGTTGAATTGTAATAATTTCAGATATTGTATCTCTTTTCTGGTTGGGACACATTATATAGATGCTGTGATTCTATACTTTCATGTTTATCTGGTTAGTTTCCCTAGATTGGTACAGCTTACTTCATTGTGTCTAACAATGAAGGCTGGGCGTGTCCGACTCGTGTTCGATTATTCGGGAGCGGGTCGTGACATGTTTTTAGTGGTGGCGCATGCAGGTCCATCCTAATGGTACCTAGGACTTAGTGTACTATTGGAGGACTTGATTACACTAGGGAAACTTGATCACAGCATAGGAAAACCGGGAAATAAGGGTATATCAGGTATATCAGGTATATCAGGTATATCAGGTGTATCATGTATTTTAATATTCTATAAACACTTGTTGTATGTAGGTCTAGGTTATTTTAACAGTTTTCTGTTTTGCAGATAGTTCAAAAGCATGCAACACCAGAACTGTCAATTCACCTGCACTTGACGGTTCCGAGCTTCCACTACGTTCTATCGCTCTACTATCCCCATGGGTAGTACGTGGTTGACGAAGATGATTGAAGAGTTCCTTGATACCCAGTGAGAGCAAGCCGTTATTTTCCAAGCCAGACTTGTGCATGCACTTCTCGAGCCAGAAAAGACTTCTGCTTTCCAGACTTCCAGACCTTTGGACTTCTCCGACAACGAGCACGTATCTTGCATCGAGGAGCAGATCGAGAACCTGAGAACCCGACTCCTCTGAAGATTGAAGTCACCAACCGGGAGATCCAGCTCGTAGCACATACAACAAGATGGGAAGCTAAAGCTCAGGAGCGACATGAAGACTTATGACGAAGACAACAACTACCCTGGACCGCAAAGTATCACAACACTCAGTCAGTATTTCTTCGGTCACATCACCAGTCGCATCATTAGGAGCAGATCTCAGCAGCCAGCACGCCAGCAGCCATATATTCATGTCAGAGCCCTGCACTTCAGCCCCAACAGGAGATCCAAATTCAGATTCAGTCGGCGATCATTTATATTTCTGTCGCAGATCAGGACACCACTACGAAGAGTGCCGCAAAAGATGGAGGCTATGCTTGTACTGCTAATCGCCTGTCCACCAAGTCAATGACTGCTGGAGACCACTGATCACACTGCCCATGGACAAGCATGAGGAGCACCAGTATCACAGAAGGACCCGTCTCTCCAGATTCAACAACAGCATGGAGCACTGCCGCAAGGACCAGCCTATATCGGGACAGCTAAAGAAATTAAAGTGATTCCAGTCCCGGAGAAATACTGAAGACAGAAGATTTCTTTTGCATGGTTGGAGAAAACCATGGGTCATGATTCATAATCCAGTTTTTCCTTAGATTCCTCTTGCACCTAGATTGTTTCTTAGAACTTCCTTGTTCCTATTTAAGGATTATTAGATTTTATTTCCTATTTTGGAACCTTGGTCGCTAATCAAAATATATTTTGAAAGTTGTTTCCATTCTTGTTCGTAACTCTGCTCTTATTCGAGATTTTCTATAACTTGTTTCCTATGGCGACGTTTCCTAGTTCAAGATTTGGTTCTACTCGAATTTTGTTCCCTATTCAAACTCTACTTCGGATTACATTCCTAATCAACTTATGCCTTTCAAAAAACCTTGTTTGAATCTTGCTTCTATTCGAGATTTCAATTGCAGATTTCGTTTTCTATCTTAAAATTTTGACTCATTCCCTATGAGATTCTATTTCTCATTCGTGAATTGTTTTTCGTTCTATTCACGATCTTGTTTGATCTTGCTTCGTATTTTGAGATTACACTTGTTTCATATCCGCTGTTTAATACCATGTTTTCATATTCATTTTTCATGACTTTGTTTTCTATTATTGGATTCTATTTGAAATTTTGTTTCCTATTTTAACTGTGTACCTTATTGAAGAAAATTTGTTTTCAATTCAAGTTTTGCTCGAGGTTTCATTGATATTCGAGATTTTATTAAAACTTATACGAAATTTTATTTTGAAACTTGTCTCCTATCTAATACCTTGCTTTAGTTCATCCTTCGAGACTCTGTTATTCCTTCAGGATAGTGTCCCACATGTGGAATCTTGTTACCATTCCAGATATCAGTTGATATTCCGTCATAATTTGAAACTTCGCTCCCTGTCTGAAATTTAAATCTCCCTGGTTGCCCTTTTTTATTCACTGATTGGATCCCTTGTCATCTTTTAGTACCTAATAAATCCTTGTATTCTAACAGTCATGTAACTTCACCATCTTCTTGACTTGGACTATTGAAACTCATTTTGGTTCCTTGAAATTTTCTATGGATAAAGTCGAGAGGCTATTCGATGACCTACTATGGCATGACAGTTGCGCGCTGCAGTCATTAGCTGGATTATGGAGGCTGAGGGTTCACTGCAGCCAGTAGCGCACTGGCGAGGCAGGAACTTTAAGTTGAAGTGATTTCAGACAATCATAGGTTTTCGAGTACTGTTGAAACTTGTCCTATTCTTCATACCTTGATCTCTTGGGTTAATTCGTCAATGATTGTTGGAAAATGGATAAGGTTGACAGATTATTCAGTGACATATTGTTATTTGAGTCACGGAGCCGAAAGTCCACTGCAGTCAGATATATACTGGCGGGGTAGGGATCTAAGCAAAGTGATTTCAAATACCTATATGTTTCCGGGTATCATGGAAATTATATTCCTTTTTCATATGATTATTGGTTTTCGAGAATCACAAATCCTTGCACGTTTATCCTGAATTGATACTGTATCTCTTGAGTATTTATTACGTTTCCTAAATCAACCCTTGCTAAATTCCTTTCTAGTATTTTATCGTTAGATCATTGATTTCCTCAAATTATACATTGCCAGATTTAATTCCATACCTCGTTCATGTCTTGTCAAAACTTCAATCTTAAATCATGTCTATTTGACCATGATTTTTCTATCTTATCCTAGTCCACTTGTGTTAAATTATCGATTTTGATCGTACTTAATATTCGTGCCTTCCTGATTATACTCCTCTAAGTTGTAATTAAAATTCATCCCACCTCGTGCCTATTTGATCCTCAATCATTGTTAAAAGTGTGTTATCTCAACTTCTTGTATGTATTTGGTCTTAAGGCTCAGGGAGCATCTCAGAGTTGCACAAGATCTGCAAAAGCACTAGGCGGACAGCAACAGACGGGCACTTGAGTTCGCGGTTGGAGATAGAGTGTTCCTGAAGATCTCACCGACTAGAGGCGTCATCAGATTTGGCAGAGGCGGGAAGCCCTGTTCGAGATCCATTGAGCCTTTTCGACGTGACGGCACAAATTGGCGAGATGGCATATCGACTAGCGTTTCCAACCAGCTTGGAGGAAGTGCACGATGTTTTCCAGCTTCGACGCTACATTCCGGACCCGAGCCACGTGGTAGACTACTCCGAGTTAGAGGTGGGTCCGAGCTTGACCTACGAGGAGCAGCCAGTGGAGATTCTGGATTGGAGGGAGAAGAGCTTGTGGAACCAGACTATTCTATTTGTCCGCGTCATGTGGAGACACCACTCTCCGGGAGAGTCCACGTGGGAGCGCGAGGATGAGCGCTATCCCAGTTTGTTTGTTTGTTTGGGTGTACTTGGATATTGAGGATTTTAAATACAATAATTGTGTTGAACCTTCTTGAGATTTGCTTTGAAATTGTTTTGTGGTCCCTCGAATTTCGAGGACGAAATTTTTTTAAGGGGGAGAGATTTGTAACTCCATTTTTCTGAAATATTGCAGAAATTTAAATTTTTATTTTGAGTCATGATTTGGGAATATTATTTTTTTATTTTGAAGTCATATTCTCAATTTTTTTAATCATCTCATTATTCTTCTTTGGGCTAACTCCCATTTAAAACCCAAACTAGGGTTGGGCCATCACTGCCAGCCCAAACAAGTGCTTTTAAAACCAACCCTGATTCAGTTTAATATTTCTTCCCTACTCTTCTAATAGAATCCCTGGCGCGAGCTCTCAAATTTTAAATTCCTAACGGCCACGTGCACTCTCTCTCCTCTAACCGAATTGTCAGAGGAGCAGAGGAGGAAATTTCCACCACTATTTGCTTCCTCCTCACGCTAGCTAACCTATAAATATCGGTCGATCGACCCCTTCACTCCTTGCTCTTCTCTTCCTCACCATTTTCCTGAGACAAATCCCAAATCGAGGATCAACCATGAAGACAAGGAGCATCGAAGCAATGGAGTCCTCGTTCATCCACATGCTGTGAGCTAGAAGCATCCTCCTCGACGACTGAGCAGTGGATCCAGAGCACTTCGTCATGCTTGATGAGTTCATCGATCTTTCCGTCCTTGTCAATGAACCTCTGGTAAGACAGAGCACATCACCTTTTAAAAGTTTCTGATCGATTCATCCTATTAAATTCCTTTGTTTAATCAGATCTGGACTTGGTGAACAAGTCACTGATTCGATCAATTCCTTCTCCTCATTTTGGATCAATCAAGGTACTGATCGATCAATCGACTCCTTTGTAGTTTGGATGTTCAAATCAATGCAAATTTCAAGTCGATTTATGTTTATCATCGAGTTAATATAGTTATGATTCTTTCATGGTTAAGTGTTCGATCAATTGCTGCAAAGGAAGTTGGATTGTGTGGTGGAGAATAGCTCGTCCCATTTCACTGATTCCGGAGCTATTGACTCAGGTAATTACTCGATGCAGATCATAATAGTTGCTTAGACAGTAGATGATCGAGAGTATCTTTAGTTTAGTTCTGTTATTTCCAGTAACAGTAGGAAGTTGGGTGTCCTGTTTTAGGATTTAGCTGAAATCAATCGTATTGAACTGCATCTTGACTGTTAGGTCATGATGTGTCATTGAAATCCTATGGAACTATTTTGGATTCATAATAGTATTGACTTAAGATTATCTAAACTGACCCTGAACTGAATGGGTTGCAAGGTTGTATCAGTAAAGATTAATGATGTAGGTTTGAATGCATAGGACATTGGGACTGATTTTTGATAAGCACATATAGGAATGGAAAATGGGTTGTACAGCAGTTGATTGAACCTACTGTTTGAAAAATCCTGAACTAAATGGGTTGTAGTTGAATGCATCAGAACCTTCTCACTAAACCTTAGAGATCAGTTCCATTTTGTGGACTGGATCATACCAGTCCTTCCAGGATTAATGTGTTCTTTTACAGGGAAACCTGGGAATTGGTGGTTATGGCTAATAGCTATGTGAGACTGATTTTTGTTATTATAAACTGTTATGTTTTACCTGGTGAGGTGATATGGGCATATCCTATTGAGGACTGAGAGTATAGTCTTAAATTTCCAAGAGTAGATTACATGGCAGATGTATGCGAGTGTTCCTGAGAATTGCTAATTTATGAACTTGGCATTTAGTTCATGTCTGGCTTAGTAAAGATTTTGGTATCAGGACCCGTATCAAGATAAGGTCCTGGTCATTGTATGTAACCTTGCCCTCTGGAGAGAACTCTGATTTTTGAACTGAACTTGTTAGGTTAAAGTAGCAGTAGGAAATAAGTGCAGTAGCTGTTGAACTATTTTTTCCTGTGAACACTTGGAGTTGAGTTACCTAATTTTACTCCATATTATTTTTCCATCCATTTGGTTCTCATTAAATGATATAGTGATTTCTGATTAAGTTTTATGAACTGTTCTTGCACTTTCTGAACTGTTTCCCTGTTAATATGGATTGGTATATATGAAGTCCAGGTTAAAATGGTTCTTAACCCAAGGTTTATATCCCAGGATATAGGGTATAGGAATGATATCAGTTTTGGACTGTTTATGTTCTGGTTGAGGCATGGGGTTGATTTGGAAACCTACTGGACTACATTGGAGGAATGTATATCATGCCCTGTGTGAGTATACATACCCTGGAGGTAATGCAGGATATGGATGAGGATTCGAGATAGCATGTAAATGGGTGTCCCTGTATTGACAGACGGATTTCCAGCAAGATTATGGGCTGAATGGTAAAGACAGGTTCAATTGAACTTAGGAATTCCATAGTGTAGACTGGTATTTCAATTATTTCTTAAGTCCTGGTTAAGACTGTATTTTAGAGTGTGTTGAGGACTGATGGTTGGACTAAACCATTAATCAGTCCCCATTGGAACGTGGAGAACAGGTCAGGACAAGTTAAGACTGTGAGCAAGTGATTTTAGGACTGAGTCATGTATATGGTTTTTCTGAAACCTGTGAAAGAATTAGGATGTTTTTCCAATTTCTGTATGAATATGGCCTGAACTAGAATATCAGTCCTTCTCCTGATATTGACTGAAATGTATCAATCCTAGTTGAGCATTAGATAGATTAGTTCCTGTCTTATCTGGACAGGAATATGATGCAGAGTATGTTGGACTGTATATTAGACTGTCCTGTTCAGATTTTAAAATGACTGAATGGATGATTACCTTTATACTTGGTCAGTTTTACACATTGATTACTCTTGTCTAAGTTATATCCTATAAGTTTTGTGTTTCATATTAATGTTGAGATAGACCAATTTAGACTCTAACTTGTAAAGTGAACTTGGGTTCAAGTTCACTGTTTTTAGATACCTACAATACAATGAAGGATTGGTGATATATTACTTCATGTCTAGATTAGGTACTATTGATTTCATATAAGGTAAGGTTAGAGTTAGCAAGTTTAAAACCAAAGATTTGTTAGTGACCCTTCTAGACTAAGAAATACCTACCTTTATTTGTTGACTTATCAAACTGTAAATCAATTAACAGGAGGATACTCAGCTCTACTACATTTTCTCGATCACCCGGAGACAGGCAAGTACATTCTATGGTTTTGATCAGTGCATTTTCTTGTTCTTTATTGCTGACACACTGCGACACGTTCATGATCTTTTCTGGCTTGTTCTTTCATGATCTTACTTGCATCTTGGGGTGGGGAAATACTCTAGATATGTGACCAAACCCGGATACTTATTCATGATCTTTAGCTTAGGCCTCGCACAGTGCACGCGGGTCCTAAGCCGTACCTACATGATCTTTCAGGATCTTTCATGCTCTTTCATGGTCTTACCCAAGCCGGTCACATATCATAGAAGTATTTCAAATCTATAACACACATGTTCAGGATCTTGTTTTTACATTAGTTCTTATGATCCTGATATTAGCTATAGTCATGATCTTTCCTGCATCTTTACATAGTCATGATCTTTCATGTATCTTTATAGCAGTATTTCATGTTCTTCATGTTCTTTACATACCTTGTTCTTATCCTGTTCTTTCAGCATTTACTTTCCATATCATGATGTTATTGTTCATTACCTAGAACTGTACTTTGCTCCGCTCCTGACTGGATATGTTATGATAGGTGAGATGGAGGCTTTGTGTGACACATACTATGGACAGGACATTGCATTCCCTACTGAGCCAGCTGGAGCTGCTTCTGACCTAGAGGCTGCAGAAGCCTAGTGCTTCATTAGTACTTTCCATTTACTTTCCATGTATTGAGACTAGCAGACTTTTATAGTTGAATTGTAATAATTTCAGATATTGTATCTCTTTTCTGGTTGGGACACATTATATAGATGCTGTGATTCTATACTTTCATGTTTATCTGGTTAGTTTCCCTAGATTGGTACAGCTTACTTCATTGTGTCTAACAATGAAGGCTGGGCGTGTCCGACTCGTGTCCGATTATTCGGGAGCGGGTCGTGACAGAGTAGCTGGACGCAGCATCATCTGCCATCGCGGATGTCGGGTGTACAAAAATTTTGTACAACTCCGACGAATCGGCCGCTGATGGACGGGGTCGGCGGCGAATCGACCGCGATCAGGGGCGCCGGATCTGGCGCGTAGGGGCGAGCGGATGTCGGGTGTACAAAATTTTGTACAACTCCGACAAATCTGCCGCAGTCAGGAGAGTAGGGGACGGCCGGTGCAGTCGGACGCCGGGATCGGTGAGAAAATTTTGCTTTGCTTTGTACAAAAATTCCTACTCACCTAACTCAACGCTTCTTTCTCACAAACCGAAGAAACTGTTGCTTTGCTTTGTTATATATAAAAAAACCAAAAACTTAAAATATCCCCCAAAAAAAAAGCTAAAGCCGAAGAAGAAGAAGAAGAAGAGGAAGGGAGTTGCCACTCTGATACTGGTTGGGAGTTGCCAGTATCTTAAATATCTCCCGAAGCAGCCGATGCCGAGCGATGGCAAGGGACAGGGCTGCCACGGTCAGGCGCACGAATCGGTGCGGTCGGGCGCGGATCGGCGCTGTCGGGATCGGGATCGGATCGGCGCGGATCGGCGCTGTCAGGAAGGGCTGGCGCGTACGACGGCGGGTCTGCGGCGCGTACGGCGGCGGGCGCGTACGGCGGCAGATCGGCGTCGACCGGCGCAGGAGCGGTCGGGCACGGGATCGGCGGATCGTCGCGGATCGGCGGGAGCGGGATCGGCGGACGGCTCAGTCGGAGCCGGGAGGGAAAGGGAGATGTAGAGTCTAGCGGTTAGGGTTTTTCGGGAGGCTCTGATACCATGTAGGTAATAATAATGCCTTTTTTTTATTGCTAGGATTTGTTACAATATATATAGTGTCTACATTTGGACTTATGGACCATATTTATATTACAAATATAATCTAACACACATATATATATATATATATATATATATATATATATATATATATATATATATATATATATATATATATATTGTAATTGTATCGAACGTTTCCACTGGAAATCAATCTCATATAGTGTAATAAAAAAATTAGACCCAATCATAGAGACGATAAAATCCATAAACAAGAACCTCCAAGCCAATCTCCTCCTTAGTTTGTTTACATCTCAAAATAATTTTACAAATTCATGCATGGTCTTTGAACATTATGCATCCTCCCCAAGTTTGAATGTTTGATGAAAATCACTTGAAGCTGTCACGACAGATTTCCTCCGCGACTTCACGCTAATCAGGATGATAATAATTTTATTTCTAAGTCAAAGTTCTAGCATGATAGGACAAAATGTTCTTCTTCTGGTCTTTGTTTTGTTAATCTTCTACAAGGAACCTGAACAGGGTTAGGGTGAACCTGTCACAATTATTTTCAACACAGTGAAATAATAGAGGTTAAGACTTAGACCTCGTTTGGTACATTGTAATATAATCGTAATCGCAATATAATCAAATGAAAACAATTAATTTTTTTATTTGATTATATTGCGATTACGATTACATTACGGTGTACCAAACGAGGTCTAGTTCGGATTGTAGTTTGGGGTTGCTTTAATATCTATTATTAGAATGTTCATAGTGTTCCGAAAATATTCATTTTAGTCCCAAATGAATGGCACGATTAGAGGAAACTTCCAACGAAAAAATAAATTATTTGACTTGCCATTACATATGACACCAAACAAAATTCTGGATAAAAAAAAGTAACTGCAATGGAGTAGCCCTAGCTTAAGTACATCATCTAGTAGTGCTTGATCCCAATCTCAAAGAAAAGTCATATAATAAGAAAAAAAATGTCAGTGAGTCATCATCGATGTTGGTTTGGTGGGAAGGTTGTTTGCTAGGTACGAGTTCTAGTTATGTTGGGTTATTACGATCTCATCGTAAATCTCCTTCTTGAGAAGTTGTAAGGGATCGATTCTTGGGTCCAGACAAAAGAAACGATACATATTGTATTCAATTTTGTTATCATATATATAGAATGGGTTTGTCCAGCAGACTAAAGTCATCATTTTTTTTTTTGGTTATTGGTAGCATATATGATTCGTTGCTTTTTTTATAGGATAGTTAGTTAACACTTGTTCACTGCACACATCTATGAATCCCAACTCTAAGTACGTGGAGGGCGGCTTGTAGTGTTAATTGGTTTCGGAGTCAACTACTTCCCCTTTGAGAGGACGAATGTACCTCCATGGTCACGGAGAGAGACCAACTCGCGTATGATTACCCTCACAGAAAAAACAAGACGATCTTAAAAGAAAAAAAAAATCCTCGGCCAACGCTACCACAGAGGTCATTGTTGTACTAAAGTGATGTTAATTTGGTAATGAACAGAGGCAGCTAGTACTTGCGATATTTTATTAACTAAGAACATGCCTTTAAATAGGCTCCAAAACAAGGGATTAGGAGTCTAACTCATATAGACTAGGTCAAGAGACCCATACTTCCTAATGACTCTAGCAAAAGAAGAAAAAAAACACAACTTAGTTCCTATAGTAAGTTGGTTAGAAAGTTCGAGTCAATCTCCAACACTCCCGCTTGATCCAAAGTCCTGCAACACCAAGAAGATTTCTGAATTTGAAGAACTTCTCATTCATGTAATGATCCTTGTATATGACCCTGGCAAGCTTGATGGAACTTTTCAACGACTCCTGCTTTCACATCTTTTTCTTCAACATATATTGGACTTGTGGTGAAAAGAGCAAAGTTACATGATGTGTATGTGATTCTCCTCCTTTCATAAAGTTGCATGTCAAAATACATAGCACTTAGCGTGCTTGTAGTAGCGTACCAATATACTTTTTCTTTCTATTATGGCCCAAATTTCCATAGAAGAAGGCTGAGTATATGCAAAATATCTCCATGATTGCAAGTGGACCAAACTTGGTTACTCGCCTATCCATTATGTGACTCTACTTCAAAAATCCATAGGGAAGCATCTTTGAGAATGAAGTTTATCAACTCCATGGTTGCAAAATTAATTGGTGAATTTTTCAGCCAGCTACAAATATGAGCCAATAAATGCCTCCAGGTTGGTCCTCCCTAAAGTGGGTTATATAATGTCTGCTTACATAAAACAAGATTGACATTAATAAGGTTATTTTATCACAAAATTAATGGTCTTGATAGAGAAATATTACTATTGGTGGCGATATGGAAGCAGATGGCAATTAATAGCCCTTTCGTTGCTAACCTGAATCTTTGAGCTGGATTCGTGATACCAATCAATCTGCCTCCGATGAGGATCACGACATTCAAATTCATTCTGCAGTATATATCTAGCTGATCAAATGATTTAAACGCACAATTAGAACATAATTTAACTGAATTGTGTAGTATATTTAATCAGTATAAATACCAGTAACCTTATAACCTTCTTTCAGAAAGTAAAAAACGAACAAAATTGTGTACTGTTTTGACCTTTTAACCAGTGTTGACAGTTAGTGGGATAGATAAAGTCAAAAGTAGGATTTATTGTCCATATGGAACTAAAATCATACTCTCCCTAATGAATAGTGATACCTCCAGTAAAATTGGATGGTCAGTCTGGACTAAGATGCAAATGGACAAGCTTGCAGAATGTTTCTGATATGGTTATGAATTTTCTTGTGTTTCATCTTATTTACATAAAGGTATGACAAGTACTATGACATGCCCCGCTTCCATAATACAGAAGTCCGGACCAGCCCAACATGTATACTTTGTCAATGGTTGGGTTTTCTAGCAAGCATATCAGTTCTATATTTCAATCCACAAAAATAAAGTAAAAACAAATGAACAACTGCACTAAATTCGGATATGTCCAATAATACATATGTCCGAATAAGCTTGACAAAGAATAACATGAGCTTATATAAACACTAGACTACAAGATTAGAATGTACATAAATTAAACATGGAAGATGAGTGATACCGATTATTGAGTGCACCTGTATCCTTGGGTACAGTAGCCTCAATTTGTTTCTGTTGGGAATCGGATACGCCCTCTGGCGCTTCAATACCGTGTCTGAGACGTTGTCGCAGCGGAAACTTAGGCCAACCCACCTGAATAACCAACCCCCCGTCTAACGGACACCAAGCACAGATAAAGACAAATATATGGCGGTGACTACGTCACCTGGACAAATCTCAATCTCTATAACTCAGATAAAATTACAAGATTGACAAAAACTAATGTTGAACCATTTGCCCTAATAGATTCAACCCCCTCATCACTCTCAAGAAAAAAAGAAAGATTACAATTGAAATCGCTCACCAACCCGTAGCAATCTCCCTAACCGAAGTTGACGACCCCTCGATTAGATCTCTTCTTTCTTCTGTCTTGGATGACGAAGTCCTAAGAGCAAAGTGCAAAACTCTCTTAGATTTCCTGTGGACGAGCACCTCGAATCTCCACTTTTGTGATGTACTTTGTGCCTCCACCCTCACCCCATATATATAGGATGAGAAAAACCTATTTTATGTCATAATAAGATTTCTTAAATATGAAGGTCTCAAATAAGAATCCAACTACACCTAAAATAGCTCATCAACATCCTATTTTAGATTATAATAGGATCTCTTAAATAGGAAACCATCAAATAAGAATCCTATTATATCTAAAATAGTCCAGCACTAATTGTGGACATCCAAATCAAATTAAATCAAATATTTAATCAGATTTGGACTCCATAAATATGCTATTACCAAATCCAGACTAGACTCCAACAATCTCTCCCTCCAGTCTGATGAGAGGGTGTTGACCACATGGATCCTCAACTAGACTCAATGCCTGTCGTCATGCGACAGAGTTCCTGCTCCCCCATGCCACTGATCTTCGATCCCTCGAGCTGCTTTGCATCTTCCTTCGTCTCCAGCTTCTCGACCGTCACGTTGACGCTAGCTGCCATGCGTAGCACCTCTTGAACTACTGGGATCCTGCCGATATCAACAACACGATCAAGACCGAAGTCCCTGACGATCAGCCTCACCGCAAGTCTCGGCTGCATGTCTCCGACTTCTGTCTTCCACCGAAAAGTGTTAACGTTCCGACGAGCTTTTCCATCCTTGGCTGGCCAAACCAAGCAGATGGTGCGGTCCTCCTGAGATTCGAACTCTTGAACCTGCCTGTAGTGTCCCTCTCCTCGCGGTCCACTATGTAATACCCACGGCTTGCTGACTCAGTCTCGAACTGAGTTTTTGGGAAAACCTTTGCCGGTATCGATTGATCACGGATGAAATGCAATGAACCTTTCCAACTGATGGATCGACTTCTATTGAAATAAGTACAATAGTTTTCGTTGGATGTTTTTTTTTCGCTGCTTGGTTTTGATGAATGCATTTTCGTGTTGGTTTCGATGATTGATTTTCATTGTTCGCTTTCATCGCATATCGCATTCATTCCGAATCTTGAGAGAAAGTGACCGAAGTATGCTAATCAAATGTTGGTGCCTATGTAGGAGGACGTAGAAATACACAGGACGTGAACGGCACGTGAAGTCCCTCCTTCTCTCAACTAAGATTCATCTTGGTGAGTTGCTCTAACCGGACTTACATTTATTTGTACGCCCTAATAAAAATGATCTCTAGTCCACTATGTTGTCTCGTTCCTATGATCAACGATACCACAATAACAAAAGATAAGAGAAGACAAATGGATTAAATTGAATGCTTGTTCAAGTGATGCTAAACATCTGTTTCAAATGAATGATCATATGCTCTGTTGCTAGTATGCTGTAAAAGTATAGACATGTGCAGACGGACTTGTACATGCTGAGCGAAATAAGAAGTAAGACATGAAATGAACATGTCATATATCTGTTAAGACGTGAAATGAATGCATCCTGGCCCGTAAACAAAATCTGATACATCTGATAGAACTGCTAGAGCATGCATTGGTCTCGGACAACTTGTATAAAAGGTAAAATCTGTCTCTCGGGTGGTATCTAGGGGCGCCTGGAACCACTCGGCCTAGGAGAGATTAAGAGCACCCTGAGATAAAAGAGACCTCATATTAAAAGAGTAGCCGACATCTGAGTCCTTAGCGACGAGCTGAACCAAAGATTCACAGCGGCTAATCACGGGAAATGATCCCGTGGACCATCATGTAGATAGGCCACATGCATGACCCAAATGATGAACTTCAATATCTGCAAGAATGAAACATGAGTTATTCGTTATGCAAATTATGCTAACATGTCTTATGTAGGGATGACTGTCGGCGATGGGTAAGTTGATTATAAAATATTCTTCTGTCATGTTTCTTATGAATTGTTAAAAAGAATCTAGACAAGTAGAAAGAGCACTAGTAAATATGTAGCTTCACATGTTGAATTAGTGCAGATAATTGTGAGTTTCGACGAAGAGCCGCTCGCTAGTACATGATGTGTGCTGACCTACGTTGTGGGCATCCTTTTCAGAAAGCAAAGGAGACATGGAGATTTCAAGTGAGGCACTGAAGCTCGTCTAGTCCAGTAGAGCTCGTAGATTGCCTCAAACTACTTTCATTTTCAGTCACATTGCAAGTTTCTTTTCCTTTGAAGGTGTCTTTACCTTTCCAGCATGTAATAAAGGGATATGATGTATGGGCATTGCGGCTATTTATAAAAAAAGTTTTCAAAGAGAAATATGTAGCCAAGATAAGGCATCTGAGTTTGCAAAGCTTTGTACTTGTATTTCTATCAAGATTATTAATAAAAAAAGTATTTCCATTTCAAAGCTTCCGTGTTCATTGTTGGTTTTTATATGCTGTGTGTGTGTTTTGCTTTGTCTAGTTGTTTTGTGCAGGTACTGACCTTGTGCAAACGCAACTTAGGCTTGCACGGCATCACGCCTTAGCGAGGACGAACGATCCCACAGGGAACAAAGCGAGGGCGAACGACCCTAGCGGGATCGGGGCGTGCCAAAGTGGTATCAGAGCACGGTTTTACGTCCTTGGCCTCTTGCAAATATCATTTTCAAAAAAGTATATAAAGTATTTTGATGGCTTTCAAAGGTCCCAATTTTGAGTTATGAAAACCAATATCCCATACAATAAGTCCATAATATTTTATGAGACTGACAGAAGTTATACTCTTTTGTAGAGAAATGACTCCACCTCGACCATCTGGCTCAACCGATCCGATAGAGCGGATTATGACCATGATGGAACTACAGAGGCAGGATAATGAGGAGTGGCCAGATACAACAGGCCCGACTGGAGGCCCAACAAAAACAACTGGATGTCTTGACTCAGCTCGTAACTTCGCTAGCGAAAAATCGAGATACCACCGCAGTGACCAACCCGACAGCCACTCCCGAAATTGAGCCCGTAGATGGTGACAAACCACAGCCGACGCGTAGGCACTCTTCCTTTAAGCCAAAGGACTTTTTGGATGTGAAACCTCCGAAATTTGAGGGCAGGACATCACCAGATAAGGTGGTGGACTGGATCGATAAAATAGAGAGTCTGTTCATATTCGTAGGAGTTTCGAGTAGCAAGAAGGTATTGTGTGCCGCTTTGCTACTACAGCTGCGGGCAAAAGACTGGTAGAAAGCAAAAAAGCCGACACTGCTCGCAACGGCTAGGGATGGAAAGATTTCATGGACCTCGTTCAAGAAGGCATTTCTGGATCAGTATTTGTCTCCAGCCATGAGTAAAAGATGGAGAATGACTTCGTATCTCTGAAACAAGGAGATATGTCCGTGGAGGACTATGAATCTAAATTTGCCAAGCTGGCAAATTTTGCTGCTGTTATGCTACCAACGGAGCAGGCCCGCATAGATCGGTTCGTTGAAGGTATGAATGACGACATTCAGTTGAGCGTACTGAACCGAGAATGTGAGTCGTACTCCCAGGCCTTTGAGGCGGCGCTGCAGGTGGAACAATTCAGCCTGAGAAAAGCGTCAACAAAGATTCAGTACGGTCGCAATCAGCCTGATAAGAGATACCACGATGGTGAGAAAAAAGACCGATGGAGAACCACGAAATGAAATAATCTGTACCCACTGCGGTCGACGAGGACACATGAATGAAGTCTGTCACTATGCGAAAGGTTTGGAATGCAATCACTGTGGAAAGCATGGACACACCAAGAAAGTTTGTCGTGTCGCCAATAAAGCTTGTTTCAGTTGTGGCCAACAGGGTCACGCCGTCAGAAATTGTCCGAAGAGAAACCAAAACGATACTGAAGAGCGTGGGCCGCTGATAGACCCACCACCGATTCGAGACAATCCGCACAATCAACAGTTGCGGAATGCTAATGCTGCCGCTCGCGTCTTTAATCTCTCCACCCTACTTGATACAGATGGAAATTCTAGTGGAGGTGAGTTACATCTTAAGTTTTGAGGACAAAACTTTTTCTCAGTGGGTTATTATGTAGTGCCCCGCTCCTCGCGGTCCACTATGTAATACACACGGCTTGCTGACTCAGTCTCGAACTGAGTTTTTAGGGAAACCTTTGCCGGTATCGATTGATCACGGATGAAATACAATGGACATTTCCAACTGATGGATCGACTTCTATTGAAATAAGTCCAATAGTTTTCGTTGGATATTTTCTTTCGCTGCTTGGTTTTGATGAATGCATTTTCGTGTTGGTTTTTATTGTTCGCTTTTATCGCATATCGCATTCATTCCGAATCTTGAGAGAAAGAGACCGAAATATGCTAATCAAATGTTCGTGCCTATACAGGAGGACGCATAGACATACATAGGACGTGAACGGTGCGTGAAGTCCCTCCTTCTCTCAACTAAGATTCATCTTGGTGAGTTGCTCTAACCGGACTTGCATTTATTTGTATGTCCTAATAAAAATGATCTCTAGTCCACTCTGTTGCCTCATTCCTATGATCAACGATACCACAATAACAAAAGATAAGAGAAGATAAATGTAACGCCCCAGTCCCAATATACGTAGGACCAAGTACGTAAACATGCCAGCTGTATTCATACGAAGTACGTAGGTCTCGTATGAATACATAAGCTGTAAAATGTACTAATCCAAGACAAACTAAATCTCATCCACAATAATAATATAAATCAACTTGAATATTTATGATACAACCGTTGGGCGGAGACAAAGTCCACTACCAACTACCTCAATGAAAGAAATGTACAATAAAAAAATGGCAAGACAAACCAAGCGCAATCGTCTTCGGAAGAATGGAGAAGACCACGGCCTTGGCTAGAATACCTGCGGAAAATATGAACACATACCTGAAAAAAACCAGGTCCTCAGACGGACGTAGCAAGATACAGGAAGAACAAGCTAATATGAACTGTCATAATAATAAAATATATATAAACTAGACCTAAATATGCAAAGGAGATTCTAACCGCCTAATGTGCAATTTAGAGGACAACTTTCATGCGCATGGGTGGGATTTGTGGCTATAAGTACGTAACTGGCATCCAGTAATCCGTATCCGTCCGTAACGTCTAAAACGTCAGAGGGCAACTGCAAAATATCGCCATAGTTCCTTTCGAAAACTATGGGTTACCTGTTTGGCTTCCCATACGCACTAGCGACTGTCCTCCCCCAATATTTCCCACACTGTTCAAGTCATGTCCATGGCTCGTCCAGCTTTGTAACTGCTTGAGTCTCTAAAACCCTAATCATAGCAGTTACGATATTCTACCGTCACACGACTTTAGAGATAGCTAGTCAATAAGTCGTGCCCCTAACAATCATGTCTCAAACCGTGTAGTGAGAGTGTCACAGCCAAAGGAAGATATAAAGATATCCCCCAACAAAAAGGTAGTCCGCTAATACTGAGTCATTATGCATAAAATAAAATAACGACTAATAAAGTCGCTTGCACCCAAGTATGGCTTGGACGCGCAGTTTATATCAAAGGAAACTAACAATATGAAATAAAGTAAATTATGCAGTAAATAAATAATTGACAGTTTAATTAGCAAGGTATACTTGCCTATGGGTCGCCTGGTGAGCTGCCTGGTGTGGTGCATAATCCAACAAGTCCTTGACATGGTTGCAGTTGACGCGCGTATGATTGTGTTGGCACAAAATAGTCGTAGATGTCAGATGTACGCAAGAAGATCTCACTTGATGGGTCGACCGTGTCATTGGGTCCGAAATGGTCTAATTGGCTAAGGTCGAAAATAGGTAGTTCGAGATTTGTAGGAAGATAGGGAACAATTTGGAATAGTCGTGGTTAAGATTGATAAGAAAGAGATTTTGTATACACAATCATCTTATAAAGTATTTATGATAATAGAACTATTTTTGGAAATCCAATATATAAAAAAAACTATGTTTTCCTTTTATCCAAATATTATAAATATACTTGAAAATATAGGAAATCATGTTTGGTGTCAAAACTCATAATTTAATTAACTAAACATTTTAAATCAAAAGCCATATCTTAAAATACAATCAAATATCATTATAATAACTCTAAGAATTTAAACCTAAATCTTTGAAATTATATTTTGGCAACCTGCTACTATAAAATAATTCTTTGAAAATTATTTAACATACATATGTATTAAAATAATTAGGACAAATAACTAAGTAAAATTTTTATGATAGTAATAATTCTTCAATACCATTATATGAATACATATACTTGGACAATTACTATAATAATAATAATAATAATGATAATAATAATACACAAAAATAATAAGAAAAAATAATAAAAATAAAATAAAACCCAAATTCCTACTGCTGTTCCTTTCAACTAAAACAATAGCAATAATGCTAATAATTAACAATTAAATAATTAATTAACAAATAATAATTAAATAATATTAAAAAAAATAAGAAAAACAACAGTACTGGTTCTCCTCGAAAGAGGAGAACCTTCAGTAAAAAAAAAAATCAAAATCAAGCAAAGGAAGAAAGAGATTGGAGAGAGCTCAGTGAGGAAAAAAAACGGGTGGGAGAGAGAGAGTGGAGAGGCGAGAGAGAGGAGAAGGGCTCGGAGGAGGGTCGGTGGCGCTCTCCGGGTCAGCCGGCGCTGGCCTGCTGCGGAGGGACGCCGCGGTGGCGCGGGGAAGAGGGAAAGGAAAGGAGAGGCGGAGAGGGGAGCGAAGCGGCCGGAGGGAAGAGAGCGTAGGGGAGGAGCGGTGAGGCGGCGGCGAAGGTTTCGGCGCAGCGCGGCGGCTCGGGACGGCGGTTCCAGCGGAGGAGCGGGAAGAAGGGGGCTAGGGGTTCAGCCGGTAAGAGCACGGCGCGCGGAGGCGGAAGGCTTATGGGGAGGCGTGGGCGGCGCAGGTTAGGGTTTCGGCCGGTCCTGTGGTGGCTGACGAAGGCGAAGACCCGGGTGCCGGGACGGCGACGGGCGGAGCTGACTACTGAGAACGGACGCGGAGGTCGGTTGGACTCCAGACCAGGGCTTCCGCGCCCAGGCGAAGCTCGGCGAGGGCAGAAGCTCAGTGGGGCGCTGGCATCACCGGACACGGGTACAAGGCCGCGCGGTGTCGGCGCAGACTCGGGGCACGGAGGAGGATGCCACGATACAGTGGTTTGCCGGCGATGGCGTGGTCGGGGCGGACGACACAGGTGAGGGATCCTATTCTTTTCCTTTTTGTTGATGGGATTTGGTAATGATGGTGTCGGGGTGGTGTTTCCGATGGTTTTGTCGGGGTCGGGGGTGGCCAGGATGGGTGGCCGGAGTCTGGTCGGGGCTGCGGTACAGTTTGGTGGTGGAGATGACGGACCAGGACGGGGGTGATGGAGCCGTGGGGCAGGGATCGTCGGGATGGTGTTGGCTAGTCGAGGAGGAGTCGACGTGAGGAGGTCGGGGGTTTAGTCGCCGAGATGGGGACAGTGGCGGTGGTTCTGTTCTGGTGGTCCACCAGGGTGTTGAAGGTGGAGTCGACGATGGTGGGTGTGTGTTGGCTTATCTGTCGGAGTGGCGGTGGTCTGCGGTGGATGGTCGAGGAAGACGGGTGTGGTGGTAACGTTGTGCCGCGGGATTAGATTGTTGGAAGTTGTCGTGTCCGGGATTGTCGGACACGACATGGATAACTGTAAAAATATTGGAATAAGATTATGGACACTGACACGGTGCACGCACATTTGTGGTGGAGAAACTTGGAAAATAGAAATTGATGGATGAGTACCTGCCTATTTATAGGATGTGGGAATTCCCAGTTTGATATGGACTAGGAAAAGATTTAAACCCCAATAGATAAATACCATATTAATTCAAATAGTTTTAAAGTGAATTTAATCCAAATTTGAATCAAATCAAATCTAAGTAAATCCATTAAAAATAGGATCCATGAAAATACATTTGTATTTATAATTCATAATAATTAATTTAAGTACCAATCAACAAATTTTAAAAATATTTTTATGAACACCAAAATTTTTAATAATAAATAAATTTCGAAAATTCAAAATAAGTATTTAAATATTACTAGGAAATAATTTCAAGCTATATTTTAAATTAAATAGCATAATAATTTCGAAAATGAGAATAATTATTTTAATTAGTAATAGGAAACACCTTTACAATACACTTTAATAATTTAGGTAAACAATTTCTAAAATAAACATAAATATTTAAATATTAAAAATACTTTCTTGCTAATTAAATTATTATAATTATTATTTTGAAACCATCACCGGAAAATAAAATCAAAATTGTTTTGCTAAAAAAATATGTACCTCGCACAAATTCGCACTCGACGGGTAATACGAAAAACGTAAATTTTCGTACGACGTACAATACGATTATGCGATGTAAAAATAAAAATACAATACCAATTTAAATAAAAAAATAAAAAAAATTAGTAGAAATTTAGGGGTTTTACATCCTACCCAACTTACAAGAATTTTGTCCTCGAAATTAAGAATAGGTAGGGTTGGTAAGGATGAGAGGATAGAAGAATTCATTGATGCGAAAATATGATTAAATTGGGGACGCGAAGGGACGACGTTCCACACAAACATGCAATTAGAAGGTCGTGATTTAGACACGAGGAATAATTCACCGATAGGGTTTAAAAGGAATGGGGGGTCATGAGTTAAAGTAAAAATATAATTAGGTGTCAAGATAATGGTTTCTTAAGGAAGAGCTGGTCACCTAGGGTTGGGAATTTGGTGAAGGAAATGATTCTAATCCTTTCTAAGTTTCAAAAGATTAGAGATCATGATAATAGATCGAGAGTTTTAGGGAGAATAACTAGAGTCGAGGTTGTAGTCACGTGGCTTGATTGATGGCTAACTAGCTTGGCAATAGATGGTGGGACAACTAAAGGTGATACTTTGGGTCTATCTATCAAGTACGGGTCTTCGTCTAAATAGGTGAAAGACGAAAACCAATATGAGTCCAAAGAAGTTGTTTTCGAATACCAATATGTGGTTCAAAGGCGAGTGAGTAATTCAAAAGAATTGTCAAGGCTGTCGCGGATGAGACTCTATAGGGCAAGTTTAACTATGCCCCATCCACGTATAACGATAGATAAAAACGAACCAAAGTGCAATAGGTTGATCAGACCATCATGCACCGGTTCTGATTAGACAATATATTAGTGGGTGCGCACCCAATAAAACATGTCATGATCAAGCTCGATAAGGAAATAAGCTTGCAAAACTTAAGCTACACTAGCAGCATAGGTTAGTCAAAAAATAGAGTAAAACATAGGCACGATTAATATTGAAATGAGGGGAACTAGTTCAACTTCTTAAGAACCTAGTAATGCCTTATGTTGGTGCCTATACAGTCGTCCTACTGTCTGCTTGCTTAAGACTTAAGGTCACAAGGAAGGTTAGGTCGTAAGTCCTTCTACCCAACTTACAAGAATTGAACTAGTAGGGTGATAGGACAATGGGTCATGTCTACCTAGTATGGATTACCTTTCTAACCAACATCAAGCACGAAAGAAGGATAAGAATTCACGGTAGAGGGAATCAAGCAAGATGCAAATCGAGGAGTCAAGCGAGAAGGCATCAAGTGTGTGGATGAGATCCTAGACTCTAATCCTATACGCAGGCTTGCTTGGTACGGTAAAGTAACCAAACAATTTATCGTGACCTGCATGGGCCACCACAAAAACATGTAACGCCCCAGTCCCAATATACGTAGGACCAAGTACGTAAACATGCCAGCTGTATTCATACGAAGTACGTAGGTCTCGTATGAATACATAAGCTGTAAAATGTACTAATCCAAGACAAACTAAATCTCATCCACAATAATAATTTAAATCAACTTGAATATTTATGATACAACCGTTGGGCGGAGACAAAGTCCACTACCAACTACCTCAATGAAAGAAATGTACAATAAAAAAATGGCAAGACGAACCAAGCGCAATCGTCTTCGGAAGAATGGAGAAGACCACGGCCTTGGCTAGAATACCTGCGGAAAACATGAACACACACCTGAGGAAAAACCAGGTCCTCAGACGGACGTAGCAAGATACAGAAAGAACAAGCTAATATGAACTGTCATAATAATAAAATATATATAAACTAGACCTAAATATGCAAAGGAGATTCTAACCGCCTAATGTGCAATTTAGAGAACAACTTTCATGCGCATGGGTGGGATTTGTGGCTATAAGTACGTAACTGGCATCCAGTAATCCGTATCCGTCCGTAACGTCTAAAACGTCAGAGGGCAACTGCAAAATATCGCCATAGTTCCTTTCAAAAACTATGGGTTACCTGTTTGGCTTTCCATACGCACTAGCGACTGTCCTCCCCCAATATTTCTCACACTGTTCAAGTCATGTCCATGGCTCGTCCAGCTTTGTAACTGCTTGAGTCTCTAAAACCCTAATCATAGCAGTTACGATATTCTACCGTCACACGACTTTAGAGATAGCTAGTCAATAAGTCGTGCCCCTAACAATCATGTCTCAAACCGTGTAGTGAGAGTGTCACAGCCAAAGGAAGATATAAAGATATCCCCCAACAAAAAGGTAGTCCGCTAATACTGAGTCATTATGCATAAAATAAAATAACGACTAATAAAGTCGCTTGCACCCAAGTATGGCTTGGACGCGCAGTTTATATCAAAGGAAACTAACAATATGAAATAAAGTAAATTATGCAGTAAATAAATAATTGACAGTTTAATTAGCAAGGTATACTTGCCTATGGGTCGCCTGGTGAGCTGCCTGGTGTGGTGCATAATCCAACAAGTCCTTGACATGGTTGCAGTTGACGCGCGTATGATTGTGTTGGCACAAAATAGTCGTAGATGTCAGATGTACGCAAGAAGATCTCACTTGATGGGTCGACCGTGTCATTGGGTCCGAAATGGTCTAATTGGCTAAGGTCGAAAATAGGTAGTTCGAGATTTGTAGGAAGATAGGGAACAATTTGGAATAGTCGTGGTTAAGATTGATAAGAAAGAGATTTTGTATACACAATCATCTTATAAAGTATTTATGATAATAGAACTATTTTTGGAAATCCAATATATAAAAAAAACTATGTTTTCCTTTTATCCAAATATTATAAATATACTTGAAAATATTGGAAATCATGTTTGGTGTCAAAACTCATAATTTAATTAACTAAACATTTTAAATCAAAAGCCATATCTTAAAATACAATCAAATATCATTATAATAACTCTAAGAATTTAAACCTAAATCTTTGAAATTATATTTTGGCAACCTGCTACTATAAAATAATTCTTTAAAAATTATTTAACATACATATGTATTAAAATAATTAGGACAAATAACTAAGTAAATTTTTTATGATAGTAATAATTCTTCAATACCATTATATGAATACATATACTTGGACAATTACTATAATAATAATAATAATAATGATAATAATAATACACAAAAATAATAAGAAAAAATAATAAAAATAAAATAAAACCCAAATTCCTACTGCTGTTCCTTTCAACTAAAACAATAGCAATAATGCTAATAATTAACAATTAAATAATTAATTAACAAATAATAATTAACAAATAATAATTAAATAATATTAAAAAAAATAAGAAAAACATCAGTACTGGTTCTCCTCTCGAGGAGAACCTTCAGTAAAAAAAAAAAAAAAATCAAAATCAAGCAAAGGAAGAAAGAGATTGGAGAGAGCTCAGTGAGGAAAAAAAAAAACGGGTGGGAGAGAGAGAGTGGAGAGGCGAGAGAGAGGAGAAGGGCTCGGAGGAGGGTCGGTGGCGCTCTCCGGGTCAGCCGGCGCTGGCCTGCTGCGGAGGGACGCCGCGGTGGCGCGGGGAAGAGGGAAAGGAAAGGAGAGGCGGAGAGGGGAGCGAAGCGGCCGGAGGGAAGAGAGCGTAGGGGAGGAGCGGTGAGGCGGCGGCGAAGGTTTCGGCGCAGCGCGGCGGCTCGGGACGGCGGTTCCAGCGGAGGAGCGGGAAGAAGGGGGCTAGGGGTTCGGCCGGCAAGAGCACGGCGCGGAGGCGGAAGGCTTATGGGGAGGCGTGGGCGGCGCAGGTTAGGGTTTCGGCCGGTCCTGTGGTGGCCGACGAAGGCGGAGACCCGGGCGCCGGGACGGCGACGGGCGGAGCTGACTACTGAGAACGGACGCGGAGGTCGGTTGGACTCCAGACCAGGGCTTCCGCGCCCAGGCGAAGCTCGGCGAGGGCAGAAGCTCAGTGGGGCGCTGGCTTCACCGGACACGGGTACAAGGCCGCGCGGTGCCGGCGCAGACTCGGGGCACGGAGGAGGATGCCACGATACAGTGGTTTGCCGGCGATGGCGTGGTCGGGGCGGACGACACAGGTGAGGGATCCTATTCTTTTCCTTTTTGTTGATGGGATTTGGTAATGATGGTGTCGGGGTGGTGTTTCCGATGGTTTTGTCGGGGTCGGGGGTGGCCAGGATGGGTGGCCGGAGTCTGGTCGGGGCTGCGGTGAAGTTTGGTGGTGGAGATGACGGACCAGGACGGGGGTGATGGAGCCGTGGGGCAGGGATCGTCGGGATGGTGTTGGCTAGTCGAGGAGGAGTCGACGTGAGGAGGTCGGGGGTTTAGTCGCCGAGATGGGGACAGTGGCGGTGGTTCTGTTCTGGTGGTCCACCAGGGTGTTGAAGGTGGAGTCGACGATGGTGGGTGTGTGTTGGCTTATCTGTCGGAGTGGCGGTGGTCTGCGGTGGATGGTCGAGGAAGACGGGTGTGGTGGTAACGTTGTGCCGCGGGATTAGATTGTTGGAAGTTGTCGTGTCCGGGATTGTCGGACACGACATGGATAACTGTAAAAATATTGGAATAAGATTATGGACACTGACACGGTGCACGCACATTTGTGGTGGAGAAACTTGGAAAATAGAAATTGATGGATGAGTACCTGCCTATTTATAGGATGTGGGAATTCCCAGTTTGATATGGACTAGGAAAAGATTTAAACCCCAATAGATAAATACCATATTAATTCAAATAGTTTTAAAGTGAATTTAATCCAAATTTGAATCAAATCAAATCTAAGTAAATCCATTAAAAATAGGATCCATGAAAATACATTTGTATTTATAATTCATAATAATTAATTTAAGTACCAATCAACAAATTTTAAAAATATTTTTATGAACACCAAAATTTTTAATAATAAATAAATTTCGAAAATTCAAAATAAGTATTTAAATATTACTAGGAAATAATTTCAAGCTATATTTTAAATTAAATAGCATAATAATTTCGAAAATGAGAATAATTATTTTAATTAGTAATAGGAAACACCTTTACAATACACTTTAATAATTTAGGTAAACAATTTCTAAAATAAACATAAATATTTAAATATTAAAAATACTTTCTTGCTAATTAAATTATTATAATTATTATTTTGAAACCATCACCGGAAAATAAAATCAAAATTGTTTTGCTAAAAAAATATGTACCTCGCACATATTCGCACTCGACGGGTAATACGAAAAACGTAAATTTTCGTACGACGTACAATACGATTATGCGATGTAAAAATAAAAATACAATACCAATTTAAATAAAAAAATAAAAAAATTAGTAGAAATTTAGGGGTTTTACATCCTACCCAACTTACAAGAATTTCGTCCTCGAAATTAAGAATAGGTAGGGTTGGTAAGGATGAGAGGACAGAAGAATTCATTGATGCGAAAATATGATTAAATTGGGGACGCGAAGGGACGACGTTCCACACAAACATGCAATTAGAAGGTCGTGATTTAGACACGAGGAATAATTCACCGATAGGGTTTAAAAGGAATGGGGGGTCATGAGTTAAAGTAAAAATATAATTAGGTGTCAAGATAATGGTTTCTTAAGGAAGAGCTGGTCACCTAGGGTTGGGAATTTGGTGAAGGAAATGATTCTAATCCTTTCTAAGTTTCAAAAGATTAGAGATCATGATAATAGATCGAGAGTTTTAGGGAGAATAACTAGAGTCGAGGTTGTAGTCACGTGGCTTGATTGATGGCTAACTAGCTTGGCAATAGATGGTGGGACAACTAAAGGTGATACTTTGGGTCTATCTATCAAGTACGGGTCTTCGTCTAAATAGGTGAAAGACGAAAACCAATATGAGTCCAAAGAAGTTGTTTTCGAATACCAATATGTGGTTCAAAGGCGAGTGAGTAATTCAAAAGAATTGTCAAGGCTGTCGCGGATGAGACTCTATAGGGCAAGTTTAACTATGCCCCATCCATGTATAACGATAGATAAAAACGAACCAAAGTGCAATAGGTTGATCAGACCATCATGCACCGGTTCTGATTAGACAATATGTTAGTGGGTGCGCACCCAATAAAACATGTCATGATCAAGCTCGATAAGGAAATAAGCTTGCAAAATTTAAGCTACACTAGCAGCATAGGTTAGTCAAAAAATAGAGTAAAACATAGGCACGATTAATATTGAAATGAGGGGAACTAGTTCAACTTCTTAAGAACCTAGTAATGCCTTATGTTGGTGCCTATACAGTCGTCCTACTGTCTGCTTGCTTAAGACTTAAGGTCACAAGGAAGGTTAGGTCGTAAGTCCTTCTACCCAACTTACAAGAATTGAACTAGTAGGGTGATAGGACAATGGGTCATGTCTACCTAGTATGGATTACCTTTCTAACCAACATCAAGCACGAAAGAAGGATAAGAATTCACGGTAGAGGGAATCAAGCAAGATGCAAATCGAGGAGTCAAGCGAGAAGGCATCAAGTGTGTGGATGAGATCCTAGACTCTAATCCTATACGCAGGCTTGCTTGGTACGGTAAAGTAACCAAACAATTTATCGTGACCTGCATGGGCCACCACAAAAACATGTAACGCCCCAGTCCCAATATACGTAGACCAAGTACGTAAACATGCCAGCTGTATTCATACGAAGTACGTAGGTCTCGTATGAATACATAAGCTGTAAAATGTACTAATCCAAGACAAACTAAATCTCATCCACAATAATAATATAAATCAACTTGAATATTTATGATACAACCGTTGGGCGGAGACAAAGTCCACTACCAACTACCTCAATGAAAGAAATGTACAATAAAAAAATGGCAAGACGAACCAAGCGCAATCGTCTTCGGAAGAATGGAGAAGACCACGGCCTTGGCTAGAATACCTGCGGAAAACATGAACACACACCTGGGAAAAAACCAGGTCCTCAGACGGACGTAGCAAGATACAGGAAGAACAAGCTAATATGAACTGTCATAATAATAAAATATATATAAACTAGACCTAAATATGCAAAGGAGATTCTAACCGCCTAATGTGCAATTTAGAGGACAACTTTCATGCGCATGGGTGAGATTTGTGGCTATAAGTACGTAACTGGCATCCAGTAATCCGTATCCGTCCGTAACGTCTAAAACGTCAGAGGACAACTGCAAAATATCGCCATAGTTCCTTTCGAAAACTATGGATTACCTGTTTGGCTTCCCATACGCACTAGCGACTGTCCTCTCCCAATATTTCCCACACTGTTCAAGTCATGTCCATGGCTCGTCCAGCTTTGTAACTGCTTGAGTCTCTAAAACCCTAATCATAGCAGTTACGATATTCTACCGTCACACGACTTTAGAGATAGCTAGTCAATAAGTCGTGCCCCTAACAATCATGTCTCAAACCGTGTAGTGAGAGTGTCACAGCCAAAGGAAGATATAAAGATATCCCCCAACAAAAAGGTAGTCCGCTAATACTGAGTCATTATGCATAAAATAAAATAACGACTAATAAAGTCGCTTGCACCCAAGTATGGCTTGGACGCGCAGTTTATATCAAAGGAAACTAACAATATGAAATAAAGTAAATTATGCAGTAAATAAATAATTGACAGTTTAATTAGCAAGGTATACTTGCCTATGGGTCGCCTGGTGAGCTGCCTGGTGTGGTGCATAATCCAACAAGTCCTTGACATGGTTGCAGTTGACGCGCGTATGATTGTGTTGGCACAAAATAGTCGTAGATGTCAGATGTACGCAAGAAGATCTCACTTGATGGGTCGACCGTGTCATTGGGTCCGAAATGGTCTAATTGGCTAAGGTCGAAAATAGGTAGTTCGAGATTTGTAGGAAGATAGGGAACAATTTGGAATAGTCATGGTTAAGATTGATAAGAAAGAGATTTTGTATACACAATCATCTTATAAAGTATTTATGATAATAGAACTATTTTTGGAAATCCAATATATAAAAAAAACTATGTTTTCCTTTTATCCAAATATTATAAATATACTTGAAAATATAGGAAATCATGTTTGGTGTCAAAACTCATAATTTAATTAACTAAACATTTTAAATCAAAAGCCATATCTTAAAATACAATCAAATATCATTATAATAACTCTAAGAATTTAAACCTAAATCTTTGAAATTATATTTTGGCAACCTGCTACTATAAAATAATTCTTTGAAAATTATTTAACATACATATGTATTAAAATAATTAGGACAAATAACTAAGTAAATTTTTTATGATAGTAATAATTCTTCAATACCATTATATGAATACATATACTTGGACAATTACTATAATAATAATAATAATAATAATGATAATAATAATACACAAAAATAATAAGAAAAAATAATAAAAATAAAATAAAACCCAAATTCCTACTGCTGTTCCTTTCAACTAAAACAATAGCAATAATGCTAATAATTAACAATTAAATAATTAATTAACAAATAATAATTAACAAATAATAATTAAATAATATTAAAAAAAAATAAGAAAAACATCAGTACTGGAGGAGAGAACCTTCAGTAAAAAAAAAAAAGGGTTCGACTATTGACACCCCATCTATTTCTAAGTTGACCCCAATTTCTTTTCATAACTTAAGTTGTATTATGAAATGACTGCTTTATCCTTTTCCTATTTCTAATTCTACCCAAACCCAAACAGCCATAGGACCCCACCCCTTCACTAACCCCACCCCTTCAATAACTAATCCAAAAACCTTAGAAGACATTATTTGAAGCTTGAAGAAATTACAATGGAGGGCCAAAGTAATGATAGAAGATCTCCCGTACCCAATGTAAGTCCTACCAATGTTTTTTTTCAAGTATTGATTCGGCTGTTTCGATTTTGAGAAGAAAATAAAATTCGCGGACTGTTCGACCATAACAAGTCGGACAAATCTACACTGTTCGACGAGGGGAGGTCGAACGTTTTTTGAACTGTCCGACCTGTACTGGTCGAACAGTGTGGATTTCTCCGGATTATGTCGGTCGAACAGTACTTTTTTTGAGTTAAATTTAAAAATTTTATTTTCCAACCTAATCCGATATTTGTATTTATCTTCATAGGAAAACACTTCAGATGACATTGCGGTTAACATTGAGATGAGTATTGTCACGCACCCGATGTACGAACAACAACTTGATTTCTCTGAAGAATTTCAAACTGATCAATTATTTGTTAGTCGAGAGTCATTGGTGAATTGGGTACGATCGATAGGAAACCTTCATAATATAGTAGTTTTGGTTAAACGGTCGGATAAAGGAGAAGGAAGACGAGCTCGAGTAATCCTGGGTTGCGAGCGAGGGGGTAAATATGTGCGACGGAAGGTAAAAGTTGATGAAGCAAATTTGGCTAATATTGCGAAGAAGCGAAGACCTGAACGGCTCACGGGCACGAAAAAATATGATTGTCCGTTTCAGTTGAAAGGAGTACAATGCAATGATGTTGGGCAATGGTCACTTAAGGTTATGTGCGGCACACATAATCACCCAATGGGTCGAAATTTGGTTGGGCGCTCCTATGTTGGTCGACTAACAGCAGCCGAAGACCAACTCGTCAAAGAATTGACGAAAAATAATACAAGGCCAAAAGATATATTGAGCACGTTGAAGGAATCCTTTGGGGAGAATGAATCGACATTGAAGACAATTTATAATGCTCGTCATAAGCATAGAGTTGTCGAGCATGGAGGGCTATCCCAAATGCAATACTTGTTGGGAAAGTTGGAGTCGGAAAAGTATTATTATCTGGTGAGGAGATGTGAGCAAACAGATAGAGTGAAGGATCTTTTTTATGCCCACCCGACAAGTGTGGACTTGTTGCGTGCTTTTCCCAACGTTTTATTGATGGATTGTACCTACAAGACTAATAGGTACAAGATGCCACTATTGGAAGTAGTTGGAGTAACTTCCACGGATATTACATTTTCTGTGGCGTGTATATATTTGGAGGCGGAACGGGAGGACAATTATATATGGGCGCTTAGTACGATTAAAGATCTATTTGCTCAATCAAGCTTACCCAATGTCATTGTCACTTATGTTTGCCGAACAGCACTGGTACAGGCAATTCACAAGACAAGATATCTAGCGTCGATGACGCATTCGAGTATATCACAAAATATCACAAAACATAACAAGATATCTAGCGTCGATGACGCATTCGAGTATATCACAAAATATCACAAAACATAACAAGATATCTAGCGTCGATGACGCATTCGAGTATATCACAAAATATCACAAAACATAACATGATATCTAGCGTCGATGACGCATTCGAGTATATCACAAAATATCACAAAACATAACAAGATATCTAGCGTCGATGACGCATTCGAGTATATCACAAAACATAACAAGATATCTACGATCTACGTCGCCTACGTCTACCAGTCGCCCTCGTTGAAGATTCAGGTTCCTCTGGAGACTGTAGCTTCAATGCTCGAAGCAACAAGTGCTTGTTGTTGAAGACGTGCAAGTTCCTGCTCTTCAGCCCGACGTCTCCTAGCTGAAGCATGAGTCGTTTCCCTCCTACTAGTTTGCTTTCCTACAAGTTCCACCAAAATAACATGGCTTAAAGAAATATTTTTTAAATTGTATTGTTCGGTCTCGAAGAGTCGAACTAACCCACACTGTTCGACCATAACAGGTCGAACAAATCTGTACTGTTCGACCGAAACAGGTCGAACAGTAAGCAAGGTGTTCGACTATCGTGAGTCGAACACATTGCTGTGTGTCCGACCGACCAGAGTCGAACAGATCCGTAAATTTTGGGGAAAAATTCGATCTGTTCTTTCGTTCTAACCCTAAATGGTCGACAAAACAATGGGGTTCTAACCCTAAATGCTCGACAAAACAATGGGAGAGAATGTAGTTTGGATTGAAATGTTTGATACTCACCTCGATCCATGGTGAAGAGACTTCTTGGAGTGGGGTGAACAATGGGGGACTTCTCCGACTCAAATCTGGTGTTGGAGAGAAGTCCAACAGAGATGGGGAAGAGAGTAGTGTGGAGGAAGAGAGTAGTTAGGGTTAGGGTTTGATGGGGAAGAGAGTAGAGTGGAGGTGTATGTAGGGAGAGAGGAGAGTGGGGTGAATGTAGAATTTTGTGTATAGAGAGGAATGGGGTGTACTTAGAAATTGGGATGTGGGGGTTGTACACTATGGTTTAAGTCATAAGGGTATTTTTGTCAACATTTGGGGTGTACTTAGTATTTTTATAAGTTAATTTATTTTTAGGTGGGGTGTACTTAGAAATTGGGGTCAACTTAGAAATAGATGGGGTGTCAATAGTCGGACCCAAAAAAAAAATCAAAATCAAGCAAAGGAAGAAAGAGATTGGAGAGAGCTCAGTGAGGAAAAAAAAAAACGGGTGGGAGAGAGAGAGTGGAGAGGCGAGAGAGAGGAGAAGGGCTCGGAGGAGGGTCGGTGGCGCTCTCCGGGTCAGCCGGCGCTGGCCTTCTGCGGAGGGACGCCGCGGTGGCGCGGGGAAGAGGGAAAGGAAAGGAGAGGCGGAGAGGGGAGCGAAGCGGCCGGAGGGAAGAGAGCGTAGGGGAGGAGCGGTGAGGCGGCGGCGAAGGTTTCGGCGCAGCGCGGCGGCTCGGGACGGCGGTTCCAGCGGAGGAGCGGGAAGAAGGGGGCTAGGGGTTCGGCCGGCAAGAGCACGGCGCGCGGAGGCGGAAGGCTTATGGGGAGGCGTGGGCGGCGCAGGTTAGGGTTTCGGCCGGTCCTGTGGTGGCTGACGAAGGCGGAGACCCGGGCGCCGGGACGGCGACGGGCGGAGCTGACTACTGAGAACGGACGCGGAGGTCGGTTGGACTCCAGACCAGGGCTTCCGCGCCCAGGCGAAGCTCGGCGAGGGCAGAAGCTCAGTGGGGCGCTGGCTTCACCGGACACGGGTACAAGGCCGCGCGGTGCCTGCGCAGACTCGGGGCACGGAGGAGGATGCCACGATACAGTGGTTTGCCGGCGATGGCGTGGTCGGGGCGGACGACACAGGTGAGGGATCCTATTCTTTTCCTTTTTGTTGATGGGATTTGGTAATGATGGTGTCGGGGTGGTGTTTCCGATGGTTTTGTCGGGGTCGGGGGTGGCCAGGATGGGTGGCCGGAGTCTGGTCGGGGCTGCGGTGAAGTTTGGTGGTGGAGATGACGGACCAGGACGGGGGTGATGGAGCCGTGGGGCAGGGATCGTCGGGATGGTGTTGGCTAGTCGAGGAGGAGTCGACGTGAGGAGGTCGGGGGTTTAGTCGCCGAGATGGGGACAGTGGCGGTGGTTCTGTTCTGGTGGTCCACCAGGGTGTTGAAGGTGGAGTCGACGATGGTGGGTGTGTGTTGGCTTATCTGTCGGAGTGGCGGTGGTCTGCGGTGGATGGTCGAGGAAGACGGGTGTGGTGGTAACGTTGTGCCGCGGGATTAGATTGTTGGAAGTTGTCGTGTCCGGGATTGTCGGACACGACATGGATAACTGTAAAAATATTGGAATAAGATTATGGACACTGACACGGTGCACGCACATTTGTGGTGGAGAAACTTGGAAAATAGAAATTGATGGATGAGTACCTGCCTATTTATAGGATGTGGGAATTCCCAGTTTGATATGGACTAGGAAAAGATTTAAACTCCAATAGATAAATACCATATTAATTCAAATAGTTTTAAAGTGAATTTAATCCAAATTTGAATCAAATCAAATCTAAGTAAATCCATTAAAAATAGGATCCATGAAAATACATTTGTATTTATAATTCATAATAATTAATTTAAGTACCAATCAACAAATTTTAAAAATATTTTTATGAACACCAAAATTTTTAATAATAAATAAATTTCGAAAATTCAAAATAAGTATTTAAATATTACTAGGAAATAATTTCAAGCTATATTTTAAATTAAATAGCATAATAATTTCGAAAATGAGAATAATTATTTTAATTAGTAATAGGAAACACCTTTACAATACACTTTAATAATTTAGGTAAACAATTTCTAAAATAAACATAAATATTTAAATATTAAAAATACTTTCTTGCTTATTAAATTATTATAATTATTATTTTGAAACCATCACCGGAAAATAAAATCAAAATTGTTTTGCTAAAAAAATATGTACCTCGCACATATTCGCACTCGACGGGTAATACGAAAAACGTAAATTTTCGTACGACGTACAATACGATTATGCGATGTAAAAATAAAAATACAATACCAATTTAAATAAAAAAATAAAAAAAATTAGTAGAAATTTAGGGGTTTTACAATAAATGAATCGAATTGAATGCTTGTTCAAGTGCTGCTAAACATCTGTTTCAAATGAATGATCATATGCTCTGTTGCTAGTATGCTATAAAAGTGTAGACATGTACAGACGGACTTGTACATGTTGAGCGGAACAAAAAGTAAGGCATGAAATGAACATGTCATATATTTGTTAAGACGTGAAATAAACGCATCCTGGCCCGTAAACAAAATCTGATAGATCTGATAGAACTGCTAGAGCATGTATTGGTCTCGGACAACTTGTATACAAGGTAAAATCTGTCTCTCGGGTGGTATCTAGGGGCGCCTGGAACCACTCGGCCTAGGAGAGATTAAGAGCACCCTGAGATAAAAGAGACCTCATGTTAAAAGGGTAGCCGATATCTGAGTCCTTAGCGACGAGCTGAACCAAAGAGTCACAACGGCTAATCACGAGAAATGATCCCGTGGACCATCATGTAGATAGGCCACATGCATGACCCAAATGATGAACTTCAATATCTGCAAGAATGAAACATGAGTTATTCGTTATGCAAATTGTGCTAACATGTCTTATGTAGGGATGACTGTCGGCGATAGGTAAGTTGATTATGAAATATTCTTCTGTCATGTTTCTTATGAATTGTTAAAAAGAACCTAGACAAGTAGAAAGGGCACTAGTAAATATGTAGCTTCACATGTTGAATTAGTGCAGATAATTGTGAGTTTCGATGAAGAGCCGATCGCCAGTACATGATGTGTGCTGACCCAAGTTGTGGGCATTCTTTTCAGAAAGCAAAGGAGACATGGAGATTTCAAGTGAGGCACTGAAGCTCGTCTAGTCCAGTAGAGCTCGTGGATTGCCTCAAACTACTTTCATTTTCAGTCAAGTTGCAAGTTTCTTTTCCTTTGAAGGTGTCTTTACCTTTCCAGTATATAATAAAGGGATATGATATATGGGCATTGCGGCTATTTACAAAAAAAGTTTTCAAAGAGAAATATGAAGCCAAGATAAGGCATCTGAGATTGCAAAGCTTTGTACTTGTATTCCTATTAAGTTTATCAATAAAAGAAGTATTTCCATTTCAAAGCTTCCGCGTTCATTGTTGGTTTTTATATGCTTTGTGCGTGTGTTTTGCTTTGTTTAGTTGTTTTGTGCAGGTACTGGCCTTGTGCAAGCACAACTTAGACTTGCACGACATCACGCCTTAGCGAGAACGAACGATCCCGCAGGGATCAAAGCGAGGACGAACGACCCTAGATGGATCGGAGCGTGACACAGTCCACTGTCGTGTCTGAACTTGAAGCTCCCCCATACACATGCGTCCTCGAGCAGAACATCGTGCACTGTGCATACCGTCGATGATCCACAGCTCCCCCTGAACTGTGTGAATGATGATGCTCCCGCCTCAGATTGAGTTTGCTGCAAACCTTGATCTCCTTCCTGGCTTCGAACTGCTGAAACCGATGTCCCTCCGTGAAGCTTTGGCAAACTACCCATCGCCAAAACCGGATCCGTAGAGCAACCCCCACCTGGAGACCGATCAGCTGTCATGGGACCGACAAACTGACCCTCAATCTTTGACCCACTACCATCCGTCGCTTTGTCTCGACGAACCGAATCTTCTGTATCCCTCAAAGCACCTAGAAGCCCCTCCTCAGCAAGTTCTCTACGATCCACCTCCTGTCGAGCACCCCTCGAGCCTCCATTCGGTGTCTGTGGCCTACCTGTACAGCTCAGCGGCTTGAGCCTGTACATGCCACGACACAAATCTCCCCGAGCCAGCTGTTGGGAACCCTTCGCAAGAATCCAATCTTTGTCCCCAAATAGACTGCAACAACCATCATCTGCCAGCCTCCTTACCGAAATCAAGTTGTAGCGCAAACTCGGTACATGTTGCATACCCTTGAGAACGAGCTTATCACCGAGCTCCGTTGTCAAGTGCATATTACCGATGCCTATAACTGCAGTCATGCCCTTGTCGTCCATCTTCACACGTCCAAACATGCCGCCGTGGTATGACGTGAAGATCCTCCTATGTGGAGTGGCGTGATACGACGCTCCCGTGTCCATGACCCAGTCGTCGTCATGACACATGCCACAAGGTTCCTCTGCGTCGGTTGTTACAATAATGATATCTCCCATTGCTGTGAGATCCTCCTGACCGTCCTTGCCTTTTGCCTTCTCAGCTTTGAGCTTCATGCAGTTCCTCTTGATATGACCCCTTTCATCACAGTAATAGCAGCCCTCCTTGCGGTCCATAATTGCAAGATTCCGAGAACTCTCCCCTGTCCTCGCCTGTGAATTGGGTCTTCCCTTCCCGCAGGAAGTCACCAGAGCGAACTCCTGCAATAATTTCACTTGCTTACGTCGGGCCTCCTCATTCAACAAGCTACTTTTGACTGCCTCCATCGTGACAACTCCATCAGGCGCGAAGTTGCTCACCGACACCACCAACGTCTTCCAGCTTTCCGGCAGAGAACTCAAGAGCAGTAGGGCCTGAAGCTCATCATCAATCACCATCTTCATCGCAGACAACTGATTGATGATACCCTGAACCTCGTTCAGATGTTGTGCCACTGGGGCACCCTCCGTGTACTTCGAGTTGACGAGTTGGCGAATAAGAAACGCCTTGTTGCCAGCCGTCTTCCTTTCATACAGCGAATGCAGCTTCTCCCATAATATTTTTGCCGAACTCTCCATGGACACGTGGTGAAACACCGAATCATCCAACCATTGACGGATGAATCCAACGGCCTTCCGATCCAGTCGTTTCCAGTCTTCAGCAGCTTTGTCCATTGGCTTTGCGTTGTCGCCCTCCAACGGACCATGCAAGTCCTTGCACCATAGTAGATCCTCCACCCTTGGCTTCCAAATCATCCAGTTTCTCCCGGTGAGGGTGATCATACGAGTGTTCATCTGCTCCGTATACATGGTTACCAGAACCTCCAAAGCTCTGATACCAGATGTTGGAAATCGGATACGCCCTCTTACGCTCCGATACCGTGTCTGAGACGTTGCCGCAGCGAAAACTTAGGTCAACCCACCTGAAATAACCAAACTCCGTCTAACGGACACCAAGCACAGATAAAGACAAGTATATGACGGTGACTACGTCACCTGCACAAATCTCAATCTCTATAACTCAGATGAAATTACAAGATTGACAAAAACTAATGTTGAACCCTTTGTCCTAATAGGTTCAACCCCCTCACCATACTCAAGAAGAAAAGAAAGATTACAATTGAAATAGCTTACCAACCTGTAGCAATCTCCCTAACCGAAGTTGACGACCCCACGATTAAATCTCTTCTTCCTTCTGTCTTGGATGGCGAAGTCCTAAGAGCAAAGTACGGAACTTTCTCTTAGATTTTCTGTGGACTAGCACCTCGAATCTCCACTTTTTGTGTTGTACTTTGTGCCTCCACCCTCACCCCATATATATAGGATGAGAAAAACCTATTTTAGGTCATAATAGGATTTCTTAAATAGGAAGCCCTCAAATAAGAATCCTACTACACCTAAAATAGCCTATCAACATCCTATTTTAGACTATAATAGGATCTCTTAAATAGGAAACCCTCAAATAAGAATTGTATTATATCTAAAATAGTCCAGCACTAATTATGGACATCCAAATCAAATTAAATCAAATATTTAATCAGATTTGGACTCCATCAATATGCTATTACCAAATCCAGACTGGACTCCAACAGTTTCCTCGCAATGCTAAACATCCTCGTTCCTCGTCACTCACTATCACGTACCTAGATACAAAGATCTAGCCGTTCACTTTCAAAAGGACGAGCGTCCATGTCAGACACTACATAAACAGTACATTATCCACATGAAGATATGTATACACATATAACAATATAAGAGACATAAAGTAGAGCTACTACCAACATGTCTGGACATAACCCAAGACTCCATGGTGATATACACTTAGGCACTAAGTCATGACAATTGACAAGACAAAAGTATAGCATTTATATATAAACAGAAATACTTTTTTGCCCGCAGGCGGGCCAGCCTGCCCGCCTGCGTGGCACTTCCTCATTTGCCTCCCTCTGTTAGTCCCACGCCGTTGACCTGCCAATGGGGGGAGTGCCACGTGGCGGGCGCCCGCTCGTGGGCCAAATAGCAGCGTTCGTCTATAAATATCTCATGTATGAATATCTAGGGTCACAAGGGATATGCAATTGAGGACAACACTCGTACGCATAGACTCCTGTTGAGGGTAAATAAGGGACTTTAGTCCCACATCGGTTAGATGTAATATGAAGAGGGGTTGGACCCTCTATAAGTAGTAGGCAGTAGCCCTCAATAATATTATCTGAGAAATTAGACTCATTTCTACATGGTATCAGAGCCATAACTCTCTCTCTCTCCACACAAAAAAAAAATTTAGCCGAATCCCCCCCTCCGACCTCCCCCCCCCGGAGTAGCAGCGCCCCCCCCGACCCTCCCCCCGGATCAGCGCCCCCCCCCCCCCCCCGCCCCCACCGGAGCAGTACCCTCCCCCCCCGGAGTAGCAGCCCCCCCCTCCCCCCTCCCCCCCGGATCAGCGCCCCCCCCCGCCCCCCCCCCCCCGCGGAGAAGTACCCCCCCCGACCCCCCCCCGGAGCAGCGCCCCCCCGACCCCCCCTCCCGCCACCCGCCAGCACCCTCCTGCCCCCCTCCTAACCCTCGCCTCTCTTGCAATGGAAACCCTAACCCTAGCTCTAGCAGCCCCATCCAAACCCTAACCCTAACCCTAGCAGTAAAAAAAAAATATTTCCTTCTCTTTAGAAGATCTCTGTCGTTGCCTCGAGAATCAGTACCTTCTTTTTAGAAGCTCTACTACGAATACGAAATCTCTTTAGATTTTCGTATCTCAGAAACGTTGTCTTTACAATCGTTTCTGCACGGCTGGTATACCTCTGGTTTGTCTCATGCAAGGAGGCACAACTACGTTGGTTATCCTTGAGCCGTTCGAACGCGTTATCATGACGCGGTTCTAGTTGGTCGTATAAACTACGACATATCAGTGAGGGATCTCGTTTTGTTGTTTCCCTCCGGTAGCTGACTTAGACGAAGACGACTCACAAGAAGACGACTCAGGAAACAACACCTCACTGATTGCAGTTGAAGAAGTCATGGATTCCATCTATGGGAAGTTGACAGCAGAAGAAATGAATGCCCTGGTCGAGGATCTCCTGACCAAGAGATTACCGGAGGCAACCCATACTGTTGTGGATCCGTCACCGTACAAAATGGAAAAGTTGGACAAGCTGGAGACGAAGTTGGAAGGCACGACCAACTACTTGAAATGGTCGCGGTATGCGATGCGGTCGCTGAAGGGACGTGGCTTGGTTGGTTATGTAGATGGCCACACCAAGGCCCCTGTCGATCACTCCTCGAAGGAGTTTGCTGTATGGGACATTGTCAACAATGTCGTGGCTGGTTGGTTGACAGCCTCTTTGACCGACCAGGTATCGGGTAACGTTAAAGCAATGGAGGGAGCTGCTGATATCTGGAGAACATTGAAAGACATGTACTCCGGTTCAGGTAACCCCATGCGAGTCTTCCAACTGCAGGATGAGCTCGATCGGGTAATCCAAGACGATCGTACCATCTCTGAGTACGCTGCCTTGTTGAAGAAGAACTAGTCTGATCTTGACCATTATGATCCTCTTGGCATGGAGGATGCTCAGGTTGAACCGGCTTTTGCAAAACATTTCCAGAAATTTCTGGATTATATCTCGCGGCAACGGATGATGAAGTTTTTGAAGGGGCTCAACCCTGCATTTGAGCAACGGAGGAATGTACTTCTCGCACAATCGCAGCTGCCGACATTATAAGGCGCCATAGCTGCCATGGCACAAGAAGAAGCACGGTTGAAGCTGATGCCAACCAAGGGTATCTCCCAGGGGGAGCAGGCCGGAGTTGACACATCTGCTCTTGCCACTTTCACACAGCCTCCTTCTACGGGAGGCGTTTGCCACAACTGTGGTGACACAGGGCATTACATCCGCTTTTGCCCAAAACCGACACGGACTCCCTCGAATGGTCGGGGCCGTGGTCGCGGTGGACGACGAGGTGGTCGAGGCAGCTACAGTGGTAGAAGGGGCACTTACTCTGGAGGCAACAAGGCACATCTGGCGGATGAAGGTAGGGACAATCAGCTGGCGGACATCACTCCATTTGAGAGAGAAGTTCTCGAGAAGATGTGCAGCTCAAAGCTTGGTTCTGGTGAACGACAAGTCATTCCTGGGGCGCCGTCCACTACAGGAGATTACTGCACTTACTTCTCCCAAACCAGTGCCGGTATACCTCCGCGTGCTCTTGCATCTGTCTCTCAGCCAGCTTGGATTATGGACTCTGGGGCATCTTGCCATGTCACGGGGTCCCGGGGTGAGTTCCGGGAATACTCTACTCTAACGCCGCCAGAAAGCATTCAGACTGCTGATGGTACCTCCAGGCCTGTTACGGGTAAAGGCACTGTTGATTGCACTCCTTCCATCACTCTATCTAATGTCTTACATGCTCCTTCCTTTCCTGTCAATCTTATATCCATTAGCGCCATTATCCTTGATCTAAACTGTATTGTTTCCTTTGATATTCCTAAGGTAACTTTTCAGGAGAAGGAAACGGGAAGACGACTAGGCACTGGCACATGGCATAAGGGTCTATGGTAGTTGGACAGGAACGGTCTGGATAGAGCACTGGCATCTTTGGTTGCAGACGCACAACCGGAAGTCCGAAGTCGAAGTGTCGAAGCCGAGCTGCTCCTCCACCATCAGCGTGTAGGACATTCTTCTTTTCCCGTTATTAGTCGACTGTATCCGTCCTTATATCAAAAAGCAAATAAAGAGTTGTTAGTTTGTGATGCTTGTGAGTTGGAAAAAACATACCAGAAGCTCCTATGTGAGTTCTGGGCATCGATGTTCTGCTGCTTTTGATATGATTTATTCTGATGTGTGGGGCCCTTGTCCTACAAACGGTGTTAACGGTTATAGATGGTTTGTTACTTTTATTGACTGCTCTACCCGCGTAACGTGGGTCTACCTGCTGAAGAATAAAAGTGATATTTTTGAGGCATTTCAAAGCCTCCATCGACGGGTAAAGACACAGTATAATGCTCGTATTAAGTGTTTTCGGTCGGATAATGGGACAGAATATACCCATAAGAGGTTTGCTGCGTATTTATCCTCTCATGGTATACTGCATCAAACCTCTTGTGCATATACACCGGCTCAAAATGGTGTTGCCGAACGAAAGAATAGGCACCTGCTGGAGGTAGCTCGGACAATGATGTTGGCTATGAATGTCCCTAAATTTTTGTGGAGGCAGGCTGTCTTGACACCCTCTTATCTCATCAACAGGATGCCCTCTCAATTACTGAACTGGAAGACGCCTTTGGAAATGCTCACGGGGACAACTGCATACACCGTTCCTCAGAAAGTATTTGGTTGCGTATGCTTCGTCCACGATAACAGACCTGGCGTCGGTAAGCTGGATCCTCGAGCAGTTAAGTGTGTCTTTGTTGGGTACACCAGGACACAGAAGGGTTACGTGTAAGCCCCTGATTTTCAAATTCATTTTTAATTAGTGCTAATTAATTTTTAATGTTAATTATAGCCTTAAATAATTATTAGGAATTTTTAGGAATTTTTCTAGAATTTTTAAATGATTTTTAAATGAGTTTTATATATAAAAATATTAATTTGCAATTTTCTAAAATGTTTTAATTGACTTTTGCAATTAATTAGATTGTTTTAATATCGTTTTGCAAATCTAAATTTGTTATGTGCAAATTTTATTTGCACATTAGCTGTACGGAATGGATTATGCAAATTCTATTTTGTATTTAGACTCTGCTAAGGACCTATTTGCAATTACCTAAATTACAAGGACCTAAGTGCTAATTTCCTACCCACCCCCCTGCCCGACGACCGACGGCTGACCGGCGACTGCCCCCGCCATTTTCGGCCAGCACACAGCTCCCCGACCGACCTTGAACCCCTATTTAAACTCCCCTCCTCTCCCCAGACTCAACCCTAACCCTAATCGACCACCACGACCACCGCAAACTCCCCTTCTTCCCCACTCTTTCCCGTCGGAACCCTAACTCCGACGATCACCACCCCCACCCCTACACAAACCCTCACGGCCAACCACCACCACCATCACGTCCGCCTCGACGAGCCGCGTCCAGCGCCACCCAAGCGCCGCCGTCCCGACGCCCCCAGCCGTCGATCGCCTCCTCGACAGCAGCCCGACTTCGGACACGTACGTGTCACACCCTCCTCCCTTCGATTTGTGTCACGTGTACGCGGACACGGACTCGCCTGGTCCCGACGAACCTAATGGTAAGCTCGGACACGGCCAACTGGACTCGTGCGCATCGTGCACGCCCAGGACACAGGACTCGTGTGTACTCGTGTCCTAAACTGTCTGGACACAGAGACGCAACGAATGGACTTTTCGGGTTTAGATCCATTAAAAACCAGACTGAAATAAATTAATCAAACCCCCTTCCCTAACAGACCGGCCGGACTGGCCTACTGGCCAGCCCGCACAGTTTAGAAACCCCCCCTCTTCCAGAGACTCGGGTTTAAGCCCCCCTGTGCTGCTGTTGTTTCTTTTTCTTTTGCTGTTTATATATATATATATATATATATATATATATATATATATATATATATATATATATATATATATATATATATATATTAGTATATATGTATATATACTGTTTTAACAGTATATATGTATATATGTATATATTTTATAGTTAGTAAATTATATGTATATATGTTAGTATTTATATATATATACATATATGTATATATGTATATATTTATCATATGTGTATATATATTAATTTATACACTTTATTATCAAATGTTTTCTATATATATATATATATATATATATATATATATATATATATATATATATATATATATATATTTTATATATATATATATATATATATATATATATATATATATATATATATATATGTCCGGCGGGCCTAGCTCTAGTGGTTAGGAGGGAGGGCTCCCCTAGCGGTGGGCTAGGTTCGAGCCCTCCCTTCCCCACCCGAGGTGGCTGGGCGGCATTTGCCGCGGCCTCGGGTTGGGGGCCCCTTTGCCGGACACCCCACCCCCCCCCCTGGCCCCCCCCCCCCCCTCCCTCCCCCCGGGTTACCCCCCACCCCCGGACCCCCCCCCCCCCCCCCCCCCGGGCCCCCCCAAAAAAAAAAAAAAAAAAAAAAAAAAAAAAAAAAAAAAAAAAAAAATATATATATATATATATATATATATATATTATATATATATATATATATATATATATATATATATATATATATATATATACTTTATAAATTAATTATTTTCCTTACATATATATATATATGTAACTTTTAATATATGGATGTATATATATCCTTGATATAATATCTATAAATTTATGTATAAATATAAATATTGTAGATGTACTTTTATATATGTGTTTTACTTTACTTAGTGTAAATTATCTTATATTTGTATATAAACATTATATATATACTTTATAAATTAATTATTTTCCTTACATATATATATATGTAACTTTTAATATATGGATGTATATATATCCTTGATATAAATATCTATAAATTTATGTATAAATATAAATATTGTAGATGTACTTTTATATATGTGTTTTACTTTACTTAGTGTAAATTATCTTTATAAAATAAGTTGTCATACTTTTGTAACTACTATGTATAATTTTGCCTTATTAAAATAATAATATTTACTTTGCACTTTTATCAATTTGTATTTTTTGTATATTTAAATTACTGCAACCATTTGGTGTCCAAGCCTAGCATGGGTATTTGGGCTCAAATATGTTTTCACACATTCAAGACCTGTACAAGTCATATTGGACTTGATTCATGGCCTTGGGTCCTGTATTTGAACTTTGGTTCAAATTATATACATGGACAAAATACGCAGATAATTAATTATTATGTGCATTGCTGTTTTTGATTTTCTAAAAATACTTAAAGTATTGCTAAAATTATGGAAAAATAGTTTTTAGATACTTTGTTAAGTTAGCTAATTTAGTATAATTTTTGTAGTATTTAATTTACTGTTTTGCCACTAGGTTGGCATATGAAACCAAAACTCATTTTCTGTATACTTAGGAAAACTGATTTTTATAAAATATTTGTACTGGATAATAAATTCCAGAAAAATTATAATAAATTTCTATGATTAATAAGGATCACTTTAGTACTTTACTTTAAGAAAAACTAGACTTTTTGTCTACTTTAAAAATTGTTAGAACACAATGATCTTTTTGATTTATTTACTGATTAATTACGACTTGTAGCTTTTTGTGTTATTTGGAGTTTTAGTCGTGTTGAACCCCATCCCTCACTAGTATAAAGACCCTAGAAAGTTAGTTAACATAGTGTGTCACCCCACATTGGTCTCCTATGCCAAGTCATCATTTTGGCTAGGTGCCCAGTCACAAGTCGTGTCGCACCAATTAGTGTCCTAGTGATTTAGCTTAGTGTAAAACTAAGTTATTATATTTTACTTCTACAGCGACGAGTTACTGGACATCCATAGCACTGTTATCGCAGCTTGTTTTGTTTTGCTTTGCTAGAGGCAAGTACTTTCTACGAACTTTACATATTGTCACATAAATGAACTGCAAACCCCACCATGTTATATGCTGATCCTTAGGGTAGCAAGTTAGATCTCTACATGTTGCACTTTCAGTTACTACCATGCTTAGAACAGTCTTGATGTATCTCTCACATGATTAGAATATGGGTTATGGGGAAACTGATAGTATTGTACGTGATCACGACCCCCCTACAGTAGCGAGCTCAGTCGCATTCTATATGCATACCTTGCCGCAGGCCATTATCCCGCATTTCTGTACGGATGTACACCTATGCCTGTTGACTTGTACGTATGTACATTTTATTTACATGTACCACAGTACATTGTACATCTATTGACCGATCACGTACTTGCTACAGTTTTAAACATTACATATACATCTGTCTCTATGACATATGTGTCCTTGCCATGATAGACTATGTGATGCCATGCTTTCCAGTTATTCCTCACATGTTCATTCTCATGTTCATTTCCATGTTTCATATGCTAGTTTGCTAGATTTAGTACTTGCTCCCGTCCTGACAGGATAACGTTGTAGGTGTCCTTACTGAGGAGGAGTTACTCTGCGACTCATACTATGGAGATACTACCGAGGACCCGGCTCTGCTTTACGAGGATGTTCCTGCGGGGAACCTCGCCTAGTTGTCTTTTGTTTACTTAGACTTTTGAGAGTAGACATGTATTAGACTATATCATTTTGTAACTGGACATGTATCCAGTTTTACATTTCAGTTTACTTGTACTTGGATATTTTACTATATACGACGACTTTTGTGTTTGGAGCATTTATGATTCTTCTTCACTTATAGAACTGTTAGCACATTTAGTCTTATCCTGTTGTCTTTAGAACAGCTTACTACGTTTTATCTCAACGTAGGCTGGGCATGACTCGGCCTGGCCCAACAATTTGGGTAGCGGGTCGTGACATATTTTTAGTGGTGGCCCATGCAGGTCCTGACTAAACTGTTTGGTTACGTTATTGTACCAAGCATGCTTGCAATTAGGAACTTAAGGTAATTAGACAACATTAGGAAAGACGCTTAGAACACTTAGAGGAATGCTAGGATTGCAACATAGGAAATACATCACATGTTTGCTATTATAATTAGATTTTCTTGCATATGATTGCTTGCTTTAAATAAGTCCTTATAAGTCTTTTTATGTGTAATTTAGATGGTGCTTACTCGTTCGTCCCAGTATGTTACCCCCGAGAATGGGGCCCTCCATGTCCAGTCAGCTGACCGGTTGACTGATACACCTCCACCTACCACATTCCCCCACTCCACAGATCCACAGACCCAGATACCTCCTTCCACATCCCAGTCCCAGCAGGACCCGATACTTCCACCACCCCTTATCACTATACCCACCCAGGCTTCCGTCACTCTCGACGGGACCCAGCTGCTCACACTGATCCAGGGGTTCCTAACAACCCATCAGGAGCAGACTACCCTACTCCGCCAGAGCATGGAGCGTTCTGAGGGACGTCCCGTGGTCCCACCACATGTAGAGCCACGGCAGAGAGCGGGGACGGTCAAGGACTTCATGGGTCTGAATCCCAAGGAGTTCTCAGGGACTGAGGGCATAGTAGTAGCTGATGACTGGCTAGATTCTGTAGAGAGGAAGCTTCTGGGAGTTAGGATGCCGGATGACCTTCAGGTCGAGGCAGCAGGATTTCTGCTGATAGACTTAGCCGGAGTCTGGTTCAGGAATGAGCCGTTGTTCGCGAGAGGTAGAGCCACCTGGGACCAGTTCAAGACCCAGTTCAAGAAGAAATTCTTCTCGACCACTGCTAGAGTAGCCATGGGGCTACGATTCCAGAACATCCAGCAGGGGAACCGTTCTGTTGACGACTATGCGGGAGAGTTCAGTCGCTTGAGCCGTTTTGCTCCTAGTCTGGTTGCTGATCCAGAGGAGATGACCCGTAGGTTTTACCATGGTCTAGTTCCAGACATTGGCATCCTTATAGTGGCGAACGGTACGACTGACTACTACCAGAGCCTAGAGTTAGCCCGGAGCATCGAGGAGCGTCTTCTGTTATGCAAGAGGCCGGCTTCTGTACATCATGAGGGACCGTCCAAGCGTCAGGCTTTCCAGCAGAGAGCGCCGACGCCACCCCAGCAGACTTACCATCCCCCTACACCACATCATCAGACCCCGCCAGTTAGAGCCCCGGGACCCCGACTGCAGCAGCAGAAGGGAGCCATATGTTCTTTCTACGGAAGACCAGGGCACGACAGGTCCATTTGCAGGAAGAGATTGGGGCAGTGTTTAGTTTGTGGGTCTACCACCCATCAGATTCGGGACTGCCCAGCGGCGAAGCCTAGAGGACCACTCCCGACTCAGCAGCAGAGGTTTGGGCAGCATCTGCAGCAGCAGAAGGGACCTCAGGGGAAGGTCTATAGCCTAGCCATTGAGCCGGAGCCGGAGCAGGTTTCGGAGCCGGATTACTTAGCTGACGTCATCACAGGTCATGTTTATTTGCATACTTTTCTAGCTGTATGTTTGTTTGATTCTGGTGCATCTCATAGCTTCCTATCATTAGAGTTTATGCATAAACATCATCTAGTAGCTACACCTACTGCGAAGATTAGTAGAGTGATGACGGGAGGAGGACCAGTGCCTATTAGATCTATCTATAGATGTTCTATTTTTATAGCCGGGAGAGAGTTCAGGGGGCGATTCTTTGTGATGCCGCTCCCCGGTTATGATATCATATTGGGGATGGACTGGCTTAGCTATGCCCATGCATCTATAGATTGCCATGAGGGTAGTATTGTGTTCAGTCCCCCAGGCACAGCACCATTCAGTGTCAGGAGGACAGGGCCGGAGATCAGCCTAGAGCCGAACTGTTGTGCTACAGTCGGGGACGCAGCACCGCCACACCCTATCATTAGGGAGTTTATGGATGTATTCCCAGAGGATCTTCCAGGACTTCCGCCTGACAGAGATGTGGAGTTCACTATAGATCTAGTGCCGGGTTCATCACCAGTATCCCGGGCTTGCTATAGAGTGAATCCCAAGGAGGCCATAGAGATGAAAGAGCAGATTGATGACCTGTTGAAAAAGGGTTTCATTCGATCCAGTGCTTTTCCATGGGGAGCGCCAGTGCTCTTTGTGCCTAAGAAGGATGGTACAGTTCGGTTGTGTATTGATTATCGGGCCTTGAATGCCATCACTATCAAGAACAAATATCCTCTGCCCAGGATAGATGATTTGTTCGACCAGTTGAGCGGGGCGAAGGTGTTTTCCAGGATAGATTTGAGATCCGGGTACCACCAGGTGAAGGTTAGGCCAGCAGACATCCAGAAGACGGCGTTCAACACGAAGTACGGGCAGTACGAGTTTCTGGTGATGCCATTTGGTCTCACAAATGCGCCAGCTGTCTTTATGAACTTGATGAATAAGACATTTCACCAGTATCTGGATAAGTTCGTCGTAGTGTTTATCGACGACATCCTGATATACTCGAAGACGCCGGAGGAGCATGCAGAGCACTTGCGGATAGTTTTGGGGATTCTGAGGCAGGAGAGATTGTTTGCCAAATTGCCGAAGTGTGAGTTCTTTTTAGACCGAGTGGAGTTTCTCGGCCATGTAGTCACTGGAGATGGAATCTCGGTGGATCCCAGGAAGATTGCTGCAGTTGAGACGTGGAAGGCTCCGACGTCAGTTTCAGAGATCAGGAGCTTTCTGGGTTTAGCAGGCTATTACAGAAAGTTCGTCCAGGACTTTGCTAGGATAGCTGAACCCATGACGAAGCTGACGCGGAAGGACGCAGAGTACATTTGGTCAGAGGACTGCCAGGCGGCATTTGAGGAGCTGAAGAGGAGGCTGACGACCGCTCCAGTTCTTACTTTACCTTCAGGTTCTGGAGGTTTCACCATTTTCAGCGATGCTTCTGGGAAGGGGCTAGGATGTGTTCTACAGCAGCATGGGAAAGTAATTGCTTATGCATCTAGGCAGTTGCGGACTCATGAGAGGAATTATCCTACCCATGACCTCGAGTTAGCTGCGGTGATCTTTGTACTCAAGTTATGGAAACATTACTTATACGGAGAGCGTGTGGAAATCTTTACTGACCACAAAAGCTTGAAGTATGTGTTCACGCAGAAAGAGCTGAACATGAGGCAAAGACGATGGTTGGAGTTGATGAAGGACTTTGACATCGATTTACAGTATCACCCCGGGAAGGCAAATGTGGTGGCGGATGTGCTGAGCAGGCATCCGATGGCATGGTACCTGATGATTGATCGGCATTTGCGAGAGGATCTGGAGAAGCTCGGTATTGAGCTAGTTCGGCCAGGATCAGTGATACAGATGATGGCGCTTGACATTCAGTCAGGTTTGATGGAGCAGATCCGGGAGGCACAGTCTACAGATGAGAGCCTTCGCAGACTTCGACCCCAGGCATTAGCTGGATTGCTGGATGACTTCACTATAGCGGAGGATGGATCCCTGAGGCATGGCAGCCGATTGTGCGTGCCGAAGGGAGAGCTGGTAGAGGCAGTCTTGCAGGAGGCGCAACGATCGAGATATTCTATTCACCCTGGTGCTAACAAGATGTACCGTGACTTGCGGGAACATCTTTGGTGGCACGGGATGAAGAGGGATGTATCACGTTTCATCTCGAGATGCCTAGTTTGCCAGCAGGTCAAGGCGGAGCGCCAGAGGCCAGCTGGTTTGTTGCAGCCGTTACCCATTCCCGAGTGGAAGTGGGAACATATTACGATGGACTTCGTTTCAGGGCTTCCTCGTTTCCAAGGAGGGAAGGATGCCATCTGGGTCATCGTAGACAGGCTGACGAAGTGTGCGTACTTCATACCCTTCAAGGTGGGACTTTCCACCGAGAAGTTGGCGGAGCTATACATGCAGCAGATAGTTCGCCTACACGGAGTGCCGGTGAGCATCGTGTCAGACAGAGACAGTAGATTCACATCCCACTACTGGAGGAGCTTGCAGGAGGAGTTGGGCAGTAGGCTCAAGTTCAGTACGGCGTACCACCCGCAGACAGACGGGCAGTCCGAGAGGACAATACAGACGCTGGAGGATATGCTGAGGACTTGCGTGCTGGACTTTGGAGGATCATGGGAGAGCCATCTGCACTTGGTAGAGTTTTCATACAACAACAGCTACCAGGCCAGTATTGGTATGTCCCCTTTCGAGGCGCTATATGGACGACGATGCCGCACACCGCTCTTTTGGGATGATGTCGGAGACAGAGTTATGCTTGGGCCAGAGATGATCACGGATGCAGCAGAGAAAGTCGGGATGATCAGAGATAGGCTCAGAGTAGCTCAGGACAGGCAGAAACACTGGGCTGATGCTAGTCGCAGGCCGATGGAGTTCGCAGACGGTGATATGGTGCTAGTGAAGATATCACCTACTAGAGGGACGATCCGGTTCGGACGAGGAGGGAAGCTGAGCCCCAGATACATCGGGCCGTTCGAGGTACTTGGCAGGATCGGAGAGGTCGCTTACAGGGTTGCACTTCCACCCAACCTAGCAGGAGTTCACAATGTCTTTCACGTATCTCAGCTGAGGAGATATGTTCCAGACCCCAGTCATGTGCTAGATCATTCAGAGTTGGAGGTCGGACCGAGCCTTACAGTTTCTGAGCAGCCAGTGGAGATATTAGACCGGAGAGAGAAGAGGCTGAGGAACAAGGTTATACCCCTAGTGTGAGTAGCTTGGAGCCGTCACTCCCCAGGTGAATCTACTTGGGAGAGGGAGTCGGACATGAGGGAGAGATACCCTTACTTGTTCGATCCAACCGCTGCGAGGGAACCATCCGTTCCCGCTTGATACCTTAGAGGTTAGTTTTGATCGCAGCCTTAGTCATTTTTGTTGCATTGCTTGCTATGTTAGAATATTGTCGGGTCTTCAATCCTTGTGAATTTCGAGGACGAAATTTTTTAAGGAGGGAAGACTTGTAAACCCCTGATTTTCAAATTCATTTTTAATTAGTGCTAATTAATTTTCAATGTTAATTATAGCCTTAAATAATTATTAGGAATTTTTAGGAATTTTTCTAGAATTTTTAAATGATTTTTAAATGAGTTTTATATATAAAAATATTAATTTGCAATTTTCTAAAATGTTTTAATTGACTTTTGCAATTAATTAGATTGTTTTAATATTGTTTTGCAAATCTAAATTTGTTATGTGCAAATTTTATTTGCACATTAGCTGTGCGGAATGGATTATGCAAATTCTATTTTGCATTTAGACTCTGCTAAGGACCTATTTGCAATTACCTAAATTACAAGGACCTAAGTGCTAATTTCCTACCCACCCCCCTGCCCGACGACCGACGGCTGACCGGCGACTGCCCCCGCCATTTCCGGCCAGCACACAGCTCCCCGACCGACCTTGAACCCCTATTTAAACTCCCCTCCTCTCCCCAGACTCAACCCTAACCCTAATCGACCACCACGACCACCGCAAACTCCCCTTCTTCCCCACTCTTTCCCGTCGGAACCCTAACTCCGACGATCACCACCCCCACCCCTACACAAACCCTCACGGCCAACCACCACCACCATCACGTCCGCCTCGACGAGCCGCGTCCAGCGCCACCCAAGCGCCGTCGTCCCGACGCCCCCAGCCGTCGATCGCCTCCTCGACAGCAGCCCGACTTCGGACACGTACGTGTCACACCCTCCTCCCTTCGATTTGTGTCACGTGTACGCGGACACGGACTCGCCTGGTCCCGACGAACCTAATGGTAAGCTCGGACACGGCCAACTGGACTCGTGCGCATCGTGCACGCCCAGGACACAGGACTCGTGTGTACTCGTGTCCTAAACTGTCTGGACACAGAGACGCAACGAATGGACTTTTCGGGTTTAGACCCATTAAAAACCAGACTGAAATAAATTAATCAAACCCCCTTCCCTAACAGACCGACCGGACTGGCCTACTGGCCAGCCCGCACAGTTTAGAAACCCCCCCTCTTCCAGAGACTCGGGTTCGAGCCCCCCTGTGCTGCTGTTGTTTCTTTTCCTTTTCCTTTTCTTTTTTTTTCTTTTTCTTTTCTTTTTCTTTTGCTGTTTATATATATATATATATATATATATATATATATATATATATATATATATATATATATATATGTATATATATATATATTAGTATATATGTATATATACTGTTTTAACAGTATATATGTATATATGTATATATTTTATAGTTAGTAAATTATATGTATATATGTTAGTATTTATATATATATACATATATGTATATATGTATATATTTATCATGTGTGTATATATATTAATTTATACACTTTATTATCAAATGTTTTCTATATATATATATATATATATATATATATATATATTTGTATATAAACATTATATATATACTTTATAAATTAATTATTTTCCTTACATATATATATATATATGTAACTTTTAATATATGGATGTATATATATCCTTGATATAAATATCTATAAATTTATGTATAAATATAAATATTGTAGATGTACTTTTATATATGTGTTTTACTTTACTTAGTGTAAATTATCTTTATAAAATAAGTTGTCATACTTTTGTAACTACTATGTATAATTTTGCATTATTAAAATAATAATATTTACTTTGCACTTTTATCAATTTGTATTTTTTGTATATTTAAATTACTGCAACCATTTGGTGTCCAAGCCTAGCATGGGTATTTGGGCTCAAATGTGTTTTCACACATTCAAGACCTGTACAAGTCATATTGGACTTGATTCATGGCCTTGGGTCCTGTATTTGAACTTTGGTTCAAATTATATACATGGACAAAATACGCAGATAATTAATTATTGTGTGCATTGCTGTTTTTGATTTTCTAAAAATACTTAAATTATTGCTAAAATTATGGAAAAATAGTTTTTAGATACTTTGTTAAGTTAGCTAATTTAGTATAATTTTTGTAGTATTTAATTTACTGTTTTGCCACTAGGTTGGCATATGAAACCAAAACTCATTTTCTGTATACTTAGGAAAACTGATTTTTATAAAATATTTGTACTGGATAATAAATTCCAGAAAAATTATAATAAATTTCTATGATTAATAAGGATCACTTTAGTACTTTACTTTAAAAAAAACTAGGCTTTTTGTCTACTTTAAAAATTGTTAGAACACAATGATCTTTTTGATTTATTTACTGATTAATTACGACTTGTAGCTTTTTGTGTTATTTGGAGTTTTAGTCGTGTTGAACCCCATCCCTCACTAGTATAAAGACCCTAGAAAGTTAGTTAACATAGTGTGTCACCCCACATTGGTCTCCTATGCCAAGTCATCATTTTGGCTAGGTGCCCAGTCACAAGTCGTGTCGCACCAATTAGTGTCCTAGTGATTTAGCTTAGTGTAAAACTAAGTTATTATATTTTACTTCTACAGCGACGAGTTACTGGACATCCATAGCACTGTTATCGCAGCTTGTTTTGTTTTGCTTTGCTAGAGGCAAGTACTTTCTACGAACTTTACATATTGTCACATACATGAACTACAAACCCCACCATGTTATATGCTGATCCTTGGGATAGCAAGTTAGATCTCTACATGTTGCACTTCCAGTTACTACCATGCTTAGAACAGTCTTGATGTATCTCTCACATGATTAGAATATGGGTTATGGGGAAACTGATAGTATTGTACGTGATCACGACCCCCCTACAGTAGCGAGCTCGGTCGCATTCTATATGCATACCTTGCCGCAGGCCATTATCCCACATTTCTGTACGGATGTACACCTATGCCTGTTGACTTGTACGTATGTACATTTTATTTACATGTACCACAGTACATTGTACATCTATTGACCGATCACGTACTTGCTACAGTTTTAAACATTACATATACATCTGTCTCTATGACATATGTGTCCTTGCCATGATAGACTATGTGATGCCATGCTTTCCAGTTATTCCTCACATGTTCATTCTCATGTTCATTTCCATGTTTCATATGCTAGTTTGCTAGATTTAGTACTTGCTCCCGTCCTGACAGGATAACGTTGTAGGTGTCCTTACTGAGGAGGAGTTACTCTGCGACTCATACTATGGAGATACTGCCGAGGACCCGGCTCTGCTTTACGAGGATGTTCCTGCGGGGAACCTCGCCTAGTTGTCTTTTGTTTACTTAGACTTTTGAGAGTAGACATGTATTAGACTATATCATTTTGTAACTGGACATGTATCCAGTTTTACATTTCAGTTTACTTGTACTTGGATATTTTACTATATACGACGACTTTTGTGTTTGGAGCATTTATGATTCTTCTTCACTTATAGAACTCTTAGCACATTTAGTCTTATCCTGTTGTCTTTAGAACAGCTTACTACGTTTTATCTCAACGTAGGCTGGGCATGACTCGGCCTGGCCCAACAATTTGGGTAGCGGGTCGTGACATTACGTATGCTGGAGCCCGGTTGAACGGAAGCTGTTTGTAAGCATGGACGTTACATTCAGAGAGCTGGAACCTTATTATGGTTCGGACGAAGGTTGTGCGTTTGGGAACACGCCTCACACAGCGGGTGTTGGACGTGAGGGGGAGGTAGTACGCCCAAACGTAGTTGTCGGATCGGTACATTGTCCTGTCGTGACACACTGGAAGAAAGGGGGAAAAAGCATCAATGATACTGATACGGAGGATGACGAAGACAATACGTACATTACGCAGGGGGAGAAGCAGACAAGGGAAAAGGAGCTCCAAGTTTACAGAAGAAGGCAGCAGAGGTCCAGTACTGTGCCGTGCCCTGTGCCTATAGTGCCAAGTCCCTCGTCTATTCCTGTCCTGACTCCTGAAGATGTTACTCCCGCACCGGATCGCTCAGATTCGGAAGCGGATCTCTCCGATTCGGATGGTATGCTTTCCCCACCACCCATTGCTCCCTTAAGGAGGTCTTCTCGCATTAATGCGGGAAATGCTCCTATTCGTTATAAAGATTATGAACATGATATCGCCAACTACCTATCTTATTCTAATATTTCTCCGACTTATCAAACATTCCTCACTTCGTTAGACTCCACTTCTTTACCTAAGAATTGGCAGGAAGCAAAGAAGGACCCAAGATGGAAAGTCGCAATGATGGAAGAACTTGGGGCACTAGAGAAAAATAATACATGGAAGCTGGTGCCATTACCTGAAGGGAAGAAAGCTGTGGGATGCAAATGGGTTTACACAGTGAAGGAGACACCAGAAGGAAAAGTTGAACGATACAAGGCGAGACTGGTTGCAAAAGGCTATACCCAGACATATGGTATCGACTATGATGAGAATTTTGCCCCAGTAGCGAAGATGAGTACCGTAAGAACGCTGGTCTCCATTGCAGCAAACTATGGGTGGAAGCTACACCAGTTAGACGTAAAGAACGCATTTCTTCATGGAGACCTACAAGAAGAAGTATACATGGAGACTCCTCCGGGGTGCTACTCTGTGTCAGATTCAGGTGAAGGAACGTTACATGGAAAAGTGTGCAAACTGAAGAAGTCGCTGTACGGGCTGAAGCAATCTCCTTGAGCCTGGTTTGACAGATTCAGAAGGGCTGTCACTGGCATGGGGTACCATCAGACAAATGCAGATCATACTGTCTTCCTCCAGCATGCAAGGGGACACATTACTATACTTGCTGTATATGTAGATGATATAGTGATCACAGGTGACGATGTAGTTGAGATCACTAAGCTGAAGACGAAACTCGCCAAAGAGTTTGAGGTGAAGGACCTGGGAGAGATGAGATACTTTTTGGGTATCGAGGTGTGTGATGGTGAACAAGGAATTGTTCTCTCATAAAGGAAATATGCACTAGATCTGCTGAAAGAGACAGGAATGCTGGGATGCCGAGCAGCAGTCACTCCAATTGACCAGAAGTGCAAGATGGGAGCAGAAGCAGGAAAGTCTGTTGATCGCGAAAGGTATCAAAGGCTAGTAGGCAGACTGATTTATCTAGGGCATACTCGCCCTGATATCTCATTTGCAGTAAGTGTTGTAAGCCGCTATATGCATGATCCAAGAACGGGTCATATGGATGCAGTATTTCAGATTCTAAGATATCTGAAAGGGACGCCGGAAAAAGGACTGTGGTTCAAGAAGAATGGATGCACAGATGTTGAGGGATACTGCGATGCAGACTGGGCAAGCTGCATAGAGGACAGAAGGTCTACCACAGGGTACTGTATTTTTGTAGGAGGAAACCTGGTTTCATGGAGAAGCAAGAAACAGTCAGTGGTAGCACGGTCGACAGCTGAAGCAGAATACAGAGCAATGGCTCTAGGAGTATCAGAATTGCTATGGGTAAAGGCGCTGCTGACAGAGTTGAAGCTAGACAAGGGGACACCATTGCACCTTCTGACCGATAGTCAAGCTGCGATAAGTATAGCGAACAATCCGGTTCAGCACGACAGAACGAAGCACATCGAGATCGATCGATTCTTCATCAAGGAAAAGCTGGAACAAGGGATACTGAAGATTGACTATGTTCGCTCAGAAGAACAAGTGGCAGACTGGCTGACTAAGGGTCTTAGTTCATTGAGTCTGTCAAAGCTATGTAACAAGATGGGGATGATTAATATCTATCGCCCATCTTGAGGGGGAGTGTTGAGAGTAAATAAGGGACTTTAGTCCCACATCGGTTAGATGTAATATGAAGAGGGGTTGGACCCTCTATAAGTAGTAGGCAGTAGCCCTCAATAACCTGAATCTTTGAGCTGGATTCTTGATACCAATAAAGATGCCTCCGATGAGGATCACGACATTCAAATTCATTCTGCAGTATATATCTAGCTGATCAAATGATTTGAACGCACAATTAGAACATAATTTATCTGAATTATGTAGTATATTTAATCAGTATAAATACCAGTAACCTTATAAACATTTTTCAGAAAGTAAAAAAACCAACAAAATTGTTTACTGTTTTGATCTTTTAACCAGTGTCGACAGTTAGTGGGATAGATAAAGTCAAAAGTAGGATTTATTGTCCATATGGAACTAAAATCATACTCTCCCTAATGAATAGTGATACCTCCAGTAAAATTGGACGGTCAGTCTGGACTAAGATGCAAATGGACAAGCTTGCAGAATGTTTCTGATTTGGTTATGAATTTTCTTGTGTTTCATCTTATTTACATAAAGGTATGACGAGTACTATGTCATGCCCCGCTTCCAGAATACAGAAGTCTGGACCACGTGACACTAGCCAACTTCGTATACCTTGGACTCCAGCCCAACAATATATGTATACTTTGTCAATGGTTGGGTTTTCTATCAAGCATATCAGTTCTATATTTCAATCCACAAAAATAAAGTAAAAACAAATGAACAACTGCAATAAAGTCGGATATGTCCAATAATACATATGTCCGAATAAGCTTGACAAAGAATAACATGAGTTTATATAAATTAACACTAGACTACAAGATTAGAATGTACATAAATTAAACATGGAAGATGAATGATACCGATTCTTGGATGACTGCACCCGCGTCCTCGGGTACAGTCGCCTCAATCCGGTTCCTCGCAATGCTAAAGATTCTCGTTCCTCGTCACTCACTATTCCGTACCTAGATACAAAGATCTAGCCGTTTACTTTCGAAAGGACGCGTCCATGTCAGACGCTACGTAAACAGTACATTATCCACATGAAGATATATATACGCATATAACAATATAAGAGACGTAAAGTAGAGCTACTACCAACATGTCTGGACATAACCCAAGACTCCATGGTGATATACACTTAGGCACTAAGTCATGACAAGACAAAAGTATATCATTTATCTATAAATATCTCATGTATGAATATCTAGGGTCACAAGGGATATGCAATTGAGGACAACACTCGTACGCATAGACTCCGTCTAGGTGGTGAATGACAACCATGCAGTAGCATACATCCGAGACACTAGTGGCCAACATGTAGAAGTAACAACTGTAGTGCTCATATTAGCGATCAACAAGCAAAATAATGTGCATAATAGTCCAAGCATCCCAATGAGACTTTGTCTCTCATCCCAATGAGACTGTACAAGTCATATCCATAACAAGTCCAAGACGAGATCTAGTGTCCACGAGTAGATTGTCTCCACTCTATAACAAATCTAAGATTGAGAATCTACTACTAGATATCCCTAACTTCTTTTAAGTCAAAGCATAACAACATAAAGAATATGGATGATCAAAGCAATTAGAGAGCCCTCCAAAGCACTTATAAAGAGAAGCCCTCACATTTTTTTAGTTGAGATTTTTTTTTTTAATAGGGATTAATTCCCTCAAAAGGACGATCTTCTCAAAGAGTATTATAATATAGTTAGGATGAAACAAACTTTGGGCTGAAACTGTTGTTTCATGCCAAACACAAAAGAATTTCAAGAATTTCCATTATAGCACGGTCGTGACCAAGTAAAGAATCACCAGGAAGATAGGAGTTTCTCCAGGAGGTCCAATAGTTCACTGGGTCCATAGGTCGTTTTGTGATTTTGATGACTTTATTAAGCTTCTCATATAGAATTCTGAGAAGACTACATTATAGAAAAAGAAGAACAACTTTCAAGCATAGGATGTTACTTATTACCACGATTTCATATATATATGATTTGTAAAAAATTTAGGTAGGACAGGCTCACACCTCATCTAGTGTTGCAAATACACATCAGAGTAATGGAGAAGGTGCAGTAGATGGCAGTTGGTTGAAGCAAATTAATGAGAGGTAAACTAAGCCAAGCAGCCCAACAGATGTAATGCAAAAACTATATAAATACATAACTCCCATCACTCCATTTGTATTCACTCAGCAAACTCTTCCTATCCTCCAATTTCTTCAGAAGTAACTAATGGCGTCCACGATTGAGATGGAAGTCGATGTGAAGTCTCCTATAGACAAGTTCTGGGATGCCATTGCCGACTCAACCGCTCTCTTCCCTAAAATATTCCCTCATCACTACAAGAGCATTGAGATTATTGAAGGTGACGGCAAAAGCGTCGGTTCTGTTAGGCTACTGACTTATGCTGAAGGTAAGCTCCATTAATTTCTGTAGTTACTAAGTATTGATACACTTCTCTATGGGAGCAAGTAACGATTTAATCTGGCATTAATCGAGTATTCTACATGTACCTCATACCAATATAGCACAACTTAAATACGTACACTTTCGTCTACAAAGAAGTAACAGAACACCTACAACCTGGAAATATATTATAACTTTGTTAAAATTGGTACTTTCTTATAGACACTGTTTTTCTAATGCAATGTTTTTATATGTTTCAAGCAAGCTATTCGTATGTATATGAAGACATATGTTTGTAGGTAGATCTGTGTCTTAGCACTTACCTAAGTTCAGTTCAGTCTGAATTAATGATATGCAATTTCACCTTGACATCGATGATACACGGGATATGTCTGATGTATATCACTTGGAGCGTATGTCTTGTGCAACATTAATAATGATAAGGGTGACACTTGTTACATACTCCAAATAATACATCTCTCTCACGCGATAATTATATAAGTGCGTTGGTATCTCTAGTGTAACATTAATAATGATAAGGGTGACATTTGTGACACTCCAAATAATACATCTTTCTCACACAATAATCATATAAATCATGTGTCGGTCAATAGATGTCGCATCATTCTCCAGTGAGGCAGGTGTATCACTAATTTAGAGTGTACCTTATGTGTCATATGGCATTATTTATGTCACCAAGCTAAGGGCATGAGACAAATATAAACCTGCAAGTGACATGCATTAATTTTACAGGATTTCCTATCATCACCTTTGCCAAAGAGAGGATCGATATCGTTGATGAGGAGAACAAGAAGGTGGGGTACAGTGTTATAGATGGGGAATTCCTGACCTATCTCAAGTACTTCAAGGCCACATACCATGTGGTTCCCAAAGGCGATGCATGCGCGGTGAAGGTGACAATTGAGATGGAGAAGGCCATGGAGGAGGTTCCCGATCCTGAAATCATCGAACAGATGATCACCATGACCTTTAAAGGCCTGGATGAGTACCTCCTCAAGAACTAGGAGGCTGAGATCAGTCGTACTGTCATGAGGATTTCAAGAATAATGGCAGTAACAATCCATGTGAATGTCAAAAAAAATATTATGGTATTAAGATGTGTAGGCTGAGAATAGATGTTCCTGATTCTTTTTGCTCTCAGTCCTACTTCTTGTTCTTGTCTCATTATCATTTTCAAACCACTACTTCTTTCAATAATAAAATTTATCACTTAAGGGCAAGCTGCAGGGTTGTCATGCTGAAATTTTATATTTTTGCTTTCTTTCCAATTACACATTGTGATGGTATTTTTAATATGATTCTTTAGGTTGCCTATCATTACATGATACGCATAATTGAGTACAAGCTAACTTAACAGTTACCGTAACCTCTGATTAATGATCATGGTTCGTCCAGAATGCTCTTGCACTAACTATGTCCTTTGTACATTACCTCTATTACAGGAGTAATAAGGGACATACTAAGCAAGGTTTGCAGTATCGGTATCGGACCCGAGTATAGGGATCGACGATATCGACTGTATCGGCGATGTATCAAAAAACAAATAATTATTAAAGTTTTAGAATTTATTTTTATACATTTAGGCAAAAATTTAAGTATTTTCTATGGTGTTTCTTAGTAGGAATTAAATGAAATAGTAGTTACCATTGTCGATTGGTTACATACAGTAGATAAGTTTTTTCTTTTACATATTTTTACAATCTTACTACACTTTTACCCCATCGTTCATTTTTTTTTTTGCCAAATTGACTGAAAAAGAAATCTCCAATTATGGTATCGTTCAGTACGATATCGGTCGTATTAGATATGGACATGCCAAACCGTACCGATATCGGCCTTATTGAATTGGTATCTAACGGCACAGTAAACTATTTAAATCTCATCTTCACTCCCTCTACATATTCATGCTTTTGCAACCTTACTATGCTTCTTCACCATTGTTGATTGGTTTTTTTCCGTTCAATTCTTTTTGCCAAATTGACTGAAAAAAGATCCCAATTTCGGTATCGGTCGGTATTGATATCGGTCGTATCGGATCGGGACATGCCAAACCGTATTGATATCGGTCTTATCGGATCGGCATCGATCGATATTGTGAACTAATTAAATCTCATCTTCACCCTCTCTTCGTATGCATCAAACACAATTTCTCATGTAAGCAAGCCGATCTCAACAATGCCGACACTGAACTCATGGGGCTCGAGGGAAACTTCCAAAATGAACCACCATACATAATGTGAAGAAAAAAATAAACTAAAATAAGAAATATATAACATAAAAAATTGCTGCCCAGATTTGAACTAAGTACCTCAAATGTGTAAGTCTACCATGATAACTATACCACAACTCTTTTGAATTAAGATTGACCCATTGATCTTAGTTCTATTCTAGATATGTTCATGTTGGTGACCCTTTAATCTTTAGGCCTGAACCGTTGTCTAGCCTACCTTGAGCCATGACCACCCCTGAATCTCAACCACATAATGAAGAATCATTACATGCTAACTAATTACCGCACGTACTATATATCAACACCAAACCTAAAATGCATATATAGAACAAATAAACAGTGACATATAAGAGGAGCAATCTATTAAATATCTTTGAGAAAGAAAAATACACATGTCTACATACAAAATGAGTACCACAAGACTCGGTTCAGAGACCTACTATTCATCACAAAGACGCACCTTAATGATGTCCTTGGAAAGAAGATCAACGACTATATTATTCACATCCATCTTATTTTAAATAAATATGTTCTAGGACAACCTTAAGTTCTCTCCTAATGAATTGATATTGTTGGTATATTTAGTATAGGAATATGTTATATTTAGTATGTGAATATCCTGAGGACATATTTGGGATGCCAGAATATGCCACAGGATATTCTATTGGATATTCCATTATGTAAAGGCTATATAAAACTATGAGACTATCAATGAAATCATCTCATCAATCAATTACAACATGGTATCAGAGCCACCTTTCACCAAACTCTAACCTTCCAATTTTTCTCCCTCTCTCTCCGCCACTAAACCCTAACCCGTGCACAGCAGCCCCCCCTTTCCCGCGCCCGTGGCTGTTGCTGCTGCTGCGGCTGCTGCCCGTTGTGGTACGCGCGCCGGCCGCCCCTCCCACATGCGTGCCGCCCCCCTCATACCGCACGTACGGCGTCTTTGTTGTCGTTGTTCGGATCATTCCGAAAGAGAACACCGATGCCTAGATCTGATGAAAACGTACATGTTCGGATCTAGGAGCGAACGACAAGGACGAGCGTGAGTCGTAGAGCGGACGTGACGTGATCGGAGAGGAGAAGCATCGACGAAGGAGATCATCAAGAAGCTGGATCCTGCAGAGGTTGCGACATTGATGAAGTTGATGAAGATGTCGGCTGGTGTGAGCACGACACGAACATTGCCGAAGTTGGAGCTTCCCTCCATCGATCTGAAGCTTGATGGACCGACTACCTACCTGAGTTGGCCACGACAGGGAAGGAGAAGCCCCGCAGAGAAGACAAAGCTGAATGAGGGCTCGACAGGACGAAGAGTACCGTCAAGACCTAAGGGAGAGCCTCGACAGTGCTACAACTGCGGGGAGGTGGGTCATCTGAGGTATGCTTGCACCAAACCACCCAAGGGAGATTCAGGTGGTAGACGTGGACAGTTTGGAGGATGTGACCTGGTTGTAGGGGTCGACGGGACAGTCGACGAGTTTGTCGGACGAACCTGCTGGTAGCAGAAGGCGAGGAGACAGCTGACGGTACCTATATTGAGGAGGATTAGGCACTGCAAGACATGTTGGAAGTACTCAGGAGGAGGCAGAGAGCATCGAGCGATGGAGACAGGAGGAGTCGGATCGGGGAGGCGTCCACCTCATTCTTCGCCATAGGCAACGCTGCCATGTATGCCCATCTCTCGACGGAAGGCACTGACGACTCGCTCGCTCTTGCATCTATGTCTTCCCTCAGATCGTCGGATTGGATTATCGATTTGGGTGCGTCTCAACACATGAGAGGGAATGCTAGTGAGTTTTCTTCCTACACTCACCTAACATCAACGGACAACATTCAAACAGCTGATGGTACTTTCTAGCCAGTGGTCGGTAAGGGTACTATCGATTGTACAGGTTCAGTAAAATTATCCAATGTTTTGCATGCTCCTTCTTTTTTCGTCGGTCTTTTGTCCATTAGTTCTATAATCCTCCAATTAAAATGCACTATCTACTTTGATATTCCTAAGGTGATCTTCCAGGAGAAGGAGACGGGACGAAGACTTGGGACTGGTACTTGGCATGATGGACTGTGATACCTGGATCGGGAAGGGCTTGATTCGGCATTGGTGTCTGTGGCAGAGAAGGCAGGAATAGAAGGACCAAAGATGAGTGTCGAGGATACACTGATACTCCACCATAGGAGGATGGGTCACTCCTCTTTTGGTGTTTTGAGTAGGCTGTATCCATCTATTTATGAGAAAGCAAATCAGGAGAAACTGGTATGTGATGCATGTGATTTAGGCAAACTTACTAGGAGCTCATATGTTAGTACAGGACATAGGAGCTCTTCTATGTTTGATATTATACATTCTGATGTTTGGGGGTCGTGCGCTGCAACTACTATGAATAGTCACAAGTATTTCATTTCTTTTATTGATTGTTCCTCTCGTGTCACCTGGCTGTATTTGATGAAGAATAAGAGTGATGTCTTTGCCTGTTTCCGGAACTTTCATAAATATATCCAGACTCAGTACAAAGCAGTGGTGAAGGTACTAAGGTCTGGCAACGGTACAGCGTACCCCAACAGAACACTTATGGAATACTTGTCAGCCCAAGGGATACAGCATCAGACCACCTGTGCGTACACGCCAGCACAAAATGGAATAGCAGAAAGAAAAAACAGACACCTTCTGGAGGTAGCAAGAAGCATGATGATCGACATGAATTTCCCACAGAGTCTGTGGGGGCATACAGTGTTGACAGCAACTCAACTAATCAACAGAATGCCTTCGAAGGTACTGGGATGGAAGTCTCAATATGAAACATTATAAGAAAATAATAGTGGGATACTCCTACTGAAGGTATTTGGCTGCGTATGTTTTGTGAAAGGCAACAGACCAACTTGACCCTAGAACAGTCAAGTACATCTTCGTGGGCTACTTTGCAACTCAGAAGGGATATGTGTGTTGGAGTCCAGTAGAGAAGAAGAAGTTTGTGATTATGGATTGTCACGACCCGCACCCGTTTTTTTTTTAAAACGGATACGAGACGTGTCCAAGCCAGCCTACGCCGCAGTGTCGGCGGTAGAACGCTGTCACGGCCATGAAGATCAAAATCACAAATAAACTCATTCACAAGATTAATTTAATTTACAAAGATCACAAGTTTTACATTTGCAGAATAAACTTGTACAATGATAGAATGACTACAACCCAACTATCTAGCTAGTCTCTAGGCTTCTGGCTGCAAGTATCCCCGTATCTCCCATGCTAAGTAAATCTACGGCTAACCTGAAAAATATGGTTTCCAGTCAGGAATGGAACGAGCACAATCCACTGAATGCAATTTCAAATAAAGAAAATGACTATAAACAAAGGTTAGACATCAATTATGAGTTTGAAAATAAACAAAAAATACAGAAAACTAATAATAAATAAATAGACACAACCGACTTTCCCCAACTGCTAGAAGTACCTTTGATATGTGATCGGTCTCGGGACAATTATGCGACACTGTCTACACTGTCTAAAGTTACACTGTCTACACTGTCTAAGTTACACTGTCTACACTGTCTAAGTTATACTGTCTACAGAAAATATTGCAACAAAGAAGCACTGTCTACAAAATAATAATCACGATCCACACAATTTAAATACAGTAATAATCATGGTCTACACTGTCTACTTTGCAATAAATAAATCACTGTCTACACTGTCTATAAAAAATAAATAGATCACTGTCTACACTGTCTACAAGAAATAATGAATCACTGTCTACACTGTCTAAGGTCAGATCACACATCGTTGGTACTTCTCATTCCCGACTCAACAATTTTAATAGAAAATAATCACATAACCAATGGCCAATCAATGAAATATAGTAAAAATCAATATCGAAATGCAGACAATAAACTGTACTCGCCTGTAGTCCTGTGCTGGTGAAACCGATGATCCAAATCACTCAAAATGCCACAATAGTCAAAACCCGTACAACAGTCCCCGGAAGCTGAAATAAACAATACCAATGATCTCAGAATAGTCCAATTAGCTAGGATTGCCTGTCCTTAAGTCCAATTCTGGACACTGGGGCAAAACGGTAATTTCGGGCCAAAACGATGTTCGCCGTTGGACCCGCTTTGTACCGAAAAGCGTGCCAGAGTCAACGGTCTCTAAAGTCGTCAAACTACATGTCTACGGATCCAGTTTTCCGATACGAACCCAACCGTATGTCCAAAGTTGGATTCTGGCGGGCCGTGCACAAAATCGCCCGTTGAGTGGGACCGTGGGGCCCGCAAAATGACGATTTTATCAACGATCTCAGAATCGGACCAAACTTGGCATACAGGACCAGAAAAATGATACGGTCCTGTTGGCGCAAGTTTCGTCTCGATCTGACGAGCGTGCACAAAATAATTGGAGAATTTGTAAAGTGCACGATACGGGGAATTTCGACGGATACGCATCAAATTCGTCGCGCACACGCGACCAATTTGAATTCCGCCAAAGCCTACACGACCATGAAGCCGTTACGCAGCTTTCGATGCTTTCGGTTCGCGACCACGTCGTCCCGATTGGCGTGACGCACGTCGTGTGGAACAATTTCAATGTTTTGAAAACAGATTTTTGGAAAACTTTGGGATTCGATTTCTCGACGCTCAGTCGATGATTTCAAATTCTGCAAAAAGGGTGATGAAGACCTATATGTTGTCTAAAAGTCTCTTCAAGCAGTTTTCGAAATCTCCTACTATTCTGTTCAGAAAGTGTCCGTCAAGTTGGGTGATTGGACTGTTAGATGTCCTATTTTGGGACAGGTTTTTCGAAAATTTTGGGTTTGACTTACGAAGCGTGCAGTGCAAATTGAAACGAGGTAGATGATTCGAAACAAAGGTGGTTAGGTTGTAGTTGTACCTGAACAATCGGAACGCAAATCGGTGGAGGAACGGGGGAGATACGACGTCCCGTACATTGCCGCGGCGCCTGCCCTCGCTGCTGTCAATCTGGCGCCTGTGCGCGCGCACGGCCTTGTCGCCGGCCGACGGTGACTCCAGGCGGCGCGCGCGCATGCGGGGAGGTGCGCCCATGTGGCATGGACGGCGGCGTATCATCCACGATTAGGGTTTTGCGAGTTGGGAGAGTTTCTAACTCTCGAATATGTACATAACTATATATATATACTGAGTCCTCTGTTTACTCGGATTGGGCTGGAACCCCTGTGCGGGTTTTGGGGGGGGGGGGAAAGCTTAGTTGGTCCTTTTCCTTTTAGCCCCCTACTCTTTTTCCTATTGCTTTCTTTTATTATCAATTCTTTTCCATATATACATATAGTTTATATATATATATATATATATATATATATATATATATGTATATATACACTCAAAATTTCTATATATGTATATAATACCATAAAATCCAAACAAATCATAATAATATGTACATAACTATATATATCTACATTTCTTTTCACTAGCTATACATACAAAACTATATAAAATAGGTATATATATATATATATATATATATATATATATATTTTATATATATATATATATATATATATATATATATATATATATATATATATATATATATATATATGCACACACATTTATATACTATGTAATCCAAAGAGTACAAAATGGTATACAAAATCCTGAGATAGGTACCAATAATAGTATACAATATTCTACAGATTGTAATATATATATATGTATATATCCAATAATTTGTGTTACTAAAAATATTATAATAAAACACAATTTAAATTTATTAGAAATAATATCTATAAGAGTTCTAAAAATAATTCACTTAACCATACCATCATATATATATAGGTATGTGTCTACATGGACGTCTTGGTCGCATTACATGACTTCATGGGCTTTGTATTGGGTTCGGGTCGAATACGAGCCAGTTTGGTACACCCGGTCTTCAATAAACTTAAATAATATAATAAAACTAAATTAAATCATTTTATAGAGGTCAAGTCGCAACTTGGTCCGGTTTTTCTTAGTTAGAACACTTCTATGGCTCGACCTTCCCTATCATATCTAAAACACTAGTCTAGGCACTCTACTGCACTATCACTGCCAAGATTTCTCGTCATCTTGTACTCAAAACTCAGCCATAACCTAAAACATTCCACCGTAATACTATTTAATTAAACCCTTTCTAGATTCCAAAATTTCCCCTTTTCAATTAATAAAACTGAATAGAATGTTTTCAAGATTTTTGGGAAGAGGGGTTACAAATCTACCCACCTTAAAATAATTTCGTCCTCGAAATTCTAATTCGTAGATATGCCTTAAAATTTAAATCTTAAAAGTAAGTCCACCTCTCCTCAAATTTAACTTATCATACCTTTCTACTAGTCCTTGTAACTACGAACTCTCGAGGACTTCTACCCACCTTTGATCATACTACTTCCTCAAAACACATGTGACAAAAACCTTATAATCTTCCAACTAGTTGCTCAAATTCTTCCAATAGATATCTATCGCCTATGGTATCTATAATCCTCGCATATCTATCAAGCAACCCAAAATTCAAATATCAACTAACTTATACTATAACTTCTGCTAAATTCTAAACAACACGGTTATCGACCCCCAAAATAGGAAGGACGAGAGTCAATGGTACGAAAAGACGAGGAAGAATAACTGAGAACAAGCACGAAGTTTCAAGAGCGGTAGAGGATATCGAATGATACCGATAAAATGGACCTTATGAACCATTGACTCATTAGCTAGATTGGGGCTACTCCGTTCCAATCACTGGCTAACTTCGAAGAGACCCTTCGTTCTTAGAGAGGCTTGCAACCTATGCACTACGGAAATTCCGTTCTTGAAATTAAAACTAAGCACGATTTCATGATAGAACGGAATTTGAGAAATCAAGATTGCGATCTATTCCGTGGTTATTTAAACGCACGAGCAAGGAATATAAATACAATACAAGATCGTATCGCGACTTCCAGGTAGATGGGATAAGGGTTACGAATGACTTCACATTCTAAGAAGGAAAGACAACATAATGGGTTTAGATACCTATTTCAGAAAGTTCGGTTTTATAGTCCAACTATGGTGGTATGCATGAATGGGTATTACTGGGTCTTAATGGGTTCCTCAATTGGACATCAGTCGTCGGTTGGATGAACCTTGGACTTCAATCTATATTGACTGGGCAAGATCCAATGATAAAACTATTTCTACTCGGTTAGGGTAACCTAGAATAAGTTCCCACCCAAGTGATTGAGCTAGATGGGCAGTCGGATTGGTTCGCTAGGTTCCTAAAGCCAAAAATGCGTCTTCGGTGACTTCTGTGTTTAAGGAGCACATGAGGCCTCAATTGGGTGGCACACTAGCGGCATGTGCGTAGTGGGCTTTGAGTAGATCACCATCCCTATTGGGTCGAAAGGTTCGAGTCGAGGTTGAGTCTTTAATGGAAGTCTAGAAATATACCGATATTATGGTATAGGGTTATAGCTAGTCCTTTTAATCTGAAAGTCGTAGCACAAAAATAGAGTACAAGGGGACAGGTTTGAGTGAGACATGATATACCTAGATGAAGGTGGACTCGCCTAGGTCTTGCATATGAAATTTGTTGGGAGGTAACAACTGGTCTTGTGCTCCGAATATTAGTGACACGGCCGGGTACACAAAAATGATCTAAATGAAAAGTGGGAGTCCATGGGGTACTAACATTCATTCTAATGGAAGTTGTTCTAATCAATCGGTGATCCTCGTATATCCTAAAACTTTAGGAGGCTTACAGTCTACCCACCTTAGAAGTTAGGACATGGTCTTAGGAATGATGAGGTTAAGAGAATTCCAAAATCCGGATATTGTACCTCGACTCTTGTTAATAAAGAATAAGGCACGGCGTAATGGGATACGGTAGATATAAGTCAAGTCAAGGATCATTCTTCAATAAATGGAAAACGAGTGTGTACAATAACACATGGTCGAAAAATAGAATGACCTACTCGTCCACCGTATACAAGAGTTGTCGACGGGGAACCAACTCCAAGGCACATCTTATGAAAGGATTCTAACAACTGAGTCGTGAATTTCTATTTGTGTCAAGCCTGCCAGACTATTTTCACAAGGGTTCTAGTGGTATGGGCTGTTGACCACTGCTAGATCATACTATGACAGGGTATTCAAACTATGGTATTGGCTAAAGTAGTGACTGTGGTGTTCCAACACTAGTTAGGTCTAACAAATTTACTTAACTAGGGCAATATTGGTTGGAACCTATCGGAATGAGTGTCTATCACAGTGACGGTAAATGATCGTCCTTACCTTTCTCTACACATCTCATGTCTAAACTGTGGCTTTGATCGAGGAAAGGTTGAGTCAAGGCATAAGGATTGCTAGTTAAGGCAAGCTTCCAGCAGATAATTAGAGACTCCCAACATTTGGTTTCTTGAGAATAGATAGTCTCCTAGGTTGGCGTTCTGACTAAGGGTAAAACCTTAATCATTCTCAAGTTCAGGTGGCTAGAAGGTCTCAATAGTAGTTTGAGGGTTGAGGAGAGAACGAGTAACTCAATCATACGACTGGCCGTTGGTAGCTACACTTGTGCCTACCATTATTATAGCCATGGGAATACTCTGTAGCTCTCTACCATCACGAGCTTTCGTCTTTCCAAATCGGTGAAAGATAAAAACAATAAAGAATTCAAGGAAGATGTTACTGAATACAATTTCATGATTCAAGGGCGAACATATAATTCAAGAGGAATTGTCAATGCAGTCGTGAATGAGACCCTAGAGACATCTATATCTCAATCCACGTAGGATAATTAAATAAAGTGCGAACCAAATGCATCATGGTTGATCAGACCATAATACACTGATTCTGATTAGATAATAAGTTAGCAGGCGTCCCCACTAAACATATGTCTCGAATCAAGCTCGATAAAAGAGTAAGCTTGCAAAAACTAGGATGTAATAGCAGCGTTGGTCAAGATAGTCATGATACAGGTACGCGAGATTTTTGAAAAGAGGCACAAGTAGTTCGAGTTTGAGAGAATCAAAACTTACCTGGTGTTCTTGCTTATACAATCTTTCAAAAAAAAATCTTCCTGTCCATAAGGTCTTGGTCAACTGATGGGTTATGGAACTCTAGAACCTATATTCTTGGTAACTTATTAGTGTCGGTCAATTACCTCGTCAATAGATCACAAGGACCACATAATGCTAGGTTGGGAGACATGCTACTCAACTTACAGAACTTCCACTAATATTGGCTTCGGATCTTATGGAACACACAGGGCACTGTCCTATCCTCTATAGTATCCTTAATTTGTAATCACGTCTGAAGTCATTTCACCGAGGACTATGCCTCGTCCGTATACTCGGACGAAGGTAAACTCTTGGTTCTGTGATTCAGACGTGATATGCTATCAGATACTCTACCTTATCTCGACTCCAGGGAATCTACGATCAAAGAGGACCACTATCCATAGGTTTAGCAATATTCTATAACCTATATTTTCTTAGACTAATTCCAACTCTAGGGATCGTGTCTTGCCAGTGCGCTGCTGGCTACAGTGAATCCAAGGTCTCCATAATTCAAATAAATGACGACAGTGCGCTGCTGTCCTGCCATTATGAGTTAATTAACATTCTTTTAACTACATCCGTAAAAACCCATGAGCTCCTAGAGATTCAAACAAATTGTCTATGAAATAAAGCGTAAGCATTTGTCCTATCAGTCACAACCCTTAAGATAAAAGATTGCACATGGGGAAATAACTGAGAACAAAGAAATACAAACATTCTAACTCTTCCATGTGTATTCAAGCCTCTGAGGGACAAACTTGAATTGAAACTAACTCGAGGTCCGTATATGGATAACAAAATCGGAACTTTGTAAAATAATGATTCTTAGGGCAACTAGCAATTATATAGATAATTCGGCTAGGATATGGGGATGATATCTAAGAGGCAAAGAGAATGAATTGAATAATTCATCAAGGTTAGATCATTACTCTAGGAAACTCTGCCTCACCAAGTGAATAATCTATTCACATTGGATCATATCGTCCTATCAAGAGGTAATAGTGTAACTATGGGGATCTGACACGGTATCAAAATTAATGACCCTCATCCTAAATTGCATGGCCTAGACTACCCATCGATAAATTTGTATAAGGGACTCCTAGTCCTAGTCATTCACTTAAATTAAATTAATCTTAATTCGTGAATGACCATTTCCTTGCCGCAGGCTCGCAATAGTACAACTAACTTAAGTACCATCACGAGTTCGCATGATTTGCGAAGACTGACCTGCATGGGCCACCACAAAAACTTGTCACGACCCGCACCCGTTTTTTTTTTTTTAAAACGGATACGAGACGTGTCCAAGCCAGCCTACGCCGCAGTGTCGGCGGTAGAACGCTGTCACGGCCATGAAGATCAAAATCACAAATAAACTCATTCACAAGATTAATTTAATTTACAAAGATCACAAGTTTTACATTTGCAGAATAAACTTGTACAATGATAGAATGACTACAACCCAACTATCTAGCTAGTCTCTAGGCTTCTGGCTGCAAGTATCCCCGTATCTCCCATGCTAAGTAAATCCACGGCTAACCTGAAAAATATGGTTTCCAGTCAGGAATGGAACGAGCACAATCCACTGAATGCAATTTCAAATAAAGAAAATGACTATAAACAAAGGTTAGACATCAATTATGAGTTTGAAAATAAACAGAAAATACAGAAAACTAATAATAAATAAATAGACACAACCGACTTTCCCTAACTGCTAGAAGTACCTTTGATATGTGATCGGTCTCGGGACAATTATGCGACACTGTCTACACTGTCTAAAGTTACACTGTCTACACTGTCTAAGTTACACTGTCTACACTGTCTAAGTTACACTGTCTACAGAAAATATTGCAACAAAGAAGCACTGTCTACAAAATAATAATCACGATCCACACAATTTAAATACAGTAATAATCATGGTCTACACTGTCTACTTTGTAATAAATAAATCACTGTCTACACTGTCTACAAGAAATAAATAGATCACTGTCTACACTGTCTACAAGAAATAATGAATCACTGTCTACACTGTCTACACTGTTTAAGGTCAGATCACACATCGTTGGTACTTCTCATTCCCGACTCAACAATTTTAATAGAAAATAATCACATAACCAATGGCCAATCAATGAAATATAGTAAAAATCAATATCGAAATGCAGACAATAAACTGTACTCGCCTGTGGTCCTGTGCTGGTGAAAACGATGATCCAAATCACTCAAAATGTCACAATAGTCAAAACCCGTACAACAGTCCCCGGAAGCTGAAATAAACAATACCAATGATCTCAGAATAGTCCAATTAGCTAGGATTGCCTGTCCTTAAGTCCAATTCTGGACACTGGGGCAAAATGGTAATTTCGGACCAAAACGATGTCCGTCGTTGGACCCGCTTTGTACCGAAAAGCGTGCCAGAGTCAATGGTCTCTAAAGTCGTCAAACTACATGTCTACGGATCCAGTTTCCCGATACGAACCCAACCGTATGTCCAAAGTTGGATTCCGGCGGGCCGTGCACAAAATCGCCCGTTGAGTGGGACCGTAGGGCCCGCAAAACGACGATTTTATCAACGATCTCAGAATCGGACCAAACTTGGCATACAGGACCAGAAAAACGATACGGTCCTGTTGGCGCAAGTTTCGTCTCGATCTGACGAGCGTGCACAAAGTAATTGGAGAATTTGCAAAGTGCACGATACGGGGAATTTCGATGGATACGCATCAAATTCGTCGCGCACACGCGACCAATTTGAATTCCGCCAAAGCCTACACGACCATGAAGCCGTTACGCAGCTTTCGATGCTTTCGGTTCGCGACCACGTCGTCCCGATTGACGTGACGCACGTCGTGTGGAACAATTTCAATGTTTTAAAAACAGATTTTTGGAAAACTTTGGGATTCGATTTCTCGACGCTCAGTCGATGATTTCAAATTCTGCAAAAAGGGTGATGAAGACCTATATGTTGTCTAAAAGTCTCTTCAAGCGGTTTTCGAAATCTCCTACTATTCTGTTCAGAAAGTGTCCGTCAAGTTGGGTGATTGGACTGTTAGATGTCCTGTTTTGGGACAGGTTTTTCGGAAATTTTGGGTTTGACTTACGAAGCGTGCAGTGCAAATTGAAACGAGGTAGATGATTCGAAACAAAGGTGGTTAGGTTGTAGTTGTACCTGAACAATCGAAACGCAAATCGGTGGAGGAACGGGGGAGATACGACGTCCCGTACATTGCCGCGGCGCCTGCCCTCGCTGCTGTCAATCTGGCACCTGTGCGCGCGCACGGCCTTGTCGCCGGCCGACGGTGACTCCAGGCGGCGCGCGCGCATGCGGGGAGGTGCGCCCATGTGGCATGGACGGCGGCGTGTCATCCACGATTAGGGTTTTGCGAGTTGGGAGAGTTTCTAACTCTCGAATATGTACATAACTATATATATATACTGAGTCCTCTGTTTACTCGGATTGGGCTGGAACCCCTGTGCGGGTTTTGGGGGGGGGGGGGGGGAAAGCTTAGTTGGTCCTTTTCCTTTTAGCCCCCTACTCTTTTTCCTATTGCTTTCTTTTATTATCAATTCTTTTCCATATATACATATAGTTTATATATATATATATATATATATATATATATATATATATATATATATATATATATATATATATATATATACACTCAAAATTTCTATATATGTATATAATACCATAAAATCCAAACAAATCATAATAATATGTACATAACTATATATATCTACATTTCTTTTCACTAGCTATACATACAAAACTATATAAAATAGGTATATATATATATATATATATATATATATATATATATATATATATATATATATATATATATATATGAAACTATATATATATGCACACACATTTATATTCTATGTAATCCAAAGAGTACAAAATGGTATACAAAATCCTGAGATAGGTACCAATAATAGTATACAATATTCTACAGATTGTAATATATATATATATGTATATATCCAATAATTTGTGTTACTAAAAATATTATAATAAAACACAATTTAAATTTATTAGAAATAATATCTATAAGAGTCCTAAAAATAATTCACTTAACCATACCATCATATATATATAGGTATGTGTCTACATGGACGTCTTGGTCGCATTACATGACTTCATGGGCTTTGTATTGGGTTCGGGTCGAATACGAGCCAGTTTGGTACACCCGGTCTTCAATAAACTTAAATAATATAATAAAACTAAATTAAATCATTTTATAGAGGTCAAGTCGCAACTTGGTCCGGTTTTTCTTAGTTAGAACACTTCTATGGCTCGACCTTCCCTATCATATCTAAAACACTAGTCTAGGCACTCTACTGCACTATCCATGCCAAGATTTCTCGTCATCTTGTACTCAAAACTCAGCCATAACCTAAAACATTCCACCGTAATACTATTTAATTAAACCCTTTCTAGATTCCAAAATTTCCCCTTTTCAATTAATAAAACTGAATAGAATGTTTTCAAGATTTTCGGGAAGAGGGGTTACATGGATGTTCACTTCAGAGAGCATGAGCCATACTACCGTCAGGAGAGAACCCCAAACAACTCACCTAATACTGCGAGTATGAGACGAGAGAGGGAGATTGGGGAAAGCCTGGTGACCGATTTAGGAGTTTAGCATGGAGGAACGATTGAGGAGGAACAGAAAGAGAAAGAGGAATAGGGGGAGGAGATGAGAGGTGTTAGGCCCACGACTGAGGGGGGAGTTACTTACCTATAGCAGGAGAGGAAAGCAAACTGCAGGACCAGTACCTACAGTGCCAGTGCCAAGTCCTTTGACTGCGTCCGTCTCGACTCCTGAGACACCTACACCGCCACCTCTTCAGGTGATATCATTCTCCATACTCCTCCCACACCATTATCAGTACGAAGGACCACTCGTAGCAATACGAAAAATCTACCTGATAGATATGGTTGGGACTTTGCTCAGTTTGTTTCATATGATTATATCTCTTCTTCTCATGGAGCATTCATTGCATCTTTGGATAGTGCTACTGTACCTAACAATTGACAGGTTGCCAAGAACGATCCAAAGTAGAAAGCGGCGATACACGAGGAGTTAGGGGCCCTTAAGAAGAACCACACTTAACAGCTGGTGAAACTGCCAGAGGAAAAGAAAGCAGTTGGATGCAAGTGGGTCTTCACTGTGAAGCAGAACCCAGATGGACAGGTTGAGCGCTACAAAGCTCGACTGGTGGCAAAAGGATACAGTCAGACGTACGGCATCGACTATGACGAGATCTTTGCACCAGTGGCGAAGATGAGTACTGTTAGGACCCTGATTTCTCTGACAGCGAATGGTGGATGGAAGCTACACCAACTGGATATGAAGAATGCATTTCTTCATGGAGATCTAGTGGAGGAGGTGTACATGGAGATACCACCAGGATTCGGCATCAATCAGACAGTGGACAAGGTCTGCAGGTTGAAGAAGTCCCTCTATGGACTGAAGCAGTCTCCTCGAGCGTGGTTTGACAAATTCAAGAGGACGATGATAGGGATGGGATATCAGCAGATCAATGTTGATCATACTGTATTCTTCCGACGGAGTGGAGGTCACATCACCATGCTTGCGGTGTATGTGGACGATATGATTATCACATGAGATAATGAGCAGGAGATTGCCCGCCTCAAGGAAAAGCTTGACAAGGAATTCAAGGTGAAAGACATTGTTCTTCTTCGGTACTTTCTTGGGATTGAGATTGCTCGAGAAGCAGATGGAATTGTTCTTTCTCAGAGGAAGTATGCATTGGACTTTCTTACAGAGATAGTGATGCAGGGATGCAAACCTACAGCGACGCCGATAGATCAGAGATTCAAATTGGATGCTGAGACTGGAGAACCAGTTGACAGGGACAGATACCAGAGATTGGTGGACAAGCTGATCTATTTGAGCCATACACGTCCAGATATATGTTTTACAGTTAGTGTGGTGAGCCGCTACATGCATGACCCACGGAAGGGTCATATGGACGCAGTATACCAGATTCTGAGATACTTGAAGGGTGCCCCCGGGAAGGGACTGATGTTCATGAAGAATAATCTCATGGACATCGAGGGCTACTGTGATTCTGACTGGGCTAGTTGTGCTGATGACATGAGGTCTACCTCGAAATACTGCATATTTTTAGGAGGCAACTTGGTCTCTTGGAGGAGTAAGAAGCAGTCAGTGGTAGCCATATCAACAGCTGAAGCGGAGTACAGAGCTATAGCCTTGGGAGTTGCAGAGCTGCTTTGGTTGAAGAATATGCTGGTGGAGCTGAAGCTGGATAAAGGAGACAAGATGAAGCTGTGGTGTGATAACCAGTCAGCTATTAGTATTGCCAACAATCCAGTACAGCATGACAGGACCAAACACATCGAGATCGATAGGTTCTTCATCAAAGAGAAGTTGGTTAGTGGACTCCTGGAGGTAGGCCACGTTCCAACCAAGCATCAGGTAACAGACGGACTGACCAAGGGACTTAGCTCTGTGAACATGATTAGAGGATGTGACAAGATAGGCTTAGTGAATATCTTTTGTCCATCTTGAGGGGGAGTGTTGGTATATTTAGTATAAGAATATGTTATATTTAGTATGGAAATATCCTGAGGACATATTTGGGATGCCAGAATATGCCACAGGATATTCCATTGGATATTCCATTATGTAAAGGCTATATAAAGCCTGTGAGACTATCAATGAAATCATCTCATCAATCAATTACAATAGATATATGAATATTGGTGCCCTCTTCCATGATATTTTGGGATACTTCATGAATAACTCTGTCACTGGCATGGAGCCACTTCAGAGGATAACATACTTCTATAGCATGTAACACCACCTAAAGGTGCTAGAAGGAAAGAAAAGAAAATCCTCGGCCAACACGACCATGGAGGTCATTGTTGTATTAAAGTGATGTTAATTTGGTAATGAACAAAGGCAGCTACTACTTGCTATATTTTATTAACTAAGAACATGCCTTTAAATAGGCTCCAAAACATAACTACAAAACAAGGCATTAGGAGTCTAACTCATATAGACTAGGTCAAGAGACCCATACTTCCTAATTACTCTAGCAAAAGGGGGGAAAAAGCAACTTATAAGTACCTATAGTACCTGAGTTGGTTACAAAGTTCGAGTCGATCTCCAACACTCCCACTTGATTCAAAGTCTTGCAACACTAAGAAGATTTCTGAATTTGAAGAACTTCTCATTCATGTAATGATCCTTGTAATCTTCATGCTTGGTATGACCCTGGCAGGCTTGATGGAACTTTTCAACAACTCCTGCTTTCACATCTTTCTCTTCAACATATATTGGACTTGTTGTGAGAAGAGCAAAGTCACATGATTCAATCTCTTGTAGCTGATGTCTATGTGATTCTCCTTCTTTCATAAAGTTGCATGTCAAAATACGTAGCACTTAGCGTGCTTGTAATAACGTACCAATATACGTTTTCTTTCCTGTATGGCCCAAGTTTCCATAGAAGAAGGCTGTGTATATGCAACATATCTCCATGATTGCAAGTGGACCAAACTTGGTTATCGCCTATCCATTATGTGACTCTACTTCAAAAATCCATATAGAGAAGCATCTTTGAGAATGAAGTTTATCAACTCCATGGTTGCAAAATTAATTCGTGAATTTTTCAGCCAGCTACAAATATGAGCCAATAAATGCCTCCAGGTTGGTCCTCCCTAAAGTGGGCTATATAATGTCTGCTAACATAAAACAAGATCGACATTAGTAAGGTTATTTTATCACAAAATTAATGGTCTTTGATAGAAAAATATTACTATTGGTGGCGATGTGCAAGCAGATGGCAATTAATGGCCCTTTCGATCCTAACCTGAATCTTTGAGCTGGATTCTTGATACCAATAAAGATGCCTCCGATGAGGATCACGACATTCAAATTCATTCTGCAGTATATATCTAGCTGATCAAATGATTTGAACGCACAATTAGAACATAATTTATCTGAATTATGTAGTATATTTAATCAGTATAAATACCAGTAACCTTATAAACATTTTTCAGAAAGTAAAAAAACCAACAAAATTGTTTACTGTTTTGATCTTTTAACCAGTGTCGACAGTTAGTGGGATAGATAAAGTCAAAAGTAGGATTTATTGTCCATATGGAACTAAAATCATACTCTCCCTAATGAATAGTGATACCTCCAGTAAAATTGGACGGTCAGTCTGGACTAAGATGCAAATGGACAAGCTTGCAGAATGTTTCTGATTTGGTTATGAATTTTCTTGTGTTTCATCTTATTTACATAAAGGTATGACGAGTACTATGTCATGCCCCGCTTCCAGAATACAGAAGTCTGGACCACGTGACACTAGCCAACTTCGTATACCTTGGACTCCAGCCCAACAATATATGTATACTTTGTCAATGGTTGGGTTTTCTATCAAGCATATCAGTTCTATATTTCAATCCACAAAAATAAAGTAAAAACAAATGAACAACTGCAATAAAGTCGGATATGTCCAATAATACATATGTCCGAATAAGCTTGACAAAGAATAACATGAGTTTATATAAATTAACACTAGACTACAAGATTAGAATGTACATAAATTAAACATGGAAGATGAATGATACCGATTCTTGGATGACTGCACCCGCGTCCTCGGGTACAGTCGCCTCAATCCGGTTCCTCGCAATGCTAAAGATTCTCGTTCCTCGTCACTCACTATTCCGTACCTAGATACAAAGATCTAGCCGTTTACTTTCGAAAGGACGCGTCCATGTCAGACGCTACGTAAACAGTACATTATCCACATGAAGATATATATACGCATATAACAATATAAGAGACGTAAAGTAGAGCTACTACCAACATGTCTGGACATAACCCAAGACTCCATGGTGATATACACTTAGGCACTAAGTCATGACAAGACAAAAGTATATCATTTATCTATAAATATCTCATGTATGAATATCTAGGGTCACAAGGGATATGCAATTGAGGACAACACTCGTACGCATAGACTCCGTCTAGGTGGTGAATGACAACCATGCAGTAGCATACATCCGAGACACTAGTGGCCAACATGTAGAAGTAACAACTGTAGTGCTCATATTAGCGATCAACAAGCAAAATAATGTGCATAATAGTCCAAGCATCCCAATGAGACTTTGTCTCTCATCCCAATGAGACTGTACAAGTCATATCCATAACAAGTCCAAGACGAGATCTAGTGTCCACGAGTAGATTGTCTCCACTCTATAACAAATCTAAGATTGAGAATCTACTACTAGATATCCCTAACTTCTTTTAAGTCAAAGCATAACAACATAAAGAATATGGATGATCAAAGCAATTAGAGAGCCCTCCAAAGCACTTATAAAGAGAAGCCCTCACATTTTTTTAGTTGAGATTTTTTTTTTTAATAGGGATTAATTCCCTCAAAAGGACGATCTTCTCAAAGAGTATTATAATATAGTTAGGATGAAACAAACTTTGGGCTGAAACTGTTGTTTCATGCCAAACACAAAAGAATTTCAAGAATTTCCATTATAGCACGGTCGTGACCAAGTAAAGAATCACCAGGAAGATAGGAGTTTCTCCAGGAGGTCCAATAGTTCACTGGGTCCATAGGTCGTTTTGTGATTTTGATGACTTTATTAAGCTTCTCATATAGAATTCTGAGAAGACTACATTATAGAAAAAGAAGAACAACTTTCAAGCATAGGATGTTACTTATTACCACGATTTCATATATATATGATTTGTAAAAAATTTAGGTAGGACAGGCTCACACCTCATCTAGTGTTGCAAATACACATCAGAGTAATGGAGAAGGTGCAGTAGATGGCAGTTGGTTGAAGCAAATTAATGAGAGGTAAACTAAGCCAAGCAGCCCAACAGATGTAATGCAAAAACTATATAAATACATAACTCCCATCACTCCATTTGTATTCACTCAGCAAACTCTTCCTATCCTCCAATTTCTTCAGAAGTAACTAATGGCGTCCACGATTGAGATGGAAGTCGATGTGAAGTCTCCTATAGACAAGTTCTGGGATGCCATTGCCGACTCAACCGCTCTCTTCCCTAAAATATTCCCTCATCACTACAAGAGCATTGAGATTATTGAAGGTGACGGCAAAAGCGTCGGTTCTGTTAGGCTACTGACTTATGCTGAAGGTAAGCTGCATTAATTTCTGTAGTTACTAAGTATTGATACACTTCTCTAAGGGAGCAAGTAACGATTTAATCTGGCATTAATCGAGTATTCTACATGTACCTCATACCAATATAGCACAACTTAAATACGTACACTTTCGTCTACAAAGAAGTAACAGAACACCTACAACCTGGAAATATATTATAACTTTGTTAAAATTGGTACTTTCTTATAGACACTGTTTTTCTAGATTGTGCTAGGTATTGATGTAATGTTTTTATATGTTTCAAGCAAGCTATTCGTATGTATATGAAGACATACGTTTGTAGGTAGATCTGTGTCTTAGCACTTACCTAAGTTCAGTTCAGTCTGAATTAATGATATGCAATTTCACCTTGACATCGATGATACACGGGATATGTCCGATGTATATCACTTGGAGCGTATGTCTTGTGTAACATTAATAATGATAAAGGTGACACTTGTTACATACTCCAAATAATACATCTCTCTCACGCGATAATTATATAAGTGCGTTGGTATCTCTAGTGTAACATTAATAATGATAAGGGTGACATTTGTGACACTCCAAATAATACATCTTTCTCACACAATAATCATATAAATCATGTGTCGGTCAATAGATGTCGCATCATTCTCCAGTGAGGCAGGTGTATCACTAATTGAGAGTGTACCTTATTGTCATATGGCATTATTTATGTGACCAAGCTAAGGGCATGAGACAAATATAAACCTGCAAGTGACATGCATTAATTTTACAGGATTTCCTATCATCACCTTTGCCAAAGAGAGGATCGATATCGTTGACGAGGAGAACAAGAAGGTGGGGTACAGTGTTATAGATGGGGAATTCCTGACCTATCTCAAGTACTTCAAGGCCACATACCATGTGGTTCCCAAAGGCGATGCATGCGCGGTGAAGGTGACAATTGAGATGGAGAAGGCCATGGAGGAGGTTCCCGATCCTGAAATCATCGAACAGATGATCACCATGACCTTTAAAGGCCTGGATGAGTACCTCCTCAAGAACTAGGAGGCTGAGATCAGTCGTACTGTCATGAGGATTTCAAGAATAATGGCAGTAACAATCCATGTGAATGTCAAAAAAAAAATTATGGTATTAAGATGTGTAGGCTGAGAATAGATGTTCCTGATTCTTTTTGCTCTCAGTCCTACTTCTTGTTCTTGTCTCATTATCATTTTCAAACCACTACTTCTTTCAATAATAAAATTTATCACTTAAGGGCAAGCTGCAGGGTAGTCATGCTGAAATTTTTTATTTTTGCTTTCTTTCCAATTACACATTGTGATGGTATTTTTTTAATATGATTCTTTAGGTTGCCTATCATTACATGATACGCATAATTGAGTACAAGCTAACTTAACAGTTACTGTAACCTCTGATTAATGATCATGGTTCGTCCAGAATGCTCTTGCACTAACTATGTCCTTTGTACATTACCTCTATTACAGGAGTAATAAGGGACATACTAAGCAAGGTTTGCAGTATCGGTATCGGACCCGAGTATAGGGATCGACGATATCGACTGTATCGGCGATGTATCAAAAAACAAATAATTATTAAAGTTTTAGAATTTATTTTTATACATTTAGGCAAAAATTTAAGTATTTTCTATGGTGTTTCTTAGTAGGAATTAAATGAAATAGTAGTTACCATTGTCGATTGGTTACATACCGTAGATAAGTTTTTTCTTTTACATATTTTTACAATCTTACTACACTTTTACCCCATCGTTCAATTTTTTTTTGCCGAATTGACTGAAAAAGAAATCTCCAATTATGGTATCGTTCAGTACGATATCGGTCGTATTAGATATGGACATGCCAAACCGTACCGATATCGGCCTTATTGAATTGGTATCTAATGGCACAGTAAACTATTTAAATCTCATCTTCACTCCCTCTACATATTCATGCTTTTGCAACCTTACTATGCTTCTTCACCATTGTTGATTGGTTTTTTTCGTTCAATTCTTTTTGCCAAATTGACTGAAAAAAGATCCCAATATCGGTATCGGTCGGTATTGATATCGGTCGTATCGGATCGGGACATGCCAAACCGTATTGATATCGGTCTTATCGGATCGGGATCGATCGATATTGTGAACTAATTAAATCTCATCTTCACTCTCTCTTCGTATTCATCGAACACAATTTCTCATGTAAGCAAGCCGATCTCAACAAGGCCGACACTGAACTCATGGGGCTCGAGGAAACTTCCAAAATGAACCACCATACATAATGTGAAGAAAAAAATTAACTAAAATAAGAAATATATAACATAAAAAATTGATGCCCAGATTTGAACTAAGTACCTCAAATGTGTAAGTCTACCATGATAACTATACCACAACTCTTTTGAATTAAGATTGACCCATTGATCTTAGTTCTATTCTAGATATGTTCATGTTGGTGACCCTTTAATCTTTAGGCCTGAACCGTTGTCTAGCCTACCTTGAGCCATGACCACCCCTGAATCTCAACAACATAATGAAGAATCATTACATGCTAACTCATTACCGCACGTACTATATATCAACACCAAACCTAAAATGCATATATAGAACAAATAAACAGTGACATATAAGAGGAGCAATCTATTAAATATCTTTGAGAAAGAAAAATACACATGTCTACATACAAAATGAGTACCACAAGACTCGGTTCAGAGACCTACTATTCATCACAAAGACGCACCTTAATGATGTCCTTGGAAAAGATGATCAACGACTATATTATTCACATCCATCTTATTTTAAATAAATATGTTCTAGGACAACCTTAAGTTCTCTCCTAATGAATTGATATTGTTGGTATATTTAGTATAGGAATATGTTATATTTAGTATGTGAATATCCTGAGGACATATTTGGGATGCCAGAATATGCCACAGGATATTCCATTGGATATTCCATTATGTAAAGGCTATATAAAGCTATGAGACTATCAATGAAATCATCTCATCAATCAATTACAACATGGTATCAGAGCCACCTTTCACCAAACCCTAACCTTCCCCCTCTTCTCCCTCTCTCTCCGCCACCAAACCCTAACCCGCGCACAGCAGCCCCCCTTTCCCGTGCCCGTGGCTGCTGCTGCGGCTGCTGCCCGTTGTGGTACGCGCGCCGGCCGCCCCTCCCACATGCGTGCCGCCCCCCTCCTACCACACGTACGGCGTCTTTGTTGTCGTTGTTCGGATCATTCCGAAAGAGAATACCGATGCCTAGATCTGATAATAATAGACATGTTCGGATCTAGGAGCGAACGACGAGGACGAGCGTGAGTCATGGAGCGGACGTGACGTGATCGGAGAGGAGAAGCATCGACGAAGGAGATCATCAAGAAGATGGATCCTGCAGAGGTTGCAACGTTGATAAAGTTGATGAAGATGTCGGCTGGTATGAGCACGACACGAACGTTGCCGAAGTTGGAGCTTCCCTCCATCGATCTGAAGCTTGATGGACCGACTACCTACCTGAGTTGGCCACGACGGGGAAGGAGAAGCCCCGCAGAGAAGACAAAGCCGAATGAGGGCCCGACAGGACGAAGAGCACCGTCAAGACCTATGGGAGAGCTCCGACAGTGCTACAACTGCGGGAAGGTGGATCATCTGAGGTATGCTTGCACCAAACCACCCAAGGGAGATTCAGGTGGTAGACGTGGACAGTTTGGAGGATGTGACCTGGTTGTAGGGTCGACGGGGCAGTCGAAGAGTTTGTCGGACGAGCCTGCTGGTAGCAGAATGCGAGGAGACAGCTGACGGTGCCTATATTGAGGAGGATCAGGCATTGCAGGACATGTTGGAAGTACTCAGGAGGAGGCAGAGAGCAACGAGCGATGGAGATAGGAGGAGTCGGACCGGGGAGGCGTCCACCTCATTCTTCTCCATAGGCAACGCTGCCATGTATGCCCATCCCTCGGCGGAAGGCACTGACGACTCGCTCGCCCTTGCATCTATGTCTTTCCTCAGATCATCGGATTGGATTATCGATTTGGGTGCGTCTCAACACATAAGAGGGAATGCTAGTGAGTTTTCTTCCTACACTCACCTAACATCAACGGACAACATTTAAACAGCTGATGGTATTTTCCAGCCAGTGGTCGGTAAGGGTACTATCGATTGTACAGGTTCAGTAAAATTATCCAATATTTTGCATGCTCCTTTTTTTTCCGTCAGTCTTTTGTCCATTAGTTCTATAATCCTCCAATTAAAATGCACTTTATACTTTGATATTCCTAAGATGATCTCCAGGAGAAGGAGACGGGACGAAGACTTGGGACTGGCACTTGGCATGATGAACTGTGATACCTGGATCGGGAAGGGCTTGATTCGGCATTGGTGTCTGTGGCAGAAAAGACAGGAACGGAAGGACCAAAGATGAGTGTAGAGGATACACTGATACTCCACCATAGGAGGATGGGTCACTCCTCTTTTGGTGTTTTGAGTAGGCTGTATCCATCTATTTATGAGAAAGCAAATCAGGAGAAACTGGTATGTGATGCATGTGATTTAGGCAAACTTACTAGGAGCTCATATGTTAGTACATGACATAGGAGCTCTTCTATGTTTGATATTATACATTCTGATGTTTGGGGGTCGTGCGCTGCAACTAATATGAATGGTCACAAGTATTTCGTTTCTTTTATTAATTGTTCCTCTCGTGTCACCTGGCTGTATTTGATGAAGAATAAGAGTGATGTCTTTGCCTGTTTTCGGGACTTTCATAAATATATCCAGACTCAATACAGAGCAGTGGTGAAGGTACTAAGGTCTGACAACGGGACAACATATACCAACAGAGCACTTGTGGAATACTTGTCAGCCCAAGGGATACAACATCAGACCACCTGTGCGTACACACCAGCACAAAATATAATAGCAGAAAGAAAGAACAAACACCTTCTGGAGGTAGCAAGAAGCATGATGATCGACATGAATGTCCCACAGAGTCTGTGGGGGCATACAGTATTGACAGCTGCTCAACCAATCAACAGAATGCCTTTGAAGGTACTGGGATGGAAGTCTCCATGTGAAACATTATAAGGAAATAATAGTGGGATACTCCCACTGAAGGTATTTGGCTGCGTATGTTTTGTGAAAGACAACAGACCAGCTTGACCCTAGAATAGTCAAGTACATCTTCGTGGGCTACTCTGCAACTCAGAAGGGATACGTGTGTTGGAGTCCAATAGAGAAGAAGAAGTTTGTGAGTATGGATGTTCACTTCAGGGAGCATGAGCCATACTAACGTCAGGAGAGAACCCCAAACAACTCACCTAATACTGCGAGTATGAGATGAAAGAGGGAGATTGGGGAGAGCCTGGTGACCGATTTAGGAGTTTGGCATGGAGGAACGATTGAGGAGGAGCAGGAAGAGAAAGAGGAATAGGGGGAGGAGATGAGAGGTGTTAGGCCCACGATTGAGGGGGAGTTACTTACCTATAGCAGGAGAGGAAAGCAAACTGCAGAATCAGTACCTACAGTGCCAGTGCCAAGTCCTTTGTCTGCGTCCGTCTCGACTCTTGAGGCACCTATACCACCATCACCAAATTCCTCTTCAGGTGATATCATTCTCCATACTCCTTCCACACTATTATCAGTACGGAGGACCACTCGTAGCAATGCGAAAAATCTACCTGATAGATATGGTTGGAACCTTGCTCAGTTTGTTTCATATGATCATATCTCTTCTTCTCATGGAGTATTCATTGCATCTTTGGATAGTGTTACTGTACCTAACAATTGGTAGGTTGCCAAAAACGATCCAAAGTGGAAAGCGATGATGCACGAGGAGTTAGGGGCCCTTAAGAAGAACCACACTTGACAGCTGGTGAAACTGCCAGAGGGAAAGAAAGCAGTCGGATGCAAGTGGGTCTTCACTGTGAAATCCAGATGGGCAGGTTGAGCGCTACAAAGCTCGACTGGTGGCAAAAGGATAAAGTCAGACGTAAGACATCGACTATGACGAGACCTTTGCACCAGTGGCGAAGATGAGTACTGTTAGGACCATGATTTCTCTGGCAGCGAATGGTGGATGGAAGCTACACCAACTGGATGTAAAGAATGCATTTTTTCATGGAGATCTAGTGGAGAAGGTGTACATGGAGATACCACCAGGATTCGGCATCAATCAGACAGTGGGCAAGGTCTGCAGGTTGAAGAAGTCCCTTTATGGACTGAATCAGTCTCCTCGAGCGTGGTTTGACAAATTCAAGAGGTCGATGATAGGGATGGGATATCAGCAGATCAATGTTGATCATACTGTATTCTTTCGACGGAGTGGAGGCCACATCACCATGCTTGCGGTGTATGTGGACGATATGATTATCACATGAGATGATGAGCAGGAGATTGCCCAACTCAAGGGAAAGCTTGGCAAAGAATTCGAGGTGAAAGACCTTTGTCTTCTTCGGTACTTCTTGGGATTGAGATTGCTCGAGAAGCAGATGGAATCGTTCTTTCTCAGAGGAAGTATGCATTGGACTTTCTTACAAAGATAGTGATGCTGGGATGCAAACCTACAGCGACGCCGATAGATCAGAGATTCAAATTGGATGCTGAGACTGGAGAACCAGTTGACCGGAACAGATACCAGAGACTGTTGGACAAGCTGATCTATTTGAGCCATACACGTCCAGATATATGCTTTACAGTTAGTGTAGTGAGCCGCTACATGCATGACCCACGGAAGGGTCATATGGACGCAGTATACCAGATTCTGAGATACTTGAAGGGTGCCCCCGGGAAGGGACTGATGTTCATGAAGAATAATCACATGGACATCGAGGGCTACTGTGATTCTGACTGGGCTAGTTGTGCTGATGACATGAGGTCTACCTCGGAATACTGCATATTTTTAGGAGACAACTTGGTCTCTTGGAGGAGTAAGAAGCAGTCAGTGGTAGCCATATCGACAGCTGAAGCGGAGTACAGAGCTATAGCCTTTGGAGTTGCAGAGCTGCTTTGGTTGAAGAATATGCTGGTGGAGCTGAAGCTGGATCAAGGAGCCAAGATGAAGCTGTGGTGTGATAACCAGTTAGCTATTAGTATTGCCAACAATCCAGTACAGCATGACATGACCAAATATATCGAGATCGATAGGTTCTTCATCAAAGAGAAGTTGGTTAGTGGACTCCTGGAGCTAGGCCACGTTCCAACCAAGCATCAGGTAGCAGACGGACTGACCAAGGGACTTAGCTCTGTGAACATGATTAGAGGATGTGACAAGATGGGCTTAGTGAATATCTTTTGTCCATCTTGAGGGGGAGTGTTGGTATATTTAGTATAGGAATATATTATATTTAGTATGGGAATATCCTGAGGACATATTTGGGATGCCAAAATATGCCACAGGATATTCCATTGGATATTCCATTATGTAAAGGCTATATAAAGCCTGTGAGACTATCAATGAAATCATCTCATCAATCAATTACAACAGATATATGAATATTGGTGCCCTCTTCCATGATATTTTGGGATACTTCATGAACTCTGTCACTGGCATGGAGCCACTTCAGAGGATAACATACTTCTATAGCATGTAACACCACCTAAAGGTGCTAGAAGAAAAGAAAAGAAAATCCTCGGCCAACACGACCACGGAGGTCATTGTTGTATTAAAGTGATGTTAATTTGGTAATGAACAAAGGCAGCTACTACTTGCTATATTTTATTAACTAAGAACATGCCTTTAAATAGGCTCCAAAACATAACTACAAAACAAGGCATTAGGAGTCTTAACTCATATAGACTAGGTCAAGAGACCCATACTTCCTAATTACTCTAGCAAAAGGGGAAAAAAGCAACTTATAAGTACCTATAGTACCTGAGTTGGTTACAAAGTTCGAGTCGATCTCCAACACTCCCACTTGATTCAAAGTCTTGCAACACCAAGAAGATTTCTGAATTTGAAGAAACTTCTCATTCATGTAATGATCCTTGTAATCTTCATGCTTGGTATGACCCTGGCAAGCTTGATGGAACTTTTCAACAACTCCTGCTTTCACATCTTTTTCTTCAACATATATTGGACTTGTTGTGAGAAGAGCAAAGTTACATGATTCAATCTCTTGTAGCTGATGTTTATGTGATTCTCCTTCTTTCATAAAGTTGCATGTCAAAATACGTAGCACTTAGCGTGCTTGTAATAGCGTACCAATATACGTTTTCTTTCCTGTATGGCCCAAGTTTCCATAGAAGAAGGCTGTGTATATGCAACATATCTCCATGATTGCAAGTGGACCAAACTTGGTTACTCGCCTATCCATTATGTGACTCTACTTCAAAAATCCATATAGGGAAGCATCTTTGAGAATGAAGTTTATCAACTCCATGGTTGCAAAATTAATTCGTGAATTTTTCAGCCAGCTACAAATATGAGCCAATAAATGCCTCCAGGTTGGTCCTCCCTAAAGTGGGCTATATAATGTCTGCTAACATAAAACAAGATCGACATTAGTAAGGTTATTTTATCACAAAATTAATGGTCTTGATAGAAAAATATTACTATTGGTGGCGATGTGCAAGCAGATGGCAATTAATGGCCCTTTCGATCCTAACCTGAATCTTTGAGCTGGATTCTTGATACCAATCAAGATGCCTCCGATGAGGATCACGACATTCAAATTCATTCTGCAGTATATATCTAGCTGATCAAATGATTTGAACGCACAATTAGAACATAATTTATCTGAATTATGTAGTATATTTAATCAGTATAAATACCAGTAACCTTATAAACATTTTTCAGAAAGTAAAAAAACCAACAAAATTGTTTACTGTTTTGATCTTTTAACCAGTGTCGACAGTTAGTGGGATAGATAAAGTCAAAAGTAGGATTTATTGTCCATATGGAACTAAAATCATACTCTCCCTAATGAATAGTGATACCTCCAGTCTGGACTAAGATGCAAATGGACAAGCTTGCAGAATGTTTCTGATTTGGTTATGAATTTTTTTGTGTTTCATCTTTATTTACATAAAGGTATGACGAGTACTATGTCATGCCCCGCTTCCAGAATACAGAAGTCTGGACCACGTGACACTAGCCAACTTCGTATACCTTGGACTCCAGCCCAACAATATATGTATACTTTGTCAATGGTTGGGTTTTCTATCAAGCATATCAGTTCTATATTTCAATCCACAAAAATAAAGTAAAAACAAATGAACAACTGCACTAAAGTTGGATATGTCCAATAATACATAAGTCCGAATAAGCTTGACAAAGAATAACATGAGTTTATATAAATTAACGCTAGACAACAAGATTAGAATGTACATAAATTAAACATGGAAGATGAATGATACCGATTCTTGGATGAGAGCACCTGCGTCCTCGGGTACAGTCGCCTCAATCCGGTTCCTCGCAATGCTAAAGATTCTCGTTCCTCGTCACTCACTATTCCGTACCTAGATACAAAGATCTAGCCGTTCACTTTCGAAAGGACGAGCGTCCATGTCAGACACTACATAAAAAGTACATTATCCACATGAAGATATATATACACATATAACAATATAAGAGACGTAAAGTAGAGCTACTACCAACATGTCTGGACATAACCCAAGACTCCATGGTGATATACACTTAGGCACTAAGTCATGACAAGACAAAAGTATATCATTTATCTATAAATATCTCATGTATGAATATCTAGGGTCACAAGGGATATGCAATTGAGGACATAGACTCCGTCTAGGTGGTGAATGACAACCATGCAGTAGCATACATCCGAGACACTAGTGGCCAACATGTAGAAGTAACAACAACTGTAGTGCTCATATGAGATATTAGCGATCAACAAGCAAAATAATGTGCATAATAGTCCAAGCGCTCCCAATGAGACTTTGTCTCTCATCCCAATGAGACTGTACAAGTCATATCCATAACAAGTCCAAGACGAGATCTAGTGTCCACGAGTAGATTGTCTCCAGTCTATAACAAATCTAAGATTGAGAATCTACTACTAGATATCCCTAACTTCTTTTAAGTCGAAGCATAACAACATAAAGAATATGGATGATCAAAGCAATTAGAGAGCCCTCCAAAAGCACTTATAAAGAGAAGCTCTCACATTTTTTTAGTTGAGATTTTTTTTAATAGGGATTAATTCCCTCAAAAGGACGATCTTCTCAAAGAGTATTATAATATAGTTAGGATGAAACAAACTTTGGGCTGAAACTGTTGTTTCATGCCAAACACAAAAGAATTTCAAGAATTTCCATTATAGCACGGTCATGACAAGTAAAGAATCACCAGGAAGATAAGAGTTTCTCCAGGAGGTCCAATAGTTCACTGGGTCCATAGGTCGTTTTGTGATTTTGATGACTTTATTAAGCTTCTCATACAGAATTCTGAGAAGACTACATTATAGAAAAAGAAGAACAACTTTCAAGCATAGGATGTTACTTATTACCACGATTTCATATATATATGATTTGTAAAATTTTCAGGTAGGACAGGCTCACACCTCATCTAGTGTTGCAAATACACATCAGAGTAATGGAGAAGGTGCAGTAGATGGCAGTTGGTTGAAGCAAATTAATGAGAGGTAAACTAAGCCAAGCAGAAAACTATATAAATACATAACTCCCATCACTCCATTTGTATTCACTCAGCAAACTCTTCCTATCCTCCAATTTCTTCAGAAGTAACTAATGGCGTCCACGATTGAGATGGAAGTCGATGTGAAGTCTCCTATAGACAAGTTCTGGGATGCCATTGCCGACTCAACCGCTCTCTTCCCTAAAATATTCCCTCATCACTACAAGAGCATTGAGATTATTGAAGGTGACGGCAAAAGCGTCGGTTCTGTTAGGCTACTGACTTATGCTGAAGGTAAGCTCCATTAATTTCTGTAGTTACTAAGTATTGATACACTTCTCTAAGGGAGCAAGTAACGATTTAATCTGGCATTAATCGAGTATTCTACATGTACCTCATACCAATATAGCACAACTTAAATACGTACACTTTCGTCTACAAAGAAGTAACAGAACACCTACAACCTGGAAATATATTATAACTTTGTTAAAATTGGTACTTTCTTATAGACACTGTTTTTCTAGATTGTGCTAGGTATTGATGTAATGTTTTTATATGTTTCAAGCAAGCTATTCGTATGTATATGAAGACATACGTTTGTAGGTAGATCTGTGTCTTAGCACTTACCTAAGTTCAGTTCAGTCTGAATTAATGATATGCAATTTCACCTTGACATCGATGATACACGGGATATGTCCGATGTATATCACTTGGAGCGTATGTCTTGTGTAACATTAATAATGATAAGGGTGACACTTGTTACATACTCCAAATAATACATCTCTCTCACGCGATAATTATATAAGTGCGTTGGTATCTCTAGTGTAACATTAATAATGATAAGGGTGACATTTGTGACACTCCAAATAATACATCTTTCTCACACAATAATCATATAAATCATGTGTCGGTCAATAGATGTCGCATCATTCTCCAGTGAGGCAGGTGTATCACTAATTGAGAGTGTACCTTATTGTCATATGGCATTATTTATGTGACCAAGCTAAGGGCATGAGACAAATATAAACCTGCAAGTGACATGCATTAATTTTACAGGATTTCCTATCATCACCTTTGCCAAAGAGAGGATCGATATCGTTGACGAGGAGAACAAGAAGGTGGGGTACAGTGTTATAGATGGGGAATTCCTGACCTATCTCAAGTACTTCAAGGCCACATACCATGTGGTTCCCAAAGGCGATGCATGCGCGGTGAAGGTGACAATTGAGATGGAGAAGGCCATGGAGGAGGTTCCCGATCCTGAAATCATCGAACAGATGATCACCATGACCTTTAAAGGCCTGGATGAGTACCTCCTCAAGAACTAGGAGGCTGAGATCAGTCGTACTGTCATGAGGATTTCAAGAATAATGGCAGTAACAATCCATGTGAATGTCAAAAAAAAAATTATGGTATTAAGATGTGTAGGCTGAGAATAGATGTTCCTGATTCTTTTTGCTCTCAGTCCTACTTCTTGTTCTTGTCTCATTATCATTTTCAAACCACTACTTCTTTCAATAATAAAATTTATCACTTAAGGGCAAGCTGCAGGGTAGTCATGCTGAATTTTTTTATTTTTGCTTTCTTTCCAATTACACATTGTGATGGTATTTTTTTAATATGATTCTTTAGGTTGCCTATCATTACATGATACGCATAATTGAGTACAAGCTAACTTAACAGTTACTGTAACCTCTGATTAATGATCATGGTTCGTCCAGAATGCTCTTGCACTAACTATGTCCTTTGTACATTACCTCTATTACAGGAGTAATAAGGGACATACTAAGCAAGGTTTGCAGTATCGGTATCGGACCCGAGTATAGGGATCGACGATATCGACTGTATCGGCGATGTATCAAAAAACAAATAATTATTAAAGTTTTAGAATTTATTTTTATACATTTAGGCAAAAATTTAAGTATTTTCTATGGTGTTTCTTAGTAGGAATTAAATGAAATAGTAGTTACCATTGTCGATTGGTTACATACCGTAGATAAGTTTTTTCTTTTACATATTTTTACAATCTTACTACACTTTTACCCCATCGTTCAATTTTTTTTGCCAAATTGACTGAAAAAGAAATCTCCAATTATGGTATCGTTCAGTACGATATCAGTCGTATTAGATATGGACATGCCAAACCGTACCGATATCGGCCTTATTGAATTGGTATCTAACGGCACAGTAAACTATTTAAATCTCATCTTCACTCCCTCTACATATTCATGCTTTTGCAACCTTACTATGCTTCTTCACCATTGTTGATTGGTTTTTTTTCGTTCAATTATTTTTGCCAAATTGACTGAAAAAAGATCCCAATATCGGTATCGGTCGGTATTGATATCGGTCGTATCGGATCGGGACATGCCAAACCGTATTGATATCGGTCTTATCGGATCGGCATCGATCGATATTGTGAACTAATTAAATCTCATCTTCACTCTCTCTTCGTATGCATCGAATGCAATTTCTCATGTAAGCAAGCCGATCTCAACAAGGCCGACACTGAACTCATGGGGCTCGAGGGAAACTTCCAAAATGAACCACCATACATAATGTGAAGAAAAAAAATAACTAAAATAAGAAATATATAACATAAAAAATTGCTGCCCAGATTTGAACTAAGTACCTCAAATGTGTAAGTCTACCATGATAACTATACCACAACTCTTTTGAATTAAGATTGACCCATTGATCTTAATTCTATTCTAGATATGTTCATGTTGGTGACCCTTTAATCTTTAGGCCTGAACCGTTGTCTAGCCTACCTTGAGCCATGACCACCCCTGAATCTCAACAACATAATGAAGAATCATTACATGCTAACTCATTACCGCACGTACTATATATCAACACCAAACCTAAAATGCATATATAGAACAAATAAACAGTGACATATAAGAGGAGCAATCTATTAAATATCTTTGAGAAAGAAAAATACACATGTCTACATACAAAATGAGTACCACAAGACTCGGTTCAGAGACCTACTATTCATCACAAAGACGCACCTTAATGATGTCCTTGGAAAGATGATCAACGACTATATTATTCACATCCATCTTATTTTAAATAAATATGTTCTAGGACAACCTTAAGTTCTCTCCTATTGAATTGATATTGTTGGTATATTTAGTATAGGAATATGTTATATTTAGTATGTGAATATCTTGAGGACATATTTGGGATGCCAAAATATGCCACAGGATATTCCATTGGATATTCTATTATGTAAAGGCTATATAAAGCTATGAGACTATCAATGAAATCATCTCATCGATCAATTACAACATGGTATCAGAGCCACCTTTCACCAAACCCTAACCTTCCCCCACTTCTCCCTCTCTCTCCGCCACCAAACCCTAACCCGCGCACAGCAGCCCTCCCTTTCCCGCGCCCGTGGCTGCTGCTGCTGCGACTGCGGCTGCTGCCCGTTGTGGTACGCGCACCGGCCGCCCCTCCCACATGCGTGCCGCCCCCCTCCTACCGCACGTACGGCGTCTTTGTTGTCGTTGTTCGGATCATTCCGAAAGAGAACACCGATGCCTAGATCTGATGAAAATAGACATGTTCGGATCTAGGAGCGAACGACGAGCGTGAGTCGTGGAGCGGACGTAACGTGATCGGAGAGGAGAAGCATCGACGAAGGAGATCATCAAGAAGCTGGATCCTGCAGAGGTTGCGACGTTGATGAAGTTGATGAAGATGTCGGCTGATGTGAGCACGACAAGAACGTTGCCGAAGTTGGAGCTTCCCTCCATCGATCTGAAGCTTGATGGACCGACTACCTACCTGAGTTGGCCACGACGGAGAAGGAGAACCCCCGCAGAGAAGACAAAGCCGAATGAGGGCTCGACAGGATGAAGAGCATCGTCAAGACCTAAAGGAGAGCCCCGATAGTGCTACAACTGCGGGGAGGTGGGTCATCTGAGGTATGCTTGCACCAAACCACCCAAGGGAGATTCAGGTGGTAGACGTGGACAGTTTGGAGGATGTGACCTGGTTGTAGGGGTCGGGGCAGTCGAGGAGTTTGTCGGACGAACCTGCTGGTAGCAGAAGGCGATGAGACGGCTGACGGTGCCTATATTGAGGAGGATCAGGCACTGCAAGACATGTTGGAAGTACTCAGAAGGAGGCAGAGAGCATCGAGCGATGGAGATAGGAGGAGTCGGACTGGGGAGACATCCACCTCATTCTTTGTCATAGGCAACGCTGCCATGTATGCCCATCCCTCGGCGGAAGGCACTGACGACTCGCTCGCCCTTGCATCTATGTCTTCCCTCAGATCATCGGATTGGATTATCGATTTGGGTGCGTCTCAACACATAAGAGGGAATGCTAGTGAGTTTTCTTCCTACACTCACCTAACATCAACGGACAGCATTCAAACAGCTGATGGTACTTTCCAGCCAGTGGTCGGTAAGGGTACTATCGATTGTACAGGTTCAGTAAAATTATCCAATGTTTTGCATGCTCCTTCTTTTCCCGTCAGTCTTTTGTCCATTAGTTCTATAATCCACCAATTAAAATGCACTGTCTACTTTGATATTCCTAAGATGATCTTCCAGGAGAAGGAGACGAAACGAAGACTTTGGACTGGCACTTGGCATGATGGACTGTGATACCTGGATCGGGAAGGGCTTGATTCGGCATTGGTGTCTGTGGCAGAGAAGGCAGGAATGGAAGGACCAAAGATGAGTGTCGAGGATACACTGATACTCCACCATAGGAGGATGGGTCACTCCTCTTTTGGTGTTTTGAGTAGGCTGTATCCATCTATTTATGAGAAAGCAAATCAGGAGAAACTGGTATGTGATGCATGTGATTAGGCAAACTTACTAGGAGCTCATATGTTAGTACAGGACATAGGAGCTCTTCTATGTTTGATATTATACATTCTGATGTTTGGGGGTCGTGCGCTACAACTACTATGAATGGTCACAAGTATTTCATTTCTTTTATTGATTGTTCCTCTCGTGTCACATGGCTGTATTTGATGAAGAATAAGAGTGATATCTTTGCCTGTTTCCGGTACTTTCATAAATATATTCAGACTCAGTACAGAGCAGTGGTGAAGGTACTAAGGTCTGACAACGGAACAGCGTATACCAACAGAGCACTTGTGGAATACTTGTCAGCCCAAGGGATACAACATCAGACCACCTGTGCGTACACACCAGCACAAAATAGAATAGCAGAAAGAAAAAACAGACACCTTCTGGAGGTAGCAAGAAGCATGATGATCGACATGAATGTTCCACAGAGTCTGTGGGGGCATACAGTGTTGACAGCAGCTCAACTAATCAACAGAATGCCTTCGAAGGTACTGGGATGAAAGTCTCCATGTGAAACATTATAAGAAAATAATAGTGGGATACTCCCACTGAAGGTATTTGGCTGCGTATGTTTTGTGAAAGACAACAGACCAGCTTGACCCTAGAATAGTCAAGTACATCTTCGTGGGCTACTCTGCAACTCAGAAGGGATACGTGTGTTGGAGTCCAGTAGAGAAGAAGAAGTTTGTGAGTATGGATGTTCACTTCAGGGAGCATGAGCCATACTACCGTCAGGAGAGAACCCCAAACAACTCACCTAATACTGCGAGTATGAGACGAGAGGGAGATTGGGGAGAGCCTGGTGACCGATTTAGGAGTTTGGCATGGAGGAACGATTGAGGAGGAGCAGGAAGAGAAATAGGAATAGGGGGAGGAGATGAGAGGTGTTAGGCCCACGACTGAGGGGGAGTTACTTACCTATAGCAGGAGAGGAAAGCAAACTGCAGGACCAGTACCTACAGTGCCAGTGCCAAGTCCTTTGCCTGCGTCCGTCTCGACTCCTGAGACACCTACACCACCACCACCAAATTCCTCTTCAGGTGATATCATTCTCCATACTCCTCCCACACCATTATCAGTACGGAGGACCACTCGTAGCAATGCAAAAAATCTACCTGATAGATATGGTTGGGACCTTGCTCAGTTTGTTTCATATGATCATATCTCTTCTTCTTATGGAGCATTCATTGCATCTTTGGATAGTGTTACTGTACCTAACAATTGGCAGGTTGCCAAGAACGATCCAAAGTGGAAAACGGCGATGCATGAGGAGTTAGGGGCCCTTAAGAAGAACCACACTTGACAGCTGGTGAAACTGTCAGAGGAAAAGAAAGCAGTCGGATGCAAGTGGGTCTTCACTGTGAAGCAGAACCCAGATGGACAGGTTGAGCGCTACAAAGCTCGACTGGTGGCAAAAGGATACAGTCAGACGTACGGCATCGACTATGACGAGACCTTTGCACCAGTGGCGAAGATGAGTACTGTTAGGACCCTGATTTCTCTGGCAGCGAATGGTGGATGGAAGCTACACCAACTGGATATGAAGAATGTATTTCTTCATGGAGATCTAGTGGAGGAGGTGTACATGGAGATACCACCAGGATTCGGCATCAATCAGACAGTGGGAAAGGTCTGCAGGTTGAAGAAGTCCCTCTATGGACTGAAACAGTCTCCTCGAGCGTGGTTTGACAAATTCAAGAGGACGATGATAGGAATGGGATATCAGCAGATCAATGTTGATCATACTGTATTCTTCCGACGGAGTGGAGGCCACATCACCATGCTTGCGGTGTATGTGGACGATATGATTATCACATGAGATGATGAGCAGGAGATTGCCCGACTCAAGGGGAAGCTTGGCAAGGAATTCGAGGTGAAAGACCTTGGTCTTCTTCGGTACTTTCTTGGGATTGAGATTGCTTGAGAAGCAGATGGAATTGTTCTTTATCAGAGGAAGTATGCATTGGACTTTCTTACAGAGATAGTGATGCTGGGATGCAAACCTACAGCGACGCCGATAGATCAGAGATTCAAATTGAATGCTGAGACTGGAGAACCAGTTGACCGGGACAGATACCAGAGACTTGTGGACAAGCTGATCTATTTGAGCCATACACGTCCAGATATATGCTTTACAGTTAGTGTAGTGAGCCGCTACATGCATGACCCACGGAAGGGTCATATGGACGCAGTATACCAGATTCTGAGATACTTGAAGGGTGCCCCCAGGAAGGGACTGATGTTCATGAAGAATAATCACATGGACATCGAGGGCTACTGTGATTCTGACTGGGCTAGTTGTGCTGATGACATGAGGTCTACCTCGGAATACTGCATATTTTTAGGAGACAACTTGGTCTCTTGGAGGAGTAAGAAGCAGTCAGTGGTAGCCATATCGACAGCTGAAGCGGAGTACAGAGCTATAGCCTTGGAGTTGCAGAGCTGCTTTGGTTGAAGAATATGCTGGTGGAGCTGAAGCTGGATCAAGGAGCCAAGATGAAGCTGTGGTGTGATAACCAGTTAGCTATTAGTATTGCCAACAATCCAGTACAGCATGACAGGACCAAATATATCGAGATCGATAGGTTCTTCATCAAAGAGAAGTTGGTTAGTGGACTCCTGGAGCTAGGCCACGTTCCAACCAAGCATCAGGTAGCAGACGGACTGACCAAGGGACTTAGCTCTGTGAACATGATTAGAGGATGTGACAAGATGGGCTTAGTGAATATCTTTTGTCCATCTTGAGGGGGAGTGTTGGTATATTTAGTATAGGAATATGTTATATTTAGTATGGGAATATCCTGAGGGCATATTTAGGATGCCAGAATATGCCACAGGATATTCCATTGGATATTCCATTATGTAAAGGCTATATAAAGCCTGTGAGACTATCAATAAAATCATATCATCAATCAATTACAACAGATATATGAATATTGGTGCCCTCTTCCATGATATTTTGGGATACTTCATGAACTCTGTCACTGGCATGGAGCCACTTCAGAGTAACATACTTCTATAGCATGTAACACCACCTAAAGGTGCTAGAAGAAAAGAAAAGAAAATCCTCGGCCAACACGACCACGGAGGTCATTGTTGTATTAAAGTGATATTAATTTGGTAATGAACAAAGGCAGCTACTACTTGCTATATTTTATTAACTAAGAACATGCCTTTAAATAGGCTCCAAAACATAACTACAAAACAAGGCATTAGGAGTCTAACTCATATAGACTAGGTCAAGAGACCCATACTTCCTAATTACTCTAGCAAAAGGGGGGAAAAAGCAACTTATAAGTACCTATAGTACCTGAGTTGGTTACAAAGTTCGAGTAAATCTCCAACACTCCCACTTGATTCAAAGTCTTGCAACACCAAGAAGATTTCTGAATTTGAAGAACTTCTCATTCATGTAATGATCCTTGTAATCTTCATGCTTGGTATGACCCTGGCAAGCTTGATGGAACTTTTCAACAACTCCTGCTTTCACATCTTTTTCTTCAACATATATTGGACTTGTTGTGAGAAGAGCAAAGTTACATGATTCAATCTTTTGTAGCTGATGTCTATGTGATTCTCCTTCTTTCATAAAGTTGCATGTCAAAATACGTAGCACTTAGCGTGCTTGTAATAGCGTACCAATATATGTTTTCTTTCCTGTATGGCCCAAGTTTCCATAGAAGAAGGCTGTGTATATGCAACATATCTCCATGATTGCAAGTGGACCAAACTTGGTTACTCGCCTATCCATTATGTGACTCTACTTCAAAAATCCATATAGGGAAGCATCTTTGAGAATGAAGTTTATCAACTCCATGGTTGCAAAATTAATTCGTGAATTTTTCAGCCAGCTACAAATATGAGCCAATAAATGCCTCCAGGTTGGTCCTCCCTAAAGTGGGCTATATAATGTCTGCTAACATAAAACAAGATCGACATTAGTAAGGTTATTTTATCACAAAATTAATGGTCTTGATAGAAAAATATTTGAGCTGGATTCTTGATACCAATCAAGATGCTAACCTGAATCTATTGGTGGCGATGTGCAAGCAGATGGCAATTAATGGCCCTTTCGATCCTAACCTGAATCTTTGAGCTGGATTCTTGATACCAATCAAGATCCCTCCGATGAGGATCACGACAATCAAATTCATTCTGCAGTATATATCTAGCTGATCAAATGATTTGAACGCACAATTAGAACATAATTTATCTGAATTATGTAGTATATTTAATCAGTGTAAATACCAGTAACCTTATAAACATTTTTCAGAAAGTAAAAAAACCAACAAAATTGTTTACTGTTTTGATCTTTTAACCAGTGTCGACAGTTAGTGGGATAGATAAAGTCAAAAGTAGGATTTATTGTCCATATGGAACTAAAATCATACTCTCCCTAATGAATAGTGATACCTCCAGTAAAATTGGACGGTCAGTCTAGACTAAGATGCAAATGGACAAGCTTGCAGAATGTTTCTGATTTGGTTATGAATTTTTTTGTGTTTCATCTTATTTACATAAAGGTATGACGAGTACTATGTCATGCCCCGCTTCCAGAATACAGAAGTCTGGACCACGTGACACTAGCCAACTTCGTATACCTTGGACTCCAGCCCAACAATATATGTATACTTTGTCAATGGTTGGGTTTTCTATCAAGCATATCAGTTCTATATTTCAATCCACAAAAATAAAGTAAAAACAAATGAACAACTGCACTAAAGTTGGATATGTCCAATAATACATAAGTCCGAATAAGCTTGACAAAGAATAACATGAGTTTATATAAATTAACGCTAGACAACAAGATTAGAATGTACATAAATTAAACATGGAAGATGAATGATACCGATTCTTGGATGAGTGCACCTGCGTCCTCGGGTACAGTCGCCTCAATCCGGTTCCTCGCAATGCTAAAGATTCTCGTTCCTCGTCACTCACTATTCCGTACCTAGATACAAAGATCTAGCCGTTCACTTTCGAAAGGACGAGCGTCCATGTCAGACACTACATAAACAGTACATTATCCACATGAAGATATATATATACACATATAACAATATAAGAGACGTAAAGTAGAGCTACTACCAACATGTCTGGACATAACCCAAGACTCCTTGGTGATATACACTTAGGCACTAAGTCATGACAAGACAAAAGTATATCATTTATCTATAAATATCTCATGTATGAATATCTGGGGTCACAAGTGATATGCAATTGAGGACAACACTCATAAGCAGTAGACTCTCCGTCTAGGTGGTGAATGACAACCATGCAGTAGCGTACATCCGAGACACTAGAGGCCAACATGTAGAAGTAACAACAACTATAGTGCTCATATGAGATATTTGCGGTCAACAAGCAAAATAATGTGCATAATAGTCCAAGCATCCCAATGAGACTTGTCCTCTCATCCCAATGAGACTGTACAAGTCATATCCATAACAAGTCCAAGACGAGATCTAGTGTCCACGAGTTGATCGTCTCCAGTCTATAACAAATCTAAGATTGAGAATCTACTACTAGATATCCCTAACTTCTTTTAAGTCAAAAGGATAACAACATAAATAATATGGATGATCAAATTGCAACTAGAGAGCCCTCCAAAAGAACTTATAAAGAGAAGCTCTCACATATTTTTGTAGAAAATAATGGTTGGATGATTTTATTGATGGACTACTTCACTACTTATAGGAAGTCTAGCTCCTCTACATACTACATATTCCGATGTGGGACTAAAAGTCCCTTATTGATTCTCAACACTCCCCCTCAAGATGGACGATAGATATTGATCATCCCCATCTTGTTACATAGCTTCGACAGACTTAATGAACTAAGATCCTTAGTCAGACAGTCTGCAACTTGTTCTTCTGAGCGGACATGGTCAATCTTCAGTATCCCTTGTTCCAGCTTCTCCTTGATGAAGAATTGATCAATCTCGATGTGCTTCGTTCTGTCGTGCTGAACTGGATTGTTAGCTATACTTATTGCAGCTTGACTATCGCTCAGAAGACGCAATGGTGCTCCCTTATCCAGCTGCAACTCTGTCAGCAATGCTTTCACCCACAGCAACTCTGACACTCCCAGAGCCATTGCTCTGTATTCTGCTTCAGCTGTCGACCGTGCTACCACTGACTGTTTCTTGCTTCTCCATGAGACCAGATTTCCTCCTACAAAAACACAGTATCCCGTGGTAGACCTTCTGCCGTCTATGCAGCTCGCCCAGTCTGCATCACAGTATCCCTCAACTTCTATGCGTCCATTCTTCTTGAACCATAGCCCCTTTCCCGACGTTCCTTTTAGATATCTCAAGATCTGAAATACTGCTTCCATATGACCCTTTCTTGGATCATGCATGTAGCGACTCACTACACTAACCGCAAATGAGATATCAGGGCGAGTGTGTCCCAGATAAATCAATCTCCCTACAAGTCTTTGATATCTTTCACGATCAACAGGCTCTCCTGCTTTTGCTCCAAGCTTACTCTTCTGGTCAATTGGAGTAACGGCAGCTTTGCATCCCAGCATCCCTGTCTCCTTCAGCAGATCTAGTGCATATTTTCTTTGTGATAGAACAATTCCCTATTCGTCTTCACACACTTCGATACCTAGAAAGTACCTCATTGCTCATAAATCCTTCACCTCAAACTCCTTCGCGAGTTTTGACTTCAGCTTAGTGATCTCGACTTCATCATCACCTATGATCACTATATCATCCACATATACAGCAAGTACAGTGATGTGGCCTCTTGCATGCTGGAGGAAGACCGTATGATCTGCATTTGTTTGACGGTATCCCATGCCTGTAACAGCCTTTCTGAATCTGTCAAACCAGGCTCGAGGAGATTGTTTAAGCCCGTATAGCGACTTCTTCAGTTTACACACCTTTCCTTGCGACGTCCCTCCGTCTGATTCCGTCGTGTAGCACCCTGGCGGGAGCTCCATGTATACTTCTTCTTGCAGGTCCCCATGAAGAAAGGCATTCTTCACATCCAGCTGGTACAGCTTCCACCCATAGTTCGCTGCAATGGAGACCAGAGTTCTCACGGTGCTCATTTTTACTACTGGGGCAAACGTCTCATCATAGTCTATTCCATATGACTGTGTGAATCCTTTTGCAAACAACCTTGCCTTGTACCGCTCTACTTTTCCTTCTGGCGTCTCTTTCACTGTGTACACCCATTTGCATCCCACAGCTTTCTTCTCTTTGGGTAATGGAACCAGCTCCCATGTCTTATTTTTCTCCAGTGCCTCAAGTTCTTCCATCATTACAGCTTTTCACCTTGGATCTTTCTTTGCTTCCTGCCAACACTTGGGCAACGAAGTAGAGTCTAACGATGCAATAAAGGCTCGATAATTCGAAAAAATGTTAGAATAAGACAAGAAGTTGGCAATGTCATGTTCGTAATCATCAAAACGAGCAGCCTTACCCGTATTGATGCGAGAAGATCTCCTTAAGAGAGCAATAGGTGGTGGAGAGATCATACCATCCGAGTCGGAGAGATCCGCATCAGAATCCGAGTGATTCAGTGCGGGGGCAACATCTTCAGGAGTTAGAGCAGGAGTAGACGAGGGACTTGGTACAGTAGGCACAGGGCACGGCATAGGCACAGTATTGGACTTCTGTTGTCTCCTTCTGTAGACTTGGAGCTCCTTTTTTCTTGTCTGCTGCTCCCCCTGCGTAACATATGTATCTTCTTCTTCATTCTCTGTATCTGAGTCACTGTGCTCTTCCCCTTTCGTCCAGTTTTCTACAACCGGACACGGAACCGATCCGACGACCACATTTGGGCTTATTATCTCCCCCTCACATCGAACACCATCTGTGTTAGGTGTGTCACCAAATGCTGAACCTTCATCCGAACCATAGTATGGTTCGAGCTCTCTGAATGTAACGTCCATGCTGACAAACATCTTCCGCTCGACTGGACTCCAACAGGCATATCCCTTCTGAGTAGCCATGTAACCGACAAAGACACATTTAACTGCCCTAGGATCCAGTTTGCCAACGCCTGGCCTATTATCTTGGACAAAGCACACACATCCAAAAACTTTCGGTAGAACAGTGTATGTAGTTGCCCCAGTAAGCATCTCCAACGGTGTCTTCCAGTCCAATACTTGAGATGGCATTCTGTTGATGAGATAAGAGGCCGTCAATATAGCCTGCCCCCATAAGTGTTTCGGGATATTTATAGCCAGCATCATCATCCGTGCGACTTCCAGCAGGTGTCTGTTCTTTGGTTCAGCCACACCATTTTGTGCCGGAGTATAAGCACATGAAGTTTGATGTAGTATTCCATGAGTAGAAAAATACTCAGCAACCCGCTTATTAGTATACTCCGTCCCATTGTCAGACCGGAAACACTTAATTTTAGCGCCATATTGTGTTTCCACCCGTCGATGAAAGTCCCGAAAGGCCTCAAGGACTTCACTTTTATTCTTCATAAGGTAGACCCATGTCACGCGGGTATAACAGTCAATAAAGGTGACGAACCATCGAAAGCCGTTAATTCCGGTTGTAGGACAAGGGCCCCATACGTCCGAATGTATCATGTCAAAAGCAGCTGAACTCCTATTCCCCGAGCTTACATACGAGCTTCTGGTATGTTTTTCCAACTCACAAGCATCACAAAATAACTTCTCTTTATTAGCCCTTTGATATAAGGACGGATACATTCGACTAATAACTTGAAAAGAGGAATGACCGACACGCTGGTGGTGGAGTAGCAAGTCGGCTTCAACACTGCGACAGGAAGCTTCTGGTGGTGCGTCTGCTACCAAGGATGCCAATGCGTTGTCCAGTCCAGTCCTGTCTAAATACCACAGCCCCTTATGCCATGTGTCAGTCCCAAGTCGTCGTCTTGTCCCTTTCTCCTGAAAAGTCACCGTAGGAATGTCAAAGAAAACAGTACAGTTAAGATCAAGTATAATGGCACTAATTGATAGAAGATTGACAGGAAAAGACGGAGCATGTAAGACATTGGTTAGAGTGATGGAAGGGGTGCATGCGACAGTGCCTTTACCCATTACAGGGCTGGATGTACCATCAGCGGTCTGAATACTCTCCGGTAATGGTAGGTGAGTATAGTCCTGAAACGCACCACGGGATCCCGTGACATAGCGAGATGCCCCAGAGTCCATAATCCATCCTGGCTGATGGACAGATGCAAGAGCACGCACAGAATTACCAGTGCTGGTTTGGGCAAAGCAAGTGATGTGATCTCCCGAGGTAGAAGACGTCCCAGGACTGTCGGCCGAACCCAGCTTTGTGCCTCGCAACTTCTCAAGGAACTCCCGCTCAAGCGGGGTTATTTCAGCCAGTTGATTCTCTCCCCTTTCCTCCGCCAGATTTGCTTTGTGTCCGCCCCTTCTACCAGCATATCCTCCTCTACTACCACGTCGGCCTCCACGACCCCGTCCTCGATCATTAGACTGATTGCGCAAGGGTTTTGGACAAAATCGGATGTAATGTCCGGAGTCACCACAATTGTGGCAAACACCACCCACAGATGGAGGTTGATTGAAGGCAGCAAGGGCAGACTTTTCAACCGCGGCTTGCTCCCCCTGGTAGGAGCCCTTGTTGGGCATCAACTTCAGTCGAGCTTCTTCATGTGTCATGATGGCTATAGCTTCTTCCAAGGTCGGAAGCGTGGGTTGGAATAGGAGGATATTCCGTCTCTGCTCAAATACAGGGTGTAGTCCCTTCAGGAATTTCATCATACGCTGCTGCGAAATATAAGCCAGGAACGTCTGAAAGTACTTCGCGAATGCCGGTTCGACTTGTGCATCTTCCATCCCAAGAGGATCATAATGATCCAGATCAGACCAGTACTTCTTCAACAGGGCTGCGTACTCAGAGATAGTACGTTCGTCCTAGGCCACCCTATCGAGTTCATCTTGTAGTTGAAAGACTCGCATAGGGTTGCCAGAGCCGGAGTACATATCTTTTAGAGTTTGCCATATATCAGCAGCAGCCTCCATTGCCTCGACATTGCCCGACACCTGGTCGGTTAATGAGGCAGTCAACCACCCAGCCACTACGTTGTTGACAATCTCTCAAATAGCAAACTCCTTTGCGGAGTGATCGGCTGGCGTCTTGACTTGGCTAGTGACATAGCCAACCAAGCCACGTCCCTTCAGCGTCCGCATCGCCTGCCGCGACCACTTCAAGTAGTTGGAGTGTGGCTGCTGGTGGAGGACGGTAAGGGGGGGTCGGGGGTGGTCGGGGGGCTGCTGCTTCGGGGGGGTCGGGGGAGGGTGGGGGGGTCGACGAGGGAGGTGGATGTCGGTAAGGGGGGGGGTCGGGGGGGTCGGGTGGCTGCTGGTGGAGGACGGTAAGGGAGGGGGGGGTCGGGGGTGGTCGGGGGGCTGCTGCTTCGGGGGGGTCGGGGGAGGGTGGGGGGGTCGGCGAGGGAGGTGGAGGTCGGTAAGGGGGGGGGGGGGGGGTCGGGGGGGTCGGGGGGGGGTCGGGCTGCTGCTGGTGGTGGGGCGGCGAGGGGGGGGGACGAGGGGGTGTCGGCGAGGGGGGGGGGGGTCGGCAAGGGAAGGGGGGGCGGCAAAAAAAATTTTGTTTTTTTTTTTGTGGAGAGAGAGAGAGAGAGTTATGGTTCTGATACCATGTAGAAAATAATGGTTGGATGATTTTATTGATGGACTACTTCACTACTTATAGGGAGTCTAGCTCCTCTACATACTACATATTCCGATGTGGGACTAAAAGTCCCTTATTGATTCTCAACAATTTTTAGTTGAGATTTTTTTTTAATATGGATTAATTCCCTCAAAAGGACGATCTTCTCAAAGAATATATGTCAGTCCCAAGTCGTCGTCCTGTCCCTTTCTCCTGAAAAGTCACCGTAGAAATGTCAAAGGAAACAGTACAGTTAAGATCAAGTATAATGGCACTAATTGATAGAAGATTGACAGGAAAAGACGGAGCATGTAAGACATTGGTTAGAGTGATGGAAGGGGTGCATGCGACAGTGCCTTTACCCATTACAGGGCTGGATGTACCATCAGCGGTCTGAATACTCTCCGGTAATGGTAGGTGAGTATAGTCCTGAAACGCACCACGGGATCCCGTGACATAGCGAGATGCCCCAGAGTCCATAATCCATCCTGGCTGATGGACAGATGCAAGAGCACGCACAGAATTACCAGTGCTGGTTTGGGCAAAGCAAGTGATGTGATCTCCCGAGGTAGAAGACGTCCCAGGACTGTCGGCCGAACCCAGCTTTGTGCCTCGCAACTTCTCAAGGAACTCCCGCTCAAGCGGGGTTATTTCAGCCAGTTGATTCTCTCCCCTTTCCTCCGCCAGATTTGCTTTGTGTCCGCCCCTTCTACCAGCATATCCTCCTCTACTACCACGTCGGCCTCCACGACCCCGTCCTCGATCATTAGACTGATTGCGCAAGGGTTTTGGACAAAATCGGATGTAATGTCCGGAGTCACCACAATTGTGGCAAACACCACCCACAGATGGAGGTTGATTGAAGGCAGCAAGGGCAGACTTTTCAACCGCGGCTTGCTCCCCCTGGTAGGAGCCCTTGTTGGGCATCAACTTCAGTCGAGCTTCTTCATGTGTCATGATGGCTATAGCTTCTTCCAAGGTCGGAAGCGTGGGTTGGGATAGGAGGATATTCCGTCTCTGCTCAAATACAGGGTGTAGTCCCTTCAGGAATTTCATCATACGCTGCTGCGAAATATAAGCCAGGAACGTCTGAAAGTACTTCGCGAATGCCGGTTCGACTTGTGCATCTTCCATCCCAAGAGGATCATAATGATCCAGATCAGACCAGTACTTCTTCAACAGGGCTGCGTACTCAGAGATAGTACGTTCGTCCTAGGCCACCCTATCGAGTTCATCTTGTAGTTGAAAGACTCGCATAGGGTTGCCAGAGCCGGAGTACATATCTTTTAGAGTTTGCCATATATCAGCAGCAGCCTCCATTGCCTCGACATTGCCCGACACCTGGTCGGTTAATGAGGCAGTCAACCACCCAGCCACTACGTTGTTGACAATCTCTCAAATAGCAAACTCCTTTGCGGAGTGATCGGCTGGCGTCTTGACTTGGCTAGTGACATAGCCAACCAAGCCACGTCCCTTCAGCGTCCGCATCGCCTGCCGCGACCACTTCAAGTAGTTGGAGTGTGGCTGCTGGTGGAGGACGGTAAGGGGGGGTCGGGGGTGGTCGGGGGGCTGCTGCTTCGGGGGGGTCGGGGGAGGGTGGGGGGGTCGACGAGGGAGGTGGATGTCGGTAAGGGGGGGGTCGGGGGGGTCGGGTGGCTGCTGGTGGAGGACGGTAAGGGGGGGGGGGGGGTCGGGGGTGGTCGGGGGGCTGCTGCTTCGGGGGGGTCGGGGGAGGGTGGGGGGGTCGGCGAGGGAGGTGGAGGTCGGTAAGGGGGGGGGGGGGGGTCGGGGGGTCGGGGGGGGGGGGGGTCGGGCTGCTGCTGGTGGTGGGGCGGCGAGGGGGGGGGACGAGGGGGTGTCGGCGAGGGGGGGGGGTCGGCAAGGGAAGGGGGGGCGGCAAAAAAAATTTTGTTTTTTTTTTTGTGGAGAGAGAGAGAGAGAGTTATGGTTCTGATACCATGTAGAAAATAATGGTTGGATGATTTTATTGATGGACTACTTCACTACTTATAGGGAGTCTAGCTCCTCTACATACTACATATTCCGATGTGGGACTAAAAGTCCCTTATTGATTCTCAACAATTTTTAGTTGAGATTTTTTTTTAATATGGATTAATTCCCTCAAAAGGACGATCTTCTCAAAGAATATTATAATATAGTTAGGATGAAACAAACTTTGGGCTGAAATTGTTCTTTCATGCCAAACACACCAAAGAATGTCAAGAATTTGTATTATAGCACGGTCACAACCAAGTAAAGAATCACCAGGAAGATAGGAGTTTCTCCAGGAGGTCCAATAGTTCACTGGATCCATAGGTCGTTTTGTGATTTTGATGACTTTATTAAGCTTCTCATATAGAATTCTGAGAAGACTACATTATAGAAAAAGAAGAAACAACTGATTCTTAGCTTTCAAGCATAGGATGTTACTTATTACCACAATTTCATATATATATATATATATATATATATATATATATATATATATATATATATATATATATATATATATATATATATATATATATGATTTGTAAAATTTTCAGGTAGGACAGGCTCACACCTCATCTAGTGTTGCAAATACACATCAGAGTAATGGAGAAGGTGCAGTAGATGGCAAATTAATGAGACAGGTAAACTAAGCCAAGCAGCCCAACAGATGTAATGCAAAAACTATATAAATACATAAATCCCATCACTCCATTTGTATTCCCTCATCAAACTCTTCCTATCCTCCAATTTCTTCGGAAGTAACTAATGGCGTCCACGATTGAGATGGAAGTCGATGTGAAGTCTCCTATAGACAAGTTCGGGGATGCCATTGCCGACTCAACCGCTCTCTTCCCTAAAATATTCCCTCATCACTACAAGAGCATTGAGATTATTGAAGGTGACGGCAAAAGCGTTGGTACTGTTAGGCTACTGACTTATGCTGAAGGTAGGCTACATTTCTGTAGTTACTAAGTATTGATACACTTCTCTAAGGAAGCAAGTAACAATTCAATCTGGCATTAATCGAGTATTCTACATACCTCATACCAATATAGCACAACTTAAATACGTACACTTTTGTCTACAAAGAAGTAACAGAACACTTACAACCTGGAAATATATTATAACTTTGTTAAAATATGTACTTTCTTATAGACACTGTTTTTCTAATGCAATGTTTTTATATGTTTCAAGTAAGCTATTCGTATGTATATGAAGACACATGTTTGTAGGTAGATCTGTGTCTTAGCACTTACCTAAGTTCAGTTCAGTCTGGATTAATGATATGCAAATTTCACCTTGCCATCGATGATACACAGGATATGTCCGATGTATACCACTTGGAGCGTATCTCTTGTGTGACATTAATAGTGATAAGGGTGATAATTGTTACGTACTCCAAATAATACATCTCTCACGCGATAATTGTATAAGTGTTGGTATCTCTTGTGTGACATTAATAATGATAAGGGTGACATTTGTGACACACTCTAAATAATACCTCTCTCTCACACGATAATTATATGTGTGTTGGTCAATAGGTGTTGCATCATTCTCCAGTGAGGCAGGTGTACTAATTAAGAGTGTACCTTATGTCGAATTTAAACCTTATTGTGCTTTAAACCCTTGCTGATTTGTCTTCTTCGTTTAATATTATTTGCCGAATTGACCGGAAAAGAGACCCCCAATGTCGGTATCGGACAGTATCGGGTATCGGTCGGTATCGGATCGGGACATACCAAACCGTATCGGATCGGTATCGGTCGATACTTTAAACCATATTATAAACCTGTAACCGACATGCATTAATTTTACAGGATTTCCTATCATCACCTTTGCCAAAGAGAGGATCGAGATCGTTGACGAGGAGAACAAGAAGGTGGGGTACAGTGTTATAGATGGGGAATTCCTGACCTATCTCAAGTACTTCAAGGCCACATACCATGTGGTTCCCAAAGGCGATGCATGCGCGGTGAAGGTGACAATTGAGATGGAGAAGGCCATGGAGGAGGTTCCCGATCCTGAAATCATCGAACAGATGATCACCATGACCTTCAAAGGCCTGGATGAGTACCTCCTCAAGAACTAGGAGGCTGAGATCAGTTGTACTGTCGTGAGGATTTCAAGAATAATGGCAGTAACAAACCATATGTGAAAGTCTACTATATATTATGGTATTAAAATGTGTAGGCTGAGAATAGATGTTCCTGATTCTTTTTGCTCTCAGTCCTTCTATACTTGTTCTTGTTTTATATGTTTATTTTCCTTATCATTTTCAAAACACTATTTCTTTCAACAAATAAAATTTATCACTTAAGAGCAAGGTGCAGTGTAGTCATGCTGAAATTTTATATTTTTTTGCTTTCTTTCCAATTACTCACTGTGATGGTAATTTTTTGTATGATCCTTTAGGTTGCCTATCATTACATGATACGCATAATTGAGTACAACCTTATAACATAACAGTTACCTTAACCTATGATCAATGGTCATGGTTCGTCCAGAATCGCCCTTGCACTAACTAACTGGTCTAACTGCTCCGGCGGTCATCCTCAGCGGTGGAGGAGAGAACCTGTCCTCCACAAACCTCAGCAATCTAGCCCCCCGCCCCCCTCCCCCCCCCCTCCCTCTTAAATTGTAGGAACAAAAATAATGAAAATAAAGAAATTTTATTGATTTTATTTTTTGGAGAGATTGAATGAGCCTTTTTTTATTTATTTATTTTTAGAAAAGTTGAAAGAGTAAAAGTACACATTTTATATTCATTTTGGTTTTTAATCTTTGGTCTTTGTGTCCAGCTTTTTAATTGTCGGCCTTCGATATCTTCAAATCTACGAGTTTAAGAGAAATAGATCTAACTCTGCAAGACTTTACCATTTTATTAACTCTTGTAACGTCCTCTATAGTAAGACATTGAAAAGTCCAGTTCATTAACGTTGGCGTTTTTACCTTTTAACTGTTGGTGCTCTTGCTCCTTGACATGAAGAGAGCTTGCTCTCAACATGCTTTGTAAAGTTTAGTCCCACATTGGAAAAGCACCATGAGTTATCTCAACATATATATGAGTATGTGTTGTTGGGATATGCACATGGGGTGGTGACCCTAAGGAGGGAACCATGTGGGTGATTTTACTAAGAGGAAAATGATTAATTCTAACAATGACGTAAGTTGATTTTTGTTGTACGGACTCGGACTCGACACGGACTCCAGGTTGTCTCGTACATGCACGGGAGTGTTCGGGGGGAAGGCGTGGGCTAGCACTTGACTATGTTGATTGTGGGATGATGTAAAACATCAAACTCTATTTTAGAGTATTGGTGTTTTAGTCCCACATCGGATATGAGAGATGGTGAGGTCTCACTCCACTCTATAAATAGAGCCCCCTTGCTTCCTTTCCAAGATGCACCAAAGAAGAGAGTTAAGGGAGTCCGTAAAGTTCAGGAAGCCCGTTCAAGTCACAAATATTGACTGACGAGCGTTCCAGAAGTTCTCTTGAACTTGCAACGGTGTTTTTACACAGCAGCAGATTTAATCCTCCTCTTCTTCTTCTTCTTCTGTTTCTCTGTAACTCGTTCTTCAGGTTTTAAGGCACCTACTGAGTAGGGAGGCCTAACGTTGTTCTTGAGATCTATCTCATTTGTGGCACCTACTGTGTAGGCTTGCTAAACTCCTCATTTGTGGCACCTACTGTGTAGGCTTGTTGAACTCCTGTTTTCCATCTATATCCATGCCTCGGGACTAACAATCTCAAAGCAAGATTAGTACGGTGGAAAACATTAATGCTTCACTCCTCCAAACTGACTACTGCAAGTTGGAAAAGTTTGATGGAGAACATTATCAAGTCTGGAAGAGGAAGGTCTTTCTCACCCTTCAACTCCGAGACGTTGATCACGTGCTCTTTGAAGAGGAACCTACTGTTCCAGATACTGGGTCTGTTGCCGCTATAACTGCGGCTACTAAACTTCAGGCCAAATGGAGAAGGGAGAATAGCATTTGTAGGCTTCTGATCCTAAATGCTATGGAGGATTCCCTGGCAGAATTCTACTCAAAGAAGGATAGTGCCAGAGAAATATGAGAGTCTGTGGAAAAGCTGTATGAGGAAGACAAAAACATGAGCAAGATATTTTTTGTCGAAAAATATCACAAGTGGCTCTTTGAAGACGAGAAGGCTATGCTTCCTCAAGTGAAAGAGTTTCTGAAACTTTGTCAGAAACTGGACGATGAAAAGATGCCCCTCGTCGACAAGTTTTTCGTTGGAGGGATCGTCTCGAAACTTCCTGCTGGATGGAATACGTTCTATGCAAGAATGCATCGAAAGAAACTCGAGATCAGTCTGGAAGATCTCTTGCAAGAAATCCACGTTGAGGACGAGATGCGTTCTCAACAAAAGATGGACGCTTTGTCCAAACAATTGGCCGAGGCCAATCTGGTGCAGACGAGAGACTCCAAGGGGAAGCAGACGGCTTCTCACCACAAGAAAGACTTCACTAATCTGAAAGTGAAGGGACCGTCTTTCAAACAGAAGAAGCCCAAGTCCAATGTGACTTGTTTTAACTGTGGCAAAAAGGGCCACTACAAGAGTGAATGTAGATCCAAGCCCAAGCAGTCACAGCAAGGTGAGCCTAATAAGGTTTCATTGATTACTGACGGTATTGCTATAATTGCTCAGGTCACTTCGGTGGGGGCTGACTCTGACTGGTGGATAGACACTGGTGCCACCTGCCATGTCTGCTCAAGCAAGAAATGGTTCACCACATACCAACAAACCTCTGAGAAGGTGATGGTGGCGAACTAGGCACAAGCTGAAGTTCAAGGGATCGGGATGGTGGACTGAAGCTGACATCCGAAAAAACTCTGACGCTTCAAGGTGTGAAGCATGTTCCCGTAATTGCCATGTAATGCCCGTGGTTCGTATTACGTATCTCGAAATACGTGTATGTATTTTGAGTCGTATTGCATGTCTTCCTGCTTGATTTGTTTTGGCATTTCATTGATTGGTTTATCTCGGTTCGGTTCGGATTGTTTGGGCTTGGTTCGGTTTTGTTGTGAACCCCACCTACCACCACCTTCATTTATATTCCTCCAAACATTTCTCTCTCCTCATTAACTCTTCTTTTTCCCTACCATTACTTCTCCACCAACCTGAGAGAGGGAGGTGTAGGCAAGTGCATCTTGCTTCATAGAGGAATTCTACTTTTATTGTTCCACTGTCTTCCTCATGTGTTTCTAACCCACTTTAGTATTTAGCATTTTTCATTTCCGTGGTTAATTTCTTATAGATCTAGCTTTGTGGTATTTTCGGTTTTCATGAGTTTTGATCTATCAAACCTGCATATTTTTGTTATTTGATGGTTCCATGTTGTAGAGAATTCCATTTTACCCAAATTTGGCCTACGGGAGTCTGGATTTGGGTTCCTATTTTTGTTTGGAGGAGCATGGAGGCCATGGTATTTTTCATGGACATGTTTTCTGTGGGAGCCATTAATTGCACTTTTGGCTGCATGCAACATGGAGTTGCTGAGCCGCATGAGCATTAATTATTAGCCTTGGTCGCATGGCCATTTTTAAACATTTGCTGGCATGCATTTAATTGCATGGTCATTTAATTAATTGCCTTGCACAGCCGCATATGGCTCAATGCATTAGTTGGCCACGTGCAAGTATTTATTTGCTCGGCCGCATGAGCATCCACTTGTTGGCCGCATGGCCTTTTTAATTAATTGCATGCCTCTGGCCGCATGGCCCTTTAATTAATTAAATGCAAGCATCTGCATGCATTGCCGCATATGGCCAAGAGAAATTCCTAGCGACATATGGCTAATACCATTCTTGGCCGCATGGCCATTCTTTTGCTTGAGCCGCATATGGCAATTGTATATTTCTGGCCGCATGCAACTAATGGGCCGCATGCATTTTGCTTACATAGAAAATTGCATTTGCATGCTTTAGCCATTATTTAATTGCATGCTTTAGCCATTAGCCATTATTTAAGGTTTATTATAAAGGCACTTCACTTTTTTACCAGGGCTAGTCCATTTTAAACTTTGTATTATTTACAAGTTTGCCATTGAAAAAATTGATCAGGGCTTGTCACGCCCCAGAACCAGAATACTGGAGAACGGGAGAATGACTCAGCCAGCTACGTATTACGGGTAGATGAATACCGTATAATACGATCAATGCTGTCTAAAAGACGAGGGGGTGCATACTACATGAAAGTCTTACTATGGTCATTTCACATCTATTGTCTCAATCATTCAAATAAGAAACAGAAATAGAAAACATGTAAGATAAAGCAGTAAGGCGTCCCAAATGCTCAGTCAAAATGTTCTTGATATCTGGCTTTACAAAATATAGCCAGATGATGTAGCAAAGTGTACACAATTGTTATTAGCTGCAGTCTGACTTAATTACAATTATGTAAAAGTAAGTACAAGACAATCCGACTAACATGTCGGTGCCAAACGGTAAGGTATTAAGTAAATAACAAAACGAGCGGGGAAGTAAGGAACCCACTCGAGTCCTCCTGCGATCATCCCTCTAGTATTGACCATCTTGGAGGTGGAAGTAAGCTGAATCCTCGGGGACCGGCTCTAAATCTGGTCATGCAAAACCAGAGAGGTTAGACCTCCAATAGCAAGTACCACAAGGAAGCACGATATGAGAAATTAAAACCAGTAATAAGAGAATATGATAAGTAGATCTCTGCTTGCCACGGGGATTCACATAACATCACGACACTTCGAACCAACCTCCCAACCAAACAAGGACAGAAGTTGGCCTGTCATGCCCTGACATTCTGATCATCTCAGTTAGGTAACAGAGTAGGTAAAGTACACAAATAAATCAATTTAAACGGCCATGCAACTACTACGGCTTGCTACTGTGAGTTCCAAGTTATTCTGAAATTATGTAATAAAGGATTTCTCAGTTCTTACTATGTACAAGCAAAGCTAGTTTACCCAGTCAATCAATTGCGCCAATCATGAATTAGACGAGTCCCAGCGGGACGCCCGTCATCAATATACAATATACAATAGATAATATTGTAGGAACGTTGAGCACCTCTAGAGGGGGGTGAATAGAGTGTGTGCGTGTGCAGCGGAAAATAATCACCAATTAAAAAATATTAAGCAGTTATATATTATGGCAGATAAAAGACGATAAATAAAATACGGCAAAGTAAGAGTCAAAAAATCAAACTCAGTGAACACCACGATATATACTGGTTTTCCTCTGAGAGGACTAGTCCAGTCGCGAGTACTCTTGCTCGCTGTTAATCCACTATGACACAAGCTTTAACTGAGCGCTTGCAACTCTTACAACACCGTGCTTGGCGACAAGTGCACGACCGACTTCACAACACCGTGCTTGGTGACGAGCGCACGACCGGCTCCAGAAGGCAATTGGAAAACTGGAACGTTTTCTGAATACAACCTTCGATACAACTCTTCAACACCAAACTCTAGATTAAACAGAAACTGTACTGGCTTGGCTAAGAGTCGTAAAGGCTTAGATATGAAAGTAAAAAAGCTCAGAACACTTAAGATAGAGAAGAGAAGAGATGAAATTGGATTGTTGAAATGAATGGTAATCTCAACTCTATTTATAGTATTTTTGGGGAACCGAACTCGGGCAGAGTTCGGGCAGAGTTCGGATGCTAGGATTTCGTATACGAACGTTGCATGCAGATTTGGAGGCAAAAATATTTGAATTTAAACAGACCGAACTCGGGCCGAACTCGGACCGAACTCGGTCAGAGTTCTGTCAGAGTTCTGCTGGTTCAGAACAATAAGGAATAAACCAAATTTGTATAGGTTTTGGGCTTTTTGGAATTGTAGATTTTTGGGATACGTAGGTAGGCTTATTTTTGTTTGTAGACTGTGAATAACCTAAGCCAGTACCGATCCGATCAATCTCACATTTTTCCAAGACTCATTAAAAGAAAAAATACAGAATAAATATGAAAACCAATAGCCCTTTTGATGACGTCTTTTTCCTAACATTGAAGACGCATTTTCCCTTGACGGCAATCGTCCAAAGATAAACAGATCTGAAAATCTGAATACCTTTCGGGGGCTTCGCCCCCGAACCCCTGACGGGGGACGCTGTCCCCTCGACCCCTATCCGCTGACCGGGCAGCGGAACCCCCGATGCGAGACCCCGGATAGGTCGTTGGGCGGTTCAGAGAAATATTCTTGTATAACGCCGTCTTTGGCCCATTAATAATTCTCCATTGCATATGTCCTGGTTTGATCATGTTTGATCATGCTTACAGCATGTCTTTCAAATACATGTTAGATAAACAAAACAATATAACTGATACAAGCATAGCAACATGACATAAAGAACATTTAAGTAGCAACATGATAGTGATTACATGAGTATTAGTGATGTCATTATGTTAAACTTAATTGATTAGCCATATTCAAAACACATGATATAATCATTGGGCTAACAAATATAACCAGATACCGCTCCCTGCCCGTGTGGCAGATTTGCAGTATCTGTGGGGACCAACCGGCCTGTCGGGCACTACTAGTCCCAAAAGGGCTGCCATGTAAGAACTCGGGAATCTATTCTCTCAATGCAATCATTATTTTATTTAACTTAATAGTCTCTACGTTGAGTGAAATCCCATACCGTGGATCATGGTCATTCAAATGAGTACTTCCGTACAAGTACGATATGCCCAACTCTACAACGATACCCGTGCGGTTAGGTTGTAGGTCTTACATAGCGTAATGCAACAATCAAAACTAACCACGAAATAATCATGCCTTGACCATCAAGTACACATGCTGCTTTTGTAGAAAAATAAATAAATAAATTGAAGCCTGCATGTGTGCCTGTATGTCAATATTCGGGATCGACCAATCGATTATAATAGTTCATAGTTAATATGAACGTGTCTCATTCATTCAATTTAATAAGACGACTAGCCAGTCTCTTAGTTCCAACTAGGAACGCATGATCAATTATTAGTCGAGTAACAGTCGGGGTCAATTCGTGACGAGGCATAAAAGTCAAATTAGTATTAAGCATGGTCGAGTCCATAACTAGTATAAAATAGTTGGTAACATATTCTTGAAGCCAAGGAAAAGATCTACAAATTTCATGTTGGGAGTTGGAAGAAATTTTAGCCACAATTTCGTCAATTAGGACATATAACAGTCAGAAACAACCAAAATAGGCATTATGCGGCCTATTCTGCGACATGCATACGGACTAACTGCGACATGCGGCTCAAGCGGCATATGCGGCCCAACTGTGATACCATATGCGGCTCAACTGCGACATGCACCTCATGCGGCTCATTCGCGACACCATATGCGCCTACTGCGACATGCGCCTCATGCGGCTCAACTGCGACATCATATGCGCCTACTGCGACATGTGCCTCATGTGGCTCATTCGCGACACCATATGCGGCTACTGCGACATGCGCCTCATGCGGCTCATTCGCGACACCATATGCGCCTACTACGACATGCGCCTCATGCGGCTCATTCGCGACACCATATACGGCTACTGCGACATGCGCCTCATACGGCTCATTCGCGACACCATATGCGCCTACTGCGACATGCGCCTCATACGGCTCGTTCGCGACACCATATGCGCCTACTGCGACATGCGCCTCATGCGGCTCAACTGCGACACCATATGCGCCTACTGCGACATGCTCCTCATGCTGCAGATGAATATAGAAACGAACAAAAATACTTTTGGCCATAACTTCCACAAAATAAATCGAAATCTAACTTTTCAAAAACCAAACTTTAGTAGAATTAAATTCTCTACAACATGGAACCACTTATTTTCGAAAACAACAATGTTTGATAGATCAAAACCCTAAAATTCATATGAAAACCAAAACTTAAAACTTAGATCTACACCCAACCATCCATGGAAATCAAGAACTTCAAGACCTAAACTTGTAGAGAAAGAGAAGATGAACAACATGGACTAAAAATAATGGGGATGCATGAAATCCCTCATGGTGTGCAAGATGTACTTGCCTCTCACAAGTGGGTTAGGGTTTTGGTGGAGGAGTAAATGTGAATGAATGAAGAAAGAGAATGAAAGAAGAAGTTTTATATCAAGGTCAAGTGGATCTCCACCATTCATTCTCTCCACCAAATCTAAGCCATCCATTCCTTTCCATGTTGAACCAAACCACACCAAGTTGGTTTACCATGAACCAAAATGAACCAAGAGCCAAGAAAAAGCAGAAAATAAAATACAGAAAAATTAATAAGCGTGAAATTAAAGAATTTAAATATAGAACAAATGTATGATAAATATTGAATAAATACATTCAAGAAGTACACGTATAAAATACTTATCTGGGGAACGGGGAGTGACATCTCTACCCTGCTTAGAAAAATTCCGTCCTCGGAATTTCAGATCCAAGCAGGACAAAAATGTCAGAGCTAGACTAATCTAAGTACAAGTAATTTGAGTAAGTAGCTATTCTACAATGTCAAATAGCAAGTAATATATCTATGTTTAACTATCGACGACACCAAACAATTCTACTTATAAGGTGACAAGCATGAGGAGTTAAGACAATCAAGGTATATAGAGAGAGATATACCTTGTAAGTCAAACAGGTACGGATACCGTGATCGGATATCATCCTCACGTTCCTACGTTGACTCTCCTAATGAGTGATGACCCCAAACAACCCGGACAAGGCTAATTGTTTGGTTCTTGAGTATCTTCTCTCTTCGGTCTAAAATGGACACCGGCTGCTCCTCGTAAGACAAGTTGGTACCAACAACCAACTCAGAATGATCAAGGATATGGCTGGGGTCCGATACATACCTTCGCAGCTGAGATACATGAAACACGTCATGCACCTCTCGTAACGAAGGTGGAAGGGACAGACGATAAGCAACATCGCCTACCCTATCAAGGATAACAAATGGTCCTACGTATCTCGGACTCAACTTCCCGCGAACGCCAAATCTAATGACCCCATGAGTAGGTGAGATCCGCAAGAACACATGGTCCCCAACAGAAAACTTTAGCGGCCTACGATGCTGGTCCGCCCAATGACGATGCCGATCCTGCGTAACTCGAAGTCGCTCTCTAATTCCCTTAACCAATTCAACTGTCTGAACAATTATTTCCGGGCCTAACATCTTCCTCTCCCCGATATCATCCCATGCTAGTGGCGACCTACACTTCTTACCATATAGTGCTTCAAATGGCACCATCTGGATACTGGCTTGATAACTGTTGTTATAAGAAAACTCAACTAAGTGCATGTGGCTCTCCCAAGATCCTCCAAAATCTAGGGTGCAAGCTCGCAACATATCTTCTAGGGTCTGAATTGTTCTTTCTGATTGCCCGTCTGTCTGGGGATGGTAAGCCGTGCTAAATCTTAACTTGGTACCCAGACTATGATGTAAGCTCTTCCAGAAATGTGATGTAAAGCGGGTATCTCGGTCTGACACAATGCTGACGGGGACTTCATGCTGTCTGACTATCTGCTGCATATACAACTCTACCAACTTTTCTGTAGATTGCCCTACTCTGAAAGGAAGAAAGTATGCCACTTTTGTAAGCCGATCTACTATCACCCAAATAGCATCTTTACCACTTGGTGATCTCGGTAAACCGGTCACAAAGTCTATTATGATGTGTTCCCACTTCCATTTTGGGATAGGAAGTGGTTGCAATAACCCAGCTGGCCTCTGCTGTTCTGCCTTCACTTGCTGACATACCAAGCAACAGGAAAAAAATCTAGCTATCTCCCTCTTTATCCCGTTCCACTAGAAATGCTGCTTGATATCTTGGTACATCTTGGTCCCTCCAGGGTGTATAGAATATTGAGAACTGTGAGCTTCTGTCATAATCTCTTGTCTGATATCTCCACTAGGTACACATAGGCGTGATCCAAACCTAAGTGTATCATCTTCATGAATTTGCATCTCCTTTCTGAGTCCTGACTCACATTCTGCTCTAAGCTTCTGAATCCTTGGGTCCTGTGCCTGAGATACCTTGATCCTGTCTACCAAGTCGGATTGAACTTGTAAACTTGTTAGAACTCCTACATCACTAGGAAGTATAACTTCGATGCCCATCTCCTGAAGGTCTTCTAAGATGTGCTTCCGCGTTGTCAACATAAATGCGCCGCCTCTCCTGCTAAGAGCGTCTGCTACCACATTAGCCTTGCCTGGATGATACTGAAGCTCCACGTCATAATCCTTGATCAACTCCAACCATCTTCTCTGCCTCATGTTCAGCTCCTTCTGAGTAAAGATGTACCTCAGACTTTTATGATCTGTGTACATGCCTCATGTTCAGCTCCTTCTGAGTAATGCCTCCATAGCTTCAAAGCAAATACTACTGCCGCCAACTCCAAGTCATGAGTTGGGTAATTCTTCTCGTGGTCTCGAAGTTGCCTAGATACGTATGCTATCACCTTCCCATGTTGCATTAGGACGCACCCAAGTCCTTTTCCTGACGCATCACAATATACTGTAAAACCTCCGGGTCCAACTGGCAATGTAAGAATATGCGCTGATATCAACTTCTGCTTCAGATTCTCAAATGATGCCTGGCATTCTGCCGACCAGACGAATGGTACATTCTTCCGTGTCAAGCGGGTCATAGGTGCTGAAAGCCTTGCAAAGTCTGATACGAACCTTCTGTAATATCCTGTCAATCCCAAGAAACTCCGCACATCAGCTACGGTCTTGGGTACTGGCCAACTCTCTACTGCTTCTACCTTCTTGGGATCCACTGCTACTCCAGCTCCTGATATGATATGACCCAAAAATGAAATGTGATCAGACCAAAACTCACACTTGCTGAGCTTGGCATACAACTGGTTCTCTCTCAGAACCTGTAACACTTTTCTGAGGTGGTCTTCATGCTCCTCTTCACTGGCAGAATATACGAGAATGTCGTCAAGAAATACAACGACAAACTGATCTAAGTATGGCATAAAGATATGGTTCATCAAATCCATAAATATTACTGGAGCATTGGTAAAACCAAACGGCATTACTAAGAATTCATAATGCCCATACTTCGACCTGAATACTGTCTTGGGAATATCCTCCTTCCGAACCCTCACTTGATGATATCCTGAACGAAGATCTATCTTGGAGAAAACTCTAGCTTTGCTCAACTGATCAAACAAGTCATCGATCCTGGGTAGTGGGTACTTGTTCTTTACTGTCGCCGCGTTAAGCTTCCTGTAATCAATGCACAATCTGGATGACCCATCCTTCTTCCCCACAAGTACCACTGGTGCTGCCCATGGTGATATGCTAGCTTGGATGAACTTCTTCTCCTTCAGTTCCTCTATGTGCTGATATACCTTGGCCTGCTCTGAATCTGCCATTCTGTAAACTCGATCTGATATTGGTTTAGTTCCAGGTGCCAATTCTATACTGAACTCAATATCTCTTACTGGCGGTAGCCCTGGAAGTTCTTCGGGAAATACGTCTAGAAATTCTTCAACTACCTTCGAAACCTGAACTTCTTCTATTGTCGTTATTATTCCCTGCTCTTGTTGAGTTGCCCCTGATCTGACTAAGGTGAATCTCTTCATGCCTGGAATATCAAAAGATACACTCCCTCTACGATAATCTATTGTCGCATGACTGTCTTTCAGCCAGTCCATGCCTAAGATAACGTCGAAATTTCTAACAGGAAATTCTATCAACCGGGCGGGTAAGGAATGCCCGCAAACTACAACGCTACACGCTAGAATAACTCTACTAACTCCTACGAGCCCATTACCAGTAAGTATATTCAACCTCCCTGGCAATGCCTCGAACTCCATTCCTAGCCGTGTCGCAAATTGTGCAGATATAAATGAGTGTGATGCTCCTGAATCAAATAATGCTACTGCGGGATATGAGGCGACGGGAATGTTACCTGCCACAACATCTCCCAATGCTAATGCCTCCTCCAAGGACAGAGTGAATGCCTGCCCTCGACCTCCTTGTTGGTTCCCATGTTGCGGCCTAGCCTGGTGCTGTTGCTGGCCCCTGCCTTGATGATGCTGGGGTGGTCTATGCTGGTGTTGCTGCATCGGCGGTCCCTGCTGCCGAAACATCTGAGCCTGTGGCATTAACGGACGCTGGGCCAATGGTCTCACTGCCACTGCGGGTCCTCGATACTGTCCTGCCCCTGGTGCTGGCAGAGCAGGAAACTGCTGTACTGGTCCTCCTGACCTCGAATTCATGGGACATATGGTAACCCGATGATCTAGATTTCCACATATCAAACACAGTTCGTTCAATGCCCGACACACATCTCTAGTGTGCCCCATCTTCCCACAATAAGTGCAGCCCGCTGGGGGTTGCAGATTCTTCTTCTGTTACTGCTGCTGTTGCCTGGGTGGTGGTACTGGCCCTCGCATTGCCACATCGTGAATGCGAATGCCAAGGGATGGTGCTGTTGTTCGGAGCGCTGCTCCCCCTCCTTCTTCAATCTGACTGTGAGATCTCTTCTGACCTCTAGTCCTCGCCGTGATCCTCTGAATGGTGATCTCATGCCTTCGGGTTGCCGTCAATACTTCATCAAAGGTCTGGTAATTGTGCCCCTTTATCAATTGCAAGAGCTCAATGTGAAACCCTTGCTGGAACCTTATAGCCCTCTGGCTCTCTGTTGCTACCATCTCTGGGGTAAACCTGCTCAATCTGCAGAACTCTGCTGCATAGGCATCTACCGTCTTGTCGGCCTGCTTGAGGTTGATAAATTTCTGTTGTAGCTCAAACTGCGCCACAACTCCATAGTACTTGGTCTTGAATCTTGTGGTAAAATCGTCCCAAGCAACAGGACGTCTGATGCCCACTTCCTCTGATTTCCACCAATCACGTGCGAGATCCTGAAGTAACAACTTCACTTGATCCACACGTTCTTCTGCCGGCACCTTAGCTGCTGTCAGAATAGCCTCAATATCCTTAAGCTATGCATCTGCTGAGATGGCATCTCTGTTCCTTCGAAACGGCGAGGGTTGAACTTGCAAAACCTGGCTGATGCTCCTGAATCTGTCCTCGCCTCTCTTTCCAAAGCCGTCTGCAATCCTTGGTTGAGTAATACGTTCTGCTCTTGCAACTGAGCGTGCATGCGCTGCTGGGCTAACATCTGATGTTGCTGAGTAGCCATCATCCCTCTCATGATCTCCAGAAGAGCCGGTGTGTCCATTTCCGCAGGGGTAGGTGGAACTGTTGGTGGTGGTGGAACCTCCGGATACTGTGATCCAGCTGCTGCTTCCACTATTACTTCTTCTTGGATAGTCTCTTGAGTTAGTACCGGCCTTTGTTGCTGACCAACATGGTCAGGTTGTCCGTGTTGCTCTTGTTGTTGTTGTCCAGTCCTGGCAGATGCGGACGAAGTGCCCCTAAGAAAAGGGACAAAAGAACAATCAAACGATCGGACAGGAAAGATCAATGAAGTCAAAGGATACCAGAATGTCAAGCTAGAGTCGAGAGTAACGAATCATGAGATCAAGGGGGAACATGTGTGATTGAGACATCCTATAAATTAAAATACCCCACAAGTCTGAAATCAGACCTGCATGGGCCACCACTAAAACCTTGTCACGCCCCAGAACCAGAATACTGGAGAGCGGGGGAATGACTCAGCCAGCTACGTATTACGGGTAGATGAATACCGTATAATACGATCAATGCTGTCTAAAAGACGAGGGGGTGCATACTACATGAAAGTCTTACTATGGTCATTTCACATCTATTGTCTCAATCATTCAAATAAGAAACAGAAATAGAGAACATGTAAGATAAAGCAGTAAGGCGTCCCAAATGCTCAGTCAAAATGTTCTTGATATCTGGCTTTACAAAACATAGCCAGATGATGTAGCAAAGTGTACACAATTATTATCAGCTGCAGTCTGACTTAATTACAATTATGTAAAAGTAAGTACAAGACAATCCGACTAACATGTCGGTGCCAAACGGCAAGGTATTAAGTAAATAACAAAATGAGCGGGGAAGTAAGGAACCCACTCGAGTCCTCATGCGATCATCCCTCTAGTATTGACCATCTTGGAGGTGGAAGTAAGCTGAATCCTCGGGGACCGGCTCTAAATCTGGTCATGCAAAACCAGAGAGGTTAGACCTCCAATAGCAAGTACCACAAGGAAGCACGATATGAGGAATTAAAACCAGTAATAAGAGAATATGATAAGTAGATCTCTGTTTGCCACGGGGATTCACATAACATCACGATACTTTGAACCAACCTCTCAACCAAACAAGGACATAAGTTGGCCCGCATGCCCTGACATTCTGATCATTTCAGTTAGGTAACAGAGTAGGTACAGTACACAAACAAATCAATTTAAACGGTCATGCAACTACTACGGCTTGCTACTGTGAGTTCCAAGTTATCCTGGAATTATGCAATAAAGGATTCCTCAGTTCTTACTATATACAAGCAAGGCTAGTTTACCCAGTCAATCAATTACGCCAATTATAAATTAGACGAGTCCCAGCGGGACGTCCGTCATCAATATACAATATACAATAGATAATATAATCAGATACCGTTCCCTGTCCGTGTGGCAGATTTACAGTATCTGTGGGGACCAACCGGCCTGTCGGGCACTACTAGTCCCAAGAGGGCTGCCATGTAAGAACTCGGAAATCCATTCTCTCCATGCAATCATTATTTTATTTAACTTAATAGTCTCTACGTTGAGTGAAATCCTATGCCGTGGATCATGGTCATTCAAATGAGTACTTCCGTACAAGTACGATATGCCCAACTCTACAACGATACCCGTGCGGTTAGGTTGTAGGTCTTACATAGCGTAATGTAACAATCAAAACTAACCACGGAATAATCATGCCTTGACCATCAAGTACACATGCTGCTTTTGTAGAAAAATAAATAAATAAATTGAAGCCTGCATGTGTGCCTGTATGTCAATATTCGGGATCGACCAATCGATTATAATAGTTCATAGTTAATATGAACGTCTCATTCATTCAATTTAATAAGACGATTAGCCAGTCTCTTAGTTCCAACTAGGAACGCATGATCAATTATTAGTCGAGTAACAGTCGGGGTCAATTCGTGACGAGGCATAAAAGTCAAATTAGTATTAAGCATGTTCGAGTCCATAACTAGTATAAAATAGTTGGTAACATATTCTTGAAGCCAAGGAAAAGATCTACAAATTTTATGTTGGGAGTTGGAAGAAATTCTAGCCACAATTTCATCAATTAGGACATATAACAGTCAGAAACAACCAAAATAGGCATTATGCGGCCTATTCTGCGACATGCATGCGGACTAACTGCGACATGCGGCTCATGCGGCATATGCGGCCCAACTGCGATACCATATGCGGCTCAACTGCGACATGCGCCTCATGCAGCTCATTCGCGACACCATATGCGGCTACTGCGACATGCGCCTCATGCGGCTCATTCGCGACACCATATGTGCCTACTGCGACATGTGCGTCATGCGGCTCAACTGCGATATCATATGCGCCTACTGCGACATGCGCCTCATGCGGCTCATTCGCGACACCATATGCGCATACTGCGACATGCGCCTCATGCGACTCATTTGCGACACCATATGCGCCTACTGCGACATGCGCCTCATGCGGCTCATTCGCGACACCATATGCGCCTATTGCGACATGCGCCTCATGCGGCTCAACTGCGACACCATATGCGCCTACTGCGACATGCTCCTCATGCTGCAGATGAATATAGAAACGAACAAAAATACTTTTGACCATAACTTCCACAAAATAAATCAAAATCTAACTTTTCAAAAATCAAACTTTAGTAGAATTAAATTCTCTACAACATGGAACCACTTATTTTCGAAAACAACAATGTTTGATAGATCAAAACCCTAAAATTCATATGAAAACCAAAACTTAAAACTTAGATCTACACCCAACCATCCATGGAAATCAAGAACTTCAAGACCTAAACTTATAGAGGAAGAGAAGATGAACAACATGGACTAAAAATAAATGGGGATGCATGAAATCGCTCATGGTGTGCAAGATGTACTTGCCTCTCACAAGTGGGTTAGGGTTTTGGTGGAGGTGTAAATGTGAATGAATGAAGAAAGAGAATGAAAGAAGAAGTTTTATATCAAGGTCAAGTGGATCTCCACCATTCATTCTCTCCACCAAATCCAAGCCATCCATTCCTTTCCATGTTGAACCAAACCACACCAAGTTGGTTTACCTTGAACCGAAATGAACCAAGAGCCAAAAAAAAGCAGAAAATAAAATACAGGAAAATTAATAAGCGTGAAATTGAAGAATTTAAATACAGAACAAATGCATGATAAATATTGAATAAATACATTCAAGAAGTACACATATAAAATACTTATCTGGGGAACGGGGAGTGACAGGGCTATCCCACTCTTTGGTATAAAAGTCACTTTTTTCTATTTTTTTTCTTCTTCTTCCTCAAGGACTACCCAATTTTCTGGCAGTCCTACAAACCGAATGGACTGCCAGAAAACTGGATAATCCTAAGTCACAGCATGTGAAACAAAGGATTATCTATTTTTCTAGCAGTCCTTACTGTATGTAGGACTGTCCAATTTTCTAGCAGTCCTAAATACAGTAAGGACTGCTAGAAAATGGGCAGTCCTTTGTTTCACATGCTGTGACTTAGGACTGCCCAGTTTTCTGGCAGTCCATTCGATTTGTAGGACTGCCAGAAAATTGGGCAGTCCTTGTCGACACAGAGTTTTCTCGTTCGTGCATACTTGTGTTTAATTTAAATGGGTAATTTCCCACTCCGAATGTAGTTTAATTCAAATGGGCTACAGACAATTGAAATAAACAATGTAACGGATGCTTGAATTTTTCAATTTAATTTCTAGGATTTTGGAAACAAATAGAGAAAGAATTTGGGTGCCATCGATCTTCTTGAGAAGGAAATTTGGAAGAGAAGAGGAAGAAGAGAAAATTTCTAGGGGGAAGAAATTTCTAGAAAATTTTAAATTAACTTCTTGCTTGGGGATGGAGAAATGGTGGAGGAGAAGAGGAAGAAGAAGAAGAGAGTAGTTAGGGTTTAGGAAGAGAGAGAAATTTTTTTACAAATGAGAGAAAAAATTTGGGTTTGGGAGAATTTCACTTTGGGACAGCCCTAAATCAAAAAATTGGGATGTCCCGAGTAAAACCCAAAAAAAAATCTAAAAAAATGAAGTGCCTTTATAAGTAACCTTATTTAATTGCATGCATATATTTAATGCATGGCATCAGCTTGCATGCTTAATTTATGGCCGCATGCAAGCAATAGCTTGTATGCTTATATATGCATGGCCGCATGGCCTTTTATTTAAGGGCATGCATTTAGCTACTGATCGGCCGCATATGGCCATTAATAATATTTCATGGCCGCATATGCAAGTGAACTTGCTGGCCGCATATGGCCAAACTAATTGGCTGGCCGCATGGCCTTAATTGTTTAGCTGGCCGCATGGCCATAGTTGTTTAGCTGGCCGCATATGGTCTTAATTATTTAGCTACTTTTGGCCGTATATTGCCAATTAATTTGTATGGCCCTTGTTTGCTGCTTGCTGCATGGCAATTATTTGTGTGGCCGCATATGGTATAGTGGCAACATTTATTTTTTCTGGCCGCATGGCAATTTTATGCGTCAAATTTTTCCTGAGCCGCATGAGTCCCCCACAGCCCTTGTCCCTGCTAATATTTAATTACTAAATATATGCTTGGACCGTATTAATTTTAAGTGTGTTCCCTGACACGATGGTGACCCGTTGTGGTGTACTTTTGACAAATGACATGACATGATAAGTGGCCCGACGTGGCGCACTCCTGACAAGTAAACTTGACATGATAAACTTGACATGATAAACCTGACATGATATATATCTCGATATGCTGTTGCGACGGCTAGCTTGACATGACAAGAATGAATGACCTGGACACCGTGGACGATTATGCTTGTACAAATGAACCCGTTTTGTCTTGCATCATGTCTAGGACAGGGATCCCTGAGTACCACGGTCAGGGGTACCTACTGTAAATGGCTAAGGCTAATAACTAGAATAATCCAGTAGTCATGAGAGATTTTCCCAGTTACAGGCGATCTCGTTATCCCTGCCACCATTTAGCATGCCGACGAGTAGGGCACAAGTCTAGATTTACTGATATGTGGAATATAACGAGGCATTGCTTAAATGATCCCAAGTCGCCTGGATAACCTGGATTAGCTGCAGGGCTTGTGGCTGGAGGAACATCTCACTGCATGTTGCTAGTAACTAGGCCTGTGATAACCCTAGTTAGTTAAAGTATCAAGCCGTACTTATTGCTTGGCCGTGATTGTTGGATGAGGCATAACCAGTCTAGTCTTGTCTTGATCATGTACAAGATTGTTATATGTCCTAATTTTCTTATATTAACTTGCCGATAAATGGTGGGAAACCAAGTTCCGTTCAGATGAAGGGTTACAACCCCGGTCCTTGTTTGGTTTACGGGTTGTAACCTGGTTATCTGAATAGTTCCATGGTTATCTCGTCGTATATCATCCTGATTTATTTCATATTTCCAGTTCTACTACTTATTATTACTCTTGTGCTAATTGCTGGTTTTAGTTCCTAAGTGAAGCCTCCTTTGTGGCACTTGCTCTTTCTGGGATCTGACTCAGCTGGTTTTGTATGACCAGATTTTGGAGCAGTCCCAGAGGATCTACCGACCTTCCAGTCCGATGGTGACCACCAAGCGTAACCAGGGCAACGAGTGGGTTTATTTTTGGCTCTTCTACTCTATTGTAAAATTTTTATTTTGAGGCATTTAGCCGACGAGCACGTGTTAGCTCGATTGCACTATACTTACTGTCTGCCTACGGGCTGTAACATGATTGACAGATCCTAGGGTTGATCATGTATGATTAAACTCTTGCTAGTCTCCATATTTTGTAATGACTAGCTTCATGATCAACTGAATATGTAATGTTTGGGACGTCTTACTATTGTATATTTGGTGATCTTACATCTTGTAACTTTACTTGCTTGCTTGAGATTGAGACATTTAGGCTTGTTATTGACCATAGGAGACTGATAGATTGTAGTTAAACCCTCATATATCTAGACAGCCGTGACAGTATAGTGAGATGGATTCCATTTCATTATACGTAGCTGGCTATGTATGCCCCCGCTCTCCAGTATTCTGGTTCTGGGGCGTTACATGCCAAGAACTTGATCTCTGGAGGCCTGCTCTACAACGCAGGCCTGAGGATGGACATCAATGCTGACCAGATGGTGATGTCCCTGAAAGGAATGTACTTCGGAAAAGCTTTCTATACCGAAGGAATGTTTAAACTCCAGCTTGTAACCCAGTCAGAGAACATTAATGCAATTTCTAGTTATGCTTATACTCTTGAGTTGTGGCATAATAGACTAGGACATGTCCATTGTAAAAGGATAAACAAAATGTCTAGTCTAGGACTTATCTCCAAATGTGGAGGAAAGGTGGAGAAATTTGAAGTGTGTGCTCAGACTAAGATCACAAGAAAACCCTTTCATCGGGTCAATCGAAGCACAGATCTTCTGGAGTTGGTGCACTTCGATATCTATGACTTCAAACAATTCTCCATGAAGGCTGGGATGAAGTATTTCATAACCTTCATCGATGACTTCTCAAAGTACGCGTTCGTCTACTTGATAAAAACAAAAGACGAAGCATTCAAGAAGTTCAAAGAGTTCAGGGCTGAAGCTGAAAGGCAAACTAGACAACAACTCAAGAGGTTGAGGAGTGATCGAGGCGAAGAATATCGATCTCATGATTTCACATCGCTCTGCAAAGAACATGGAATCATCAACGAGACTACTACTCTGTATTCTCCTCAGTCCAACGGAGTAGCAGAAAGGAAGAACAGAACGTTGACAGAGATGATGAACTCAATGCTGCTAACTGCAGGCCTTCCAAAATGTTACTGGGGAGAAGCTGCATTAACGACCACTTTCATTCTGAATAGAGTACCTTATGCAACTTCTGACATAACTCCTCATGAACTCTGGTTCAAAGTCAGACCTAACTTGAATGTTATTCGAGTGTGGGGGTGTCTGGCTTATGTGAAGCTCCCAGATCTGAAGATTAAGAAGTTGGGGACAAGGACTACGAAGGCGATCTTCTTGGGATATGCCGAGAATAGTGATACCCGGAGATTCCTTGACATTGAGTCAAATCATATCATCGAATCTCGCGATGCTGAATACTTTGAAGACAAGTTTGTACGACACAAAAAATTGTTCTTCCAGATATTTCAGAGAATGATGTAGGTGCAAATGAGACTGAGGTCTCATATGAACCAGTAGTCCAAGATGAAGTTGTTGGTGGAGAAATAACAATTGAACCAAAACTCGCTGAGCCGTCGACGAAGCGAGTAAGGAGGTCGAAGAGCTTCAGAGATGACTTCGTTACCTATCATGTAGAAGCAGATCCGCTTACCTATGATGAGGCGATGAAGACCAGAGATGCTATCTTCTGGAAGGAGGCAGTGAATGACGAGTATGACTCTATCACCTCCAATAACACATGGGTGTTAGTAGATCTACCTGAAGGAGCAAAATTCATCGGATATAAATGGATCTTCAAGAAGAAGATGAAGGCAGATGGAACTATTGACAAGTTCAAGGTCAGGCTGGTAGCCAAGGGATTTTCTCAGAAACATGGGATAGACTACTTTGACACATACACTCCAGTAGCGCGGATGACCACCATCAGAATGTTAATTGTTCTAGCAGCAATACATAAGTTGGTGATACATCAAATAGATGTAAAGACAGCATTCCTGAATGACGAGCTGATCGAAGAGATATACATGCAACAGCCAGATGGATTTGTCGTCAAAGGTCTTGAAGACAAAGTCTGTAAGTTGGTGAAATCATTGTACGGTTTGAAGCAAGCTCCCAAGATGTGGCATGAGAAGTTTGACAAAGTTATTAGAGCAAACGGCTATAGAGTTAGCAAGACGGACAAGTGTGTTTACACGAAGTTCGCTGATGGAAGAGGAGTCATCGTTTGTCTGTACGTGGACGACATGTTAATCCTAGGAACGGATATAGGCAATGTCACGGAGATAAAGAAGTTCCTCTCAACCAAGTTCAATATGAAGGACTTGGGGGATGCAGATGTCATCTTGGGCATAAAGAACATCTGGACAGACACTGGAGTGGCGCTATCACAATCTCATTATATTGAGAAGATGCTCACATGCTACGGGTATCAGGATCTTCCAGGGATCGATACGCCATACAGGTGTGATCAGAAGCTGAAGCCAAATTCGAGGAAAAGCGTCAGGCAGCTGGAGTATTCTAATATTATCGGGAGTTTGATGTACGCAATTACTGCCACAAGGCCTGACATAGCTTTCGCCGTGGGAATGCTGAGTCGGTTCACAAGCAACCCAGGCATTGAGCACTGGAAAGCTGTAAAGCGGGTGATGAGATATCTCAAGAAGACTCAGACATATGCACTGCACTACAACGGGTATCCGACAGTAGTGGAAGGCTTCAGTGATGCTAGTTGGTGTTCAGAGGTGGAGAGCAAAAGATCCACAGGTAGATACATCTTTTCCTTGGGTAGAGCTGCTATATAGTGGAAGTCGAAGAAGTAGACTATACGCTCTCGTTCCTCCATGGAATCTGAGTTCTATGCACTAGAAGCTGCAGCAGATGAAGCAGAATGGCTTCGGGAGCTCATATATGATCTTTCAGTGGTTGGAGCTCAAATACCGCCGATACCGATATATTGTGACAACCAGGAGACTACAGCAGTAGCATCAAATGACCTCTTCAACGGGAAGAAGAGAACTGTGCGGCTGAAGCGCGGAGCAATAAACGATCTCATTAAAAGGGAAACTATTGCTGTAATTGATGTTCAGAGTCAGGAGAACCTGGCGGATCCGTTCACAAAGGGCTTCAAGCTCCAGCTGGTCGATGACACAGCAAAAAAAATGGGCTTGAAGGCATTCTGATATTGTATCTGTATAATCCTACCATAAAGTTTTAGGCTATTAGTTCAAAGAGAAATCTACTAGGCATCTAGCTTTTGGTTCAAGGGAGGACCAATGATTGGAAAAATATCAGGTAATAATGGGTAGATAGTCCTGAGGGACATGGAAGGGATACGGACCCATAACTACTGTTGTCTACTATAGTTCTCTACGGAGAACATGTCCTGTAGAGAGGATGGCTTAAACGCCTTAATGAGTTCTCAGACAGAGTGAATGTCTGTTGTGCTTTACAGGCAGCACGGTAGCGCAACACTACAAAGGAGCTCATGGACTCCATGCTACAGTGGGGTGACACCACAATGAGGTTCCCAGGTAAGGGTAATGCCTCGGCTTAGCAAGCCATGTCACTGCGGCGTAGCACCGCTTATAGGTAGGTAGCATAATGTTGTATATTATAAATGAAGAGTGATAGACAGTACTACAAAGAGGCTAGTGTCTTCATGTTACAGTGGCATGACACCACGAAGAGGTACCAGGTAGGGTAAAGCCTCGGCTTCGTAAGCCATATCATAGCGGCGTAACACCGTACGGAAGCGCAAGGCTTCATACTGGGTAGTTTGGCACTACAAAGAGGCTTGTGACCTCATGCTACAGTAGTATGACTCTACGATGAGGTACCCAGTTAGGGATAAAGCCTCGGCTTTAAGCCATGTCATAGCGGCGTAGCACCGTACGGAAGCGTAAGGTTTCATGCCAAGGACTCTTTAAAAGAACTCATCTAGAGTATATGGATAGAGATACAGGCCGTCTCTTGAGGGTAAACTTGTAGATGCCCAAAATACATATATCGAAACCAGGCTGGCACATAGCCTTTAATGTGCACCCAGAAGCACATGTAACTACACTTTGTGAGTGGGAAGAATTACAATTGTGGTACAGAATTCAAGGCATAGTCCATTCTTGTATCGCATTGTTATATTTAACCCATACGGAAAGATTCAAGTCGTCAGCGACATCTATTCTAATGTAAAATGGACAGTTACTATGGGGAACGCTCAACCCTAGACACATATATATGATGAGATATGTGGAGGATTGTTGGTGCTCTTGCTCCTTGATATGAAGAGAGCTTGCTCTCAACATGCTTTATAAAGTTTAGTCCCACATTGGAAAAGCACCATGAGTTATCTCAACATATATATGAGTATGTGTTGTTGGGATATGCACATGGGGTGGTGACCCTAAGAAGGGAACCATGTGGGTGATTTTACTAAGAGGAAAATGATTAATTCCAACAAGGACGTAAGTTGATTTTTGTTGTATGGGCTCGGACTTGACACAGACTCCAGGTTATCTCGTGCATGCACGGGAGTGTTCGGAGGGAAGGCGTGGGTTAGCACTCGACTATGTTGATTGTGGGATGATGTAAAACATCAAACTCTATTTTAGAGTATTGGTGTTTTAGTCCCACATCGGATATGAGAGATGGTGAGGTCTCACTCCACTCTATAAATAGTGCTCCCTTGCCTCCTTTCCAAGATGCACCAAAGAAGAGAGTTAAGGGAGTCCGTAAAGTTCAGAAAGCCCGTTCAAGTCACAAATATTGACTGCCGAGCGTTCCAGAAGTTCTCTTGAACTTGCTGGTTCCTGGAAGCGGATCGTATATAGGCGAATCTTGCTTTGAGCAACAGTATTTTTTATACCCCAGCAGATTTAATCCTCTTATTCTTCTTCTTCTTCTGTTTCTCTGTAACTCGTTCTTCAGGTTTTAAGGCACCTACTGAGTATGGAGGCCTAACGTTGTTCTTAAGATCTATCTCATTTGTGGCACCTACTGTGTAGGCTTGCTAAACTCCTCATTTGTGGCACCTACTGTGTAGGCTTGCTGAACTCCTGTTTTCCATCTATATCCACATCTCAGGACTAACATTAACTATTGAGTCTATTTTTTCGCATGAACTCTCTTGAACGCAAGCACATGCTTTAAAAATATCTGGTAGCAGACCTTATTAAAGAGAACATTTAAGACACCAAAGGAAAATTGAATACTCTTAGATATGACGATGGTTCCTCCATACGCCTTCAACAAATCTAACCAACTAAGCTTGTTTATCTTCTTACTTAGCATTCTTGAAACTTTAGTAAAATAAGATTATGATGCTACCGTAGACACCGAGGTCATTCGAAGACCACGTGCCAAAGAAGAAAGTATATAATAAGTTCGTTTATGTGCTTTCTACCGCTCTAAAATTGAAAATGTGATCCAAAAGTGTAGTCATCTTCATCGTAGGTGTTTAAATATAAATACAATTATTGGGTCGAATTAGTTTATATTTATAGCAACTTTTCGGGTGCAAAATGAACAAAAAATATCCTTAAAATATAGCTATATAGGGGGTATTTTGATCATGTTTAACAAAATGACAAAAATATCCTTCATTAATGTTTAGACATGGTTACATAATGGATGCATTTTAATAAAAGTACCGAAGAAGATCCTATACTCTCTAGATATATTTTTGAATTTTTTTGACAAAAATACCCATCGTTATAATAATGAATAGTAGGGATAAAATGGTAACCCCAACCATTAATTTTACGCACCTAAGAACCACAAGAGAAATCAAATATTAAAATAATTACTAATAATATATCAGAAAAAAAATATTTATAGTCAGATCCAGATAGAAGCATTTAATTATTGAAAAACAATTTTTTTTATCTATATGAATTAAAATAAAATAATATTTAAATATTATTGTAAAATAATACTATTTTTCGAGGAAAGATTATTATAGCTACAATACAAAATGAATTATAAGCCAAAGTATCGAACTCAGCTTGCTTTGTGGTTAGCGAGGAGGCATATCTTCTTGGCTAGATGGACGGTCTCGGAATTGAACTGCAAGAAGGTGTGGATGTGTGTGTGTGTGAAAATTGGGGATAGTGGATCCAAATAACATGCAACGCAATTTGTAAAAGTCTTGAACGTTATACCGGGTATCGCAAAAAAGAAGAAGACAAAATTAGGAAAATTTTATAGGCACTTTCATATTTATTTAGGACAACCCATTACTTCAGAACAACCCAGACTTTTACAAATTTTACTCAGGACAGTCCAAAATTTCTTTGGTGCTGTCCGCGTCCCTCCTCCCCTACGCCACGCTGTGCCCCCGCCATCGCACGCCACCCCCCGGCATCGCCCTCTCCAGCCGCGTTCCTACCTCCGCTTTTCCCGCATGTTGTTGTCCCTGATGCCGCTGCTGCTGCCAACACCGCTCTTCCTCGATGCTCCGCCGTCGTGCTTCCTCGTCGTCGAGGAGGAGGAGGTCCAGGAGAGGAGGAGGCAGATGAAAGAAGGAGGCAGAGGAGAGGAGGACGAAAGGAGGAGGCAGATGAGAAAGAGAGGAGGAGAAGGACTGTCAAAAAATTTGAGGACTGTTGAAGTATTTGATAGCCCTTCCAATAGAAAGGACTGTCAATTTTTTGACAGTCTTTCCAATAAGAAGGACTGTCAAATTTTTGATAGTCCTGAAAAAATTGGGCTAGCCTAAATAAAAATATGTAGTGCCTATAGAATTTTCCTAAAAATTATAAGTCAAAGTAGAAACTGTTGATGAAAAATAAGAAGAAATAATCTAAATAGAAAATTTCATATAGAGGATGGAATTAGCTATATTTACGCAGAAGTGGAAGAGTTTACGATATTTACACAGAGAAGGTGGGGCGCCATATTAGATGGCGCTCAACAAAAACATAGTGTGTGGCGCCATCTTAGATGGCGTCCCATGTGATTGAAGGAGTTTGGCACCATATAATATGGCGCCCCATGTGATTGAAGGAGTATGGCGCCATCTAAGATGACGCTCAATAGGCTCCAAGAGTCAGGCGCCATCTTAGATGGTGCCCAAAATTTTTTTACTCCTTTTTTCCAACGATCATATTTTACCGTTGATTTTTTACAACGGTCAGATTATCCACCATTGAGAGTGAATCTTATATAAACTCTTCATTAATGAATTGTCCATTCACCAATTCCTACTTCTAATTTTTTCTATTTCTTCACAATTTCTCTACTCAGAAACTCTCAATTCATCAATTCTTCAGTTTAGAAGCCCTACATTCTTTCAATATGGATAAAAGTCTCAGAATATTATGCTCGCATGTGTCACGCCCCGCTCCCGTAGGAGCGATCGTCCTCGCTCAGGCGTGATGCCGCACGAGCCTAGATTGCGCTCGTGCAAGGCGGGTTCCATAACGGCCGATTTCAGCGGCTGCGACGGGGTCGTCGCACAGAAGTCCCAAGCAGAGACATTGAATAATAGCAGCGAAAATTAATAACAAACACAAGTTATTCAAAGAAGCTCTTTATTGATATTGAAACAACGGTTACATTGGGGGCGCAAGGCCAAAATTACAATCACTCAAGCTCACTCTTCTCATATTTTACAAGTTCACTCAGCTCTCTCTCATCTCTCAAATACAAGTCTCACTTGAACCAACGGAAGCTTCGGAAGGCGATGTCCATACATTATGTCCCGTATAAGTCTTTCTCCATGCGGCCGCATGCTTCGAATCGCCAAGGAACTCTGTGCCTCGATGCATCCAAGCTAGCTCCGCGCCACGAGCTTCTACCTGTACCTACACATGAAAACTATGTGGGTGTCAGTACTCAACTATACTGGTGGAATGAGCTCCTCGTCCACCCGTACAAACCCGACACGTTTGATTTACTTTTGTGCAACTTAGTCCCCTTTATGATTGTCTTTCTACTCTTGCCTTAGGATCAGTTTTAGGACCGACGCCTTGGCCTATTCTGTGTCTCTAGACCATCTCGCGCTTGTAACGACAATGTTAACTCATACCTTGCCTCAAGATCCTTCTCGTGCCAACAACATTAACCTATCGAGTCGTGTTTGCCTTACGGCTTAAAATCAGAGACGCAACTATGCGATGAAGCTCCATTTTCTGTGTGACCGTGCTACAAACTTTTACTAAGGCCGTGCCTCGCAATTCAGTGAGACTTAACCATATCGCCGCCTTGCGTGTAAGCCCCTGATTTTCAAAATTTTTTTTTTATTAGTGCTAATTAATTTTAATGTCATTTATGGTCTTAAATAATTATTAGGAATTTTTAGGAATTTTTTTATAATTTTTAAATAGCTTTTAAATACCAGAAATACCATTTTGCAATTTTATAAATTGTTTTAAATTAGGTTTGCAATATTTAGAATTGTTTTAAATACTTTTTGCAATAACCCAATTGTCTTTTGCAATTATATTTTGTAAATAATACTTGCGGGAGTCAATTTGCAAATTAGAATTTACATTTGACATTGGGGAGGACCTATTTGTGAAATCCTAAAACCTAGGGACTTTTGTGCAAAACCTAAACCTAACCCCCCCCCCCCCCCCCCCCGACGACCGGACAGCTGCCGACGACCGGCCAGCTGCCCCCCCCACGTCCCGACCGACTTTCTACCACCCATAGACCCTATTTAAACCCCCCACCTTGCTCCCCAGACCGAGCTCTAACCCACCCCGACCACCACGAACGTCCCCGACCCCCCTTTCTTCTCCGACGAACCCCAACCCTAGCTCTACTCCGGCGAGCCCCCGTCCAGCCCCTACGCCGAGCACCACCGCCCGCATCCACCACCACTCAGTTCGCCACGCCGAGCTGGGTCGATCGCCGCCCAAGCGCCGCTGTCCCGACGCCTCCACCGCCGTCCAGCTCGTTCGAAACCCCCTCCAGCAAGTCGGACACGCAGGTAACGGGATTCAGATCGTGTCGTGCGTGTCTCGGGCACGTGGATACGACTCGCCGTGTCCTGGCGAGTATGACAAACTGTCTGGACACGAAGAACTAGGCTCGTACGTGTCGTGCATAGCACGGACACGTAGTTTCCTTTGTCCCAAACTGTCCGGACACAGGCTCGCATTTATTTATTTTTTCTTATTATGTCACCTAACCTAACATAAAACTAACCCTAATCCTATCTCTAACAATCGGGCCGGACTGGCCTACTGGCCAGCCCGCACAGTTTAGAACCCCCCCCCCCGCTGCTGGGCTGAGTTCGAGCCCCCTCTTTCTGTCTTCTTTTCTTATTCTTTTTCTGTTTCTTTTTCTTTTTCTTTTTTTAGTTATATATATATATATTTATATATATATATATATATATATATATATATATATATATATATATATATATATATATATATATATATATATATATATATATATATATATATATATGTATATTAGTATATATATATGTATATACTGTTTTGACAGTATTTTATATATATGTATATATATTTTATAATTAGTAATTTTATGTATATATGTCAGTATTTTTATACATATATGTATATATGTATATATTTATCATGTGTGTATATATATTAATTTATACACTTTATTATCAAATGTTTTCTATATATATATATATATATATATATATATATATATATATATATATATATATATATATATATATATATATATATATATATATTTGTATATAAACATTATATATATACTCTATAAATTAATTATTTTCCTTACATATATATATATATATGTAACTTTTAATATATGGATGTATATATATCCTTGATATAAATATCTATATATTTATGTGTAAATATAAATATTGTAGATGTACTTTTATATATGTGTTTTACTTTACTTAGTGTAAGTTATCTTTATAAAATAAAGTTGTCATACTTTTGTAACTACTATGCATAATTTTACCATATTAAAATAATAATATTTATTTTGACTATTACCAACTTGTATTTTTATTGTATTTAAATTACTGCAACCATTTGATGTCCAAGCCTAGCATGGGCATTTGGGCTCAAATGTGTTTTCACACATTCAAGACCTGTACAAGTCATATTGGACTTGATTCATGGCCTTGGGTCCTGTATTTGAACTTTGGTTCAAATTATATACATGGACAAAATACGCAGATAATTAATTATTGTGTGCATGCTGTTTTTGATTTTCTAAAAATACTTAAAGTACTGCTAAAATTATGGAAAAATAGTTTTTAGATACTTTGCTAAGTTGGCAAATTTAGTATAATTTTTGTAGTATTTAAATTACTATTTTGCCACTAGTTTGGCATATGAAACCAAAACTCACTTTCTGTATACTTAGGAAAACTGATTTTTATAAAATATTTGTACTGGATAATAAATTCCAGAAAAATTATAATAAATTTCTATGATTAACAAGGATCACCTTAGTACTTTACTTTAAGAAAAACTAGGCTTTTTGTCTACTTTAAAAATGGTTAGAATACAATAATCTTTTGATTTATTCATTGATTAATTACGACTTGCAGCTTTTGTGCTATTTTTGAGTTTTAGCCGTATTAAACCCCATCCCTCACTAGTGTAAAGACCCTGGAATGTTAGTTAACATAGTGTGTCACCCCCACATTGGTCTCCTAGTCCAAGTCATCATTTTGGCTAGGTGCCCAGTCACAAGTCGTGTCGCACCAGTTAGTGTTCTAGTATTTTAGCTTAGTGTAAAAGCTAAGTTATTGCATGTATTTCTATAGTGACGAGTTACCAGACATCCATAGCACTTTTATCGCAGCTTGTTTTGCTAGAGGCAAGTACATCTACATACTCATTTACTGTCTTTTAATGCTAGAACATGTATTAACCCTATTAAAAGACTGATTCTTGAGGTAGCAAGTTATGTCTTCACATGTTGTATCACTTTCAGTACCGGCCATGTTTAGTACAGCTCTTATATCTTCACATGCTTCTTACGGGTTCTCAGTACAAGTTTCACTATGCTTTAGACTGCTCTGAGTATTCACATGTTTTTACTGCTCTCGTATCTCCCACATGTTAAATAACGGGTTAAGGGGAAACTGTTAGTAGTGTACGTGAACATGACCCCCTTCTCCGTATGTACTTACCGCGCTCGGGGACATTCTATATGCGACCTTGCCGTATGTTTCTGAATCTCGCGTTTGTGTATGGATATACACCGATGCCGTTCGTGCACGTGTGGGCACACCAGAAAAACTTGATATGTACCACAGTACATCCTGAATCACCTATTGACCGATTCACGTACATGCTACGGTTTTAAACTTTTAAACTATATGTGGTCATTTGTAGAAATGACAAATTAAACCATGATATGCCATGTTACTATGATACTATGATCCCAGTTGTACCATGAGGCCATGTTTCCAGTATTTCCTGTTTGTAGACTTATCACACCATGTTTCTTGTTGTACATCTCTTTCATTATATGTTCAGCACTTTAGTTGTAGAGGTTGTACTTGCTTCCGTCCTGACAGGATAACGTTGTAGGTATACTTACTGAGGAGGAGTTGCTCTGTGATTCGTATTATGGAGTTACTGCCGAGGACCCGGTTTTGCCATACGAGGATGTTCCTGCGGGGAGACTCGTCTAGTTTGCGTAGCTGCTTGGGATACTTAGTGTAGTCATGTATTAGACTATACCATTTTGTAACTGGACATGTATCCAGTTTTACATTTCAGTTTACTTGTACTTGGATATTTCACTATATACGACAACTTTTGTGTTTGGAGCATTTATGATTCTTCTTCATTTATAGAACTGTTAGCACATTTAGTCTGGTCTTGTTATCTCTAGAACAGCTTACTGCGCTTTATCTTAAGCGTAGGCTGGACATGGCTCGGCCCGGCCCAACAATTTGGGTAACGGGTCGTGACATGTTTTTTTGGTGGCCCATGCAGGTCCTGACTAAACTGTTTGGTTACGTTATTGTACCAAGCATGCCTGCAATTAGGAACTTAAGGTAATTAGACAACATTAGGAAAGACGCTTAGAACACTTAGAGGAATGCTAGGATTGCAACATAGGAAACACATCACATGATTGCTATTATAATTAGATTTTCTTGCATATGATTGCTTACTTTAAACGAGTCCTTATAAGTCTTTTATGTGTAATTTAGATGGTGCTTACTCGTTCGTCCCAGCATATTACCCCCGAGAATGGGGCCCTCCATATCCAGTCAGCTGATCAGTTGACTGATGCATCTCCACCTACCACTTTCCCCCACTCCACAGATCCACATACCCAGATACCACCTTCCACATCCCAGTCCCAGCAGGAACCGATACTTCCACCACCCCCTATCACCATACCCACCCAGGCTTCCGTCACACTCGACGGGACCCAGCTGCTCACACTGATCCAGGGGTTCCTAACAACCCATCAGGAGCAGACCACCCTACTCCGTCAGAGCATGGAGCGTTCTGAGGGACGTCCCGTAGCCCCACCACATGTAGAGCCACGGCAGAGAGCGGGGACAGTTAAGGACTTCATGGGTCTGAATCCCAAGGAGTTCTCAGGGACTGAGGGCATAGTAGTAGCAGATGACTGGCTAGATTCTGTAGAGAGGAAGCTTCTGGGAGTTAGGATGCCGGATGATCTTCAGGTCGAGGCAGCAGGATTTCTGCTGATAGACTTAGCCGGAGTCTGGTTCAGGAATGAGCCGTTGTTCGCGAGAGGTAGAGCCACCTGGGACCAGTTCAAGACCCAGTTCAAGAAGAAGTTCTTCTCGACCACTGCCAGAGTAGCCATGGGGCTACGCTTCCAGAACATCCAGCAGGGGAACCGTTCTGTTGATGACTATACGGGAGAGTTTAGTCGCCTGAGCCGTTTTGCTCCTAGTCTGGTTGCTGATCCAGAGGAGATGACCCGTAGGTTTTGCCATGGTCTAGTTCCAGACATTGGCATTCTTATAGTGGCGAACGGTACGACTGATTACTACCAGAGCCTAGAGTTAGCCCGGAGCATCGAGGAGCGTCTTCTGTCTAGCAAGAGGCCGGCTTCTGTACACCATGAGGGTCCGTCCAAGCGTCAGGCTTTCCAGCAGAGAGCGCCGACGCCACCCCAGCAGACTTACCATCCCCCTACACCACATCATCAGACCCCGCCAGTTAGAGCCCCGGGACCCCGACAGCAGCAGCAGAAGGGAGCTTTTTGTGTATACTGCAAGAGGCAAGGCTATGACTCTCTCGTCTGCAGGAAGAGGTTGGGTCAGTGTTTAGCTTGTGGGTCTGCCATCCATCAGATTCGAGACTGCCCAGTAGCCAAGGGACCCCAGGGGAAGACTTATAGCCTAGTCCTTGAGCCGGAGCCGGAACAGGTTTCGGGAGGTTAGTTTTGATCGTAGCCTTAGTCATTTGTTGCATTGCTTGCTATGTTAGAATGTTGTAGGGTCTTCAATCCTTGTGAATTTCGAGGACGAAATTTTTCAAGGAGGGAAGACTTGTAAGCCCCTGATTTTCAATTTTTTTTTTTATTAGTGCTAATTAATTTTAATGTCATTTATGGTCTTAAATAATTATTAGGAATTTTTAGGAATTTTTTTATAATTTTTAAATAGCTTTTAAATACCAGAAATACTATTTTGCAATTTTATAAATTGTTTTAAATTAGGTTTGCAATATTTAGAATTGTTTTAAATACTTTTTGCAATAACCCAATTGTCTTTTGCAATCATATTTTGCAAATAATACTTGCGGGAGTCAATTTGCAAATTAGAATTTACATTTGACATTGGGGAGGACCTATTTGTGAAATCCTAAAACCTAGGGACTTTTGTGCAAAACCTAAACCTAACCCCCCCGACGACCGGACAGCTGCCGACGACCGGCCAGCTGCCCCCCCACGTCCCGACCGACTTTCCACCGCCCATAGACCCTATTTAAACCCCCCACCTTGCTCCCCAGACCGAGCTCTAACCCACCCCGACCACCACGAACGTCCCCGACCCCCCTTTCTTCTCCGACGAACCCCAACCCTAGCTCTACTCCGACGAGCCCCCGTCCAGCCCCTACGCCGAGCACCACCGCCCGCATCCACCACCACTCAGTTCGCCACGCCGAGCTGGGTCGATCGCCGCCCAAGCGCCGCTGTCCCGACGCCTCCACCGCCGTCCAGCTCGTTCGAAACCCCCTCCAGCAAGTCGGACACGCAGGTAACGGGATTCAGATCGTGTCGTGCGTGTCTCGGGCACGTGGATACGACTCGCCGTGTCCTGGCGAGTATGACAAACTGTCTGGACACGAAGAACTAGGCTCGTACGTGTCGTGCATAGCACGGACACGTAGTTTCCTGTGTCCCAAACTGTCCGGACACAGGCTCGCATTTATTTATTTTTTCTTATTATGTCACCTAACCTAACATAAAACTAACCCTAATCCTATCTCTAACAATCGGGCCGGACTGGCCTACTGGCCAGCCCGCACAGTTTAGAACCCCCCCCCCCCCCCCCCCCCGCTGCTGGGCTGAGTTCGAGCCCCCTCTTTCTGTCTTCTTTTCTTATTCTTTTTTCTGTTTCTGTTTCTTTTTCTTTTTCTTTTTTTAGTTATATATATATATATTTTTATATATATATATATATATATGTATATTAGTATATATATATGTATATACTGTTTTGACAGTATTTTATATATATGTATATATATATTTTATAATTAGTAATTTTATGTATATATGTCAGTATTTTTATACATATATGTATATATGTATATATTTATCATGTGTATATATATTAATTTATACACTTTATTATCAAATGTTTTCTATATATATATATATATATATATATATATATATATATATATATATATATATATATATATATATATATATATATATTTGTATATAAACATTATATATATACTCTATAAATTAATTATTTCCTTACATATATATATATATGTAACTTTTAATATATGGATGTATATATATCCTTGATATAAATATCTATATATTTATGTGTAAATATAAATATTGTAGATGTACTTTTATATATGTGTTTTACTTTACTTAGTGTAAGTTATCTTTATAAAATAAAGTTGTCATACTTTTGTAACTACTATGCATAATTTTACCATATTAAAATAATAATATTTATTTTGACTATTACCAACTTGTATTTTTATTGTATTTAAATTACTGCAACCATTTGATGTCCAAGCCTAGCATGGGCATTTGGGCTCAAATATGTTTTCACACATTCAAGACCTGTACAAGTCATATTGGACTTGATTCATGGCCTTGGGTCCTGTATTTGAACTTTGGTTCAAATTATATACATGGACAAAATACGCAGATAATTAATTATTGTGTGTATGCTGTTTTTGATTTTCTAAAAATACTTAAAGTACTGCTAAAATTATGAAAAAATAGTTTTTAGATACTTTGCTAAGTTGGCAAATTTAGTATAATTTTTGTAGTATTTAAATTACTATTTTGCCACTAGTTTGGCATATGAAACCAAAACTCACTTTCTGTATACTTAGGAAAACTGATTTTTATAAAATATTTGTACTGGATAATAAATTCCAGAAAAATTATAATAAATTTCTATGATTAACAAGGATCACCTTAGTACTTTACTTTAAGAAAAACTAGGCTTTTTGTCTACTTTAAAAATTGTTAGAATACAATAATCTTTTGATTTATTCATTGATTAATTACGACTTGCAGCTTTTGTGCTATTTTTGAGTTTTAGCCGTATTAAACCCCATCCCTCACTAGTGTAAAGACCCTGGAATGTTAGTTAACATAGTGTGTCACCCCCACATTGGTCTCCTAGTCCAAGTCATCATTTTGGCTAGGTGCCCAGTCACAAGTCGTGTCGCACCAGTTAGTGTTCTAGTATTTTAGCTTAGTGTAAAAGCTAAGTTATTGCATGTATTTCTACAGTGACGAGTTACCAGACATCCATAGCACTTTTATCGCAGCTTGTTTTGCTAGAGGCAAGTACATCTACATACTCATTTACTGTCTTTTAATGCTAGAACATGTATTAACCCTATTAAAAGACTGATTCTTGAGGTAGCAAGTTATGTCTTCACATGTTGTATCACTTTCAGTACCGGCCATGTTTAGTACAGCTCTTATATCTTCACATGCTTCTTACGGGTTCTCAGTACAAGTTTCACTATGCTTTAGACTGCTCTGAGTATTCACATGTTTTTACTGCTCTCGTATCTCCCACATGTTAAATAACGGGTTAAGGGGAAACTATTAGTAGTGTACGTGAACATGACCCCCTTCTCCGTATGTACTTACCGCGCTCGGGGACATTCTATATGCGACCTTGCCGTATGTTTCTGAATCTCGCGTTTGTGTATGGATATACACCGATGCCGTTCGTGCACGTGTGGGCACACCAGAAAAACTTGATATGTACCACAGTACATCCTGAATCACCTATTGACCGATTCACGTACATGCTACGGTTTTAAACTTTTAAACTATATGTGGTCATTTGTAGAAATGACAAATTAAACCATGATATGCCATGTTACTATGATACTATGATCCCAGTTGTACCATGAGGCCATGTTTTCAGTATTTCCTGTTTGTAGACTTATCACACCATGTTTCTTGTTGTACATCTCTTTCATTATATGTTCAGCACTTTAGTTGTAGAGGTTGTACTTGCTCCCGTCCTGACAGGATAACGTTGTAGGTATACTTACTGAGGAGGAGTTGCTCTGTGATTCGTATTATGGAGTTACTGCCGAGGACCCGGTTTTGCCATACGAGGATGTTCCTGCGGGGAGACTCGTCTAGTTTGCGTAGCTGCTTGGGATACTTAGTGTAGTCATGTATTAGACTATACCATTTTGTAACTGGACATGTATCCAGTTTTACATTTCAGTTTACTTGTACTTGGATATTTCACTATATACGACGACTTTTGTGTTTGGAGCATTTATGATTCTTCTTCATTTATAGAACTGTTAGCACATTTAGTCTGGTCTTGTTATCTCTAGAACAGCTTACTGCGCTTTATCTTAAGCGTAGGCTGGACATGGCTCGGCCCGGCCCAACAATTTGGGTAACGGGTCGTGACATTGCGGCCCTTGCCGCCTAGCGGCCCTTGCTACTTTGATCACCAGCTGACCCAATCAAGACTTGTGAATGTTAGTGTCACTCAACCAACTTTGTCTTGCGGCGGTTTCCCGACTTAAACTCAAACAACTCAACCAACTTAAGCAACTTATGTGCCGACAACTCAAAACTCGACACCACATCTCGTGCCGAAGCACGACACCTATGTTGAAACCCAATCTTAGGCCCAAACTTTGTGTTCAAACTGTACACACCTTCAACTCGACTCAATCCAAAGGCATACACGCGGATAGCCGCTATTTTGCCGACATCTATATGAACTTGGCCACTAGCATCACAAGCTATACCTTGACATATAGTGTTGTTAATCGTGATCCTTTCGACGCAAGTAGCTAGCCCCGTCGCAAGTCCCCGCTTAACATGTGCCAAAATCTTACGCACGACGATACCCTGTTTCCTCCTAGGCCGAGTCGGTCCCATGGCCCAGGGTTGCCGTTCGAGGATTCATCGCCCTTGTCGACATGTTGTCAAATGACCATGCAAGACTCGACACAAACTGACGTCTCACACAGTCATTCCTCGACCAAAACCAAGACTTCTTTCCTTGAGACCCCTCGACGACCCACGGTCGCGAGCATTCCTTCCTTGAGACCCCTCGACGACCCACGATCGCGAGCATTTTCTTCCTTGTTACCCTATCATTTGGTTCAACTCATGAATTCCTATTTGATATCCCTTTCTCAAAACCCACTTTGAATCACTTATAGTCCTTGTCTTAAACACTAAGTCCGTGCATCGTACCTTAAGCCAATCGTGCTCTACGCGACACTCCTGCCCAAGTCGACGGGCCTTGAGATCGTAGGACTACTTAACTTGACAAACCGCGAAGGAGCGAGACAGTGCTTGTAATGTCTTAGGTCGACCGGCATAACTTTGCCTAACTTAACTTCGCAACAACTTAAAGAGCAAAGGTTGCGTCAAGCTTTGCCTTAATGGATCGTGCCGTGCACGCATCCAACTTGAACGACCAAGTCACTCGGGTGCCTAGACTTAGGTCACAAGCCGCTCAACGCAACTTAACTCATGGGCAAGCCAAGGCTATGCCAAGCCTTGGACGACGGGACCGTGCATGCTTTATGAAGCATTCATGCGGGCGATGCCTATGACTTAGGCAAGTTCATAGTTTTGTGTCGAAGACCAACTTTCCTTCTTCCAAGCCGCGGGACGAAGGACTGAGTATCATTTTCAAAGCACGCCATGCACCAACTCTAAGCCGACCATTGGACCTTTCCATATTCTAACTCAATTCGACCCGTCGGGATTATTTCCATTAGCTATGTGGATTCGTCTATTTTATTATCAAGCCTACTTGTGCAAGTTAAAAACATGTGATTTATTATGTGAAGGCTAAGATGAGGCAAGTTTACCGAAACTATCCCACCTGAGTGAGCGATCGCCTCGATCGAGCGATGTCTTCGTGCAGCTGTTGTAAGACTAAGTCCGAACGTCGTCGGCATTTCGATTCCTCCGATTGACTGAGCGGGACGGGACACTACATCATACACCACTCAGAAAAAGTTTCGTCCTCGAAACTAACTGAGTACACTTATCGACTTATCACTCGACTCAACATCCTACATTTCTCGCACACATTTTTCCTATGCATTTCTCAAATCCGAGCCACGTTCGTGCCACCCTCAATCCTTTCTTCAAAACTTACGATCTCAAAATCTTCGATACTTCTCCGTTCCTCAAATCTCACTTGAATTCAACGTATCACTTAGTATGGATCGTGCACATATCTTAGGCGTCCCCAAAATACATATATTTCAACCAAGCCTCGTGATAGCGAATCCCGCCATCACCACTCGAGTCGGATCGTGCACGCATTCAAGCGTCCTTGATATACATGCATGTCAACCGAGCCTCATGAGTGGTGCCTTCACCATTCCTATCGCTCCGTACTGGAACGTCTGCCTAACAGCTAGGCTATATTTTTCCGTCAGTATTGGAATCATAGTTTCCAAACAACGATATTAACATTGACCCCATCCTAAGGTCAAACCAAGTTGATAGTACGGGGTTTTCTACCCAAGCTCGTATCACTCCGATTTCTAAACATCGAGCATCGATTTCCTACGCACATCCCAATATTTTGTCGTACGGGGTCCGAGTCGTTCAGCAAAGCCATCCTACAAATAACTCACGTTTCAACCAAATCTTTAACGTATAGATATCGCTCGTCCATCAAGCCATTTTGCATAGTCTATTTCTTCAAACTAATACGCCTATCAATCCTTCTCGAATCAAGCACGCTATGACACAAATTGTCACTATCCAAAATTTTATATTCCATATTCCCTAAATCATCTATTCCAGTTCACGTAATCGATCACAAGGTCGTCTGACTTAACAATGCGTTGCGCCCCGATCTCACGCGAGTCAGATTATCCACGGTGGACATGAATCACCATGCATGCTCCCGCGAGATAATTATCTTCATCGGAACGTAACTCTTGTTTTGCGTCTAGACTAATTCATTTTCGATGCACGGATTGGACCTACTCAATCCTCAAGTTTATTTTATTCATCAATCGTAAGTCTAAACATTCACGAATTTTCCTTCGCATCAAACCGACAAGTCGAGACAATCAAAGTTGCCGCATCCTGATTTTTCGAGTTTGACCATTCCCGCGACATGAATCACCATGTCAGCGCTCACGCGGAACGATCGCCTCAAATATGACGCAATGCATGTGCGAGACTGGAGTTGCGCTCGTGCAAGACAAGAATGTCGACGGTGTGGTTATCCGCGTAACCATCAAGACATAATCATTTTCATCCAACATTCCTCTCAATCAAAGTCCTAAGTACTGCATCCAACCGAACAATAACACTTGCACGATCGTCATTCATCGAGTCAGAGTACCCCCGAGTTATCGTATATCGATCTTTGATACGCCTCAATACCATCGATGATGTGCGTAACCTGACGATCTTTCTTTGCAACCAATTTCGAGTCGTACGAATGATGCTATCGTCCGACTGGATAATCTCCTCGACATTCAATTCAAGTTCGATCATTATCCCTCGAATCATTCACAACATCAATTTCCTCAAATCGTATCATTCCTTTGCTAACTCAAATCATCGAGCAACATTTAATCCAATCCTTAGAGTCATTCGCGTAACTTCAAAATCAAACCTTTCATGCACGCTAATATCTACCTGTCGTGCTAACTTTTCGTTTACGATTCTTATCGATTTCCTCGATCAAGTCATCCATTCGCACACCTTAACTTTTTCTCGATTTGATTTGCCTACTCTATCATTTTAGCGTTTCATACTTACGCAATCTTTAATCCCGTGCACGTTCCGTGCGCGTCAATTCTAGGTTGTTCGAATCTACTCGTCAAACTTCAAGACTAAAACTTATTCATCGATACTCAATCTATGGCTTTGCATATGTACGACGCTTGTTGATAGACTCGCCGACACCCTGAATCCTCAATCGATCGATAGACATTCCTGAGACTATCGCATACACCACTCAGGAATGAAGTCGTTCAACAAATCCTCAAAACTATCATTCGAATCAAAATCGACTTCTTCGAATCCCGTTCGAACCATTCCTCGAATTTCCAGTACGCTCATCTACATCGCACCGACGTTATCGTCGCTCGATAGCACCCCTATCGATAGTCATCTTATTTACTCAATTGAGTCCAACTCATTCCCGTCCAACATAATTCGAATCCCGCACTCGACTTTTCTAAGGTCGACGTAATCCTTGGTGTATATGCCCAGCCCGACTTAGCCAACCGTGCTTACGTGAACCATCTTTTTGTTTTATCAAAAACTGTTCTCCTATATTTTGCAAAATAGTTAGACTTATTGTATGGACATCCCGTGGGACAATTGAGAGAGAGCGCACCAACGATATCAACTTGCGGAAGCACAATTCAGAGTTTGCAAAAATACAGAGTTAAAAAATTCAATCGAATGTCCAAGGACGTAAAGTCGTGCTCTGATACCATTATGTCACGCCCCCGCTCCCGTAGGAGCGATCGTCCTCGCTAAGGCGTGATGCCGCACGAGCCTAGATTGTGCTCGTGCAAGGCGGGTTCCATAACGGCCGATTTCAGCGGCTGCGATGGGGTCGTCGCACAGAAGTCCCAAGCAGAGATATTGAATAATAGCAACGGAAATTAAGAACAAACACAAGTTATTCAAAGAAGCTCTTTATTGATATTGAAACAACGGTTACATTGGGGGCGCAAGGCCAAGATTACAATCACTCAAGCTCACTCTTCTCATATTTTACAAGTTCACTCAGCTCTCTCTCATCTCTCAAATACAAGTCTCACTTGAACCAGCGGAAGCTTCGGAAGGCGATGTCCATATATTATGTCCCGTATAAGTCTTTCTCCATGCGGTCGCACGCTTCGAATCGCCAAGGAACTCCGTGCCTCGACGCATCCAAGCGAGCTCCGCGCCACAAGCTTCTACCTGTGCCTGCACATGAAAACTATGTGGGTGTCAGTACTCAACTGTACCGGTGGAATAAGCTCTTCGTCCACCCATACAAACCCAACACGTTTGATTTACTTTTGTGCAACTTAGTCCCCTTTATGATTGTCTTTCTACTCTTGCCTTAGGATCAGTTTTAGGACCGACGCCTTGGCCTATTCTGTGTTTCTAGACCATCTCGTGCTTGCAACGACAATGTTAACTCATACCTTGCCTCAAGATCCTTCTTGTGCCAACAACGTTAACCTATCGAGTCGTGTTTGCCTTACGGCTTAAAATCAGAGACGCAACTACGCGATGAAGCTCCATTTTTTGTGTGACCGTGCTACAAACCCTTGCTGAGGCCGTGCCTCGCAATTCAGAGAGACTTAACCATATCGCCGCCTCGCGGCCCTTGCCACCTAGCGGCCATTGCTACTTTTATCACCAACTGACCCAATCAAGACTTGTGAATATTAGTGTCACTCAACCAACTTTGCCTTGCTGCGGTTTCCCGACTTAAACTCAAACAACTCAACCAACTTAAGCAACTTATGTGCCGATAACTCAAGACTCGACACCATATCTCGCGCCGAAGCACGACACCTATGTTGAAACCCAATCTTAGGCCCAAACTTTGTGTTCAAACTGTACACACCTTCAACTCGACTCAATCCAAAGGCATACACGCGGATAGCCGTTATTTTGCCGACATCTATATGAACTTGGCCACTAGCATCACAAGCTATACCTTGACGTATAGTGTTGTTAATCGGGATCCTTTCGACGCAAGTAGCTAGCCCCGTCGCAAGTCTCCGCTTAACCTGTGCCAAAACCTTATGCACGACTATACCATGTTTTCTCCTAGGCCGAGTCGGTCCCATGGCCCAGGTGTCACGACCCGTTACCCAAATTGTTGGGCCGGGCCGAGCCATGTCCAGCCTACGCTTAAGATAAAGCGCAGTAAGCTGTTCTAGAGATAACAAGATAAGACTAAATGTGCTAACAGTTCTATAAGTGAAGAAGAATCATAAATGCTCCAAACACAAAAGTCATCTCATATATATAGAAATAAGTCCAAAGTACAAGTCTAAAATGTAAAACTGGATACATGTCCAGTTACAAAATACGTAGTCTAATACATGACTACACTAAGTATCCCAAGTGACTATGCAAACTAGGCGAGTCTCCCCGTAGGAACATCCTCGCATGGCAAAACCGGGTCCTCGGTAGTGACTCCATAATACGAATCACAGAGCAACTCCTCCTCAGTAAGTATACCTACAACGTTATCCTGTCAGGACGGGAGCAAGTAGAGCAAGTACTGTTCTCTAGCAAACTGAATATACAAAGCATGAACAGGAAGGTAATAAACTGGAATCATGGCATATCATGGTTTAATTGGTTCTTTTTAGGAATGACAACATATAGTTTAAAAGTTTAAAACTGTAGCATGTACGTGAATCGGTCAATAGGTGAATAGGATGTACAGCGGCACATATCAAGTTTTTCTGGCATGCACATACGTGCACGAACGGCATCGGTGTATATCCATACACAAACGCGAGATCAGAACCTACGGCAAGGTTACATATAGAATATCCCCGAGCACGGTAAATACATACGGAGAAGGGGGTCATGATCACGTACACTACTAGCAGTTTCCCCTTAACCCGTTATTTTAAACATGTGAGAGATATAAAAACAGTAATAACATGTGGGAGATACGAGAGCGATATAACGCATGTGAGAGATATGAGATACTGTCCTAAACATGGTAGAGACTGAAAGTAATACAACATATAAAGTTCTAACTTGCTACCCCAAGGATCAGCATTTAACATGGTTGGTAAGTCGCAGTTTATTGTTCTAGCAGTATGTAAAGTTCATAGAAAGTACTTGCCTCTAGCAAAGCAAAACAAAACAAGCTGCGATAAATGTGCTATGGATGTCCGGTAACTCGTCACTGTAGAAGTAAATACAACAACTTAGTTTTACACTAAGCTAAAATACTAGGACACTAATTGGTGAAACACGACTTGTGATTGGGCACCTAGCCAAAATGATGACTTGGCATAGGAGACCAATGTGGGGTGACACACTATGTTAACTAACTTTCTAGGGTCTTTACACTAGTGAGGGATGGGGTTCAACACGACTAAAACTCCAAATAACACAAAAAGCTACAAGTCGTAATTAATCAATAAATAAATCAAAAGATCATTATGTTCTAACAATTTTTGAAGTAGACAAAAAGCCTAGTTTTTCTTAAAGTAAAGTACTAAAGTGATCCATGTTAATCATAGAAATTTATTATAATTTTTCTGGAATTTATTAACCAGTACAAATATTTTATAAAAATCAGTTTTCCTAAGTATACAGAAAATGAGTTTTGGTTTCATATGCCAAACTAGTGGCAAACCAGTAAATTAAATACTACAAAAATTATACTAAATTAGCTAACTTAACATAGTATCTAAACACTATTTTTCCATAATTTTAGCAGTACTTTAAGTATTTTTAGAAAATCAAAAACAGCATTCCACACAATAATTAATTATCTGTGTATTTTGTCCATGTATATAATTTGAACCAAAGTTCAAATACAGGACCCAAGGCCATGAATCAAGTCCAATATGACTTGTACAGGTCTTAAATGTGTGAAAACACATTTGGGCCCAAATACCCATGCTAGACCTGGATACCAAATGGTTGCAGTAATTTAAATACAATAAAAATACAATTTGGTAATAGTCAAACTAAATATTATTATTTTAATAAGGTAAAGTTTTACATAGTAACTATAAAAGTATGAATATTATTTTATAAAGATAATTTACACTAAGTTAAGTGAAATACAAAAATAATATATATATATATATATATATATATATACATAAATATAGGGATATTTATACATATAAGAAAATACCCAACTATATATTATATATATGTATACAAATATATATATATATATATATATATATATATATATATATATATATATATATATATATATATATATATATATATATATATATATATATATATACATATAAGAAAATACTTCAACTATATAATATATATATATATACAAAAAAATAATGTATACATATACATATAATAGTATATATATAATAATAATATATATATACACAAGGAAATATATATATACATAAATAATATGTATACATATACATATATATATAATATACATACATAAAATAATAAAGTATAAAGATGAAGTATATATATATATATATATATATATATATATATATATATATATATATATATATATATATATATATATATATATATATATATATATATATATATATATATAATAGCAAGTATATATACATAAATATAGTATATATAGTAATACATATATATATACAAATATATGTATATACATATATATATAAAAGAAAAAAGAAAAAGGAAAGAAAAAGAAAAAGGGAAACAAAGGCAGCCAGGGGGACTCGAACCCAGGCCAACACAGCGCGCGCGGGGGGGGGGGGGGGGGGGGGGGGGTTTATGTCGAGTCGGGCTGGCTAGGGGGTCAGCCCGCTGGGTTTGTTAGAGTAAGGGTTTTGTTTAATTTATTTAGGTTCGGTTTAATTATTATACAAAAAAAAAAAATCGACCCTGTGTCCTGACAGTTAGGGACACAGGTATCCTCGTGTCCTAGGCCTGCACGACATGCACGAGTTCAATCTCGCGTGTCCAGTTCTGTCGAAATGTTCGCCAGGACACGGCGAACCACATACACGTGTACGAGACACGCACGACACAGTCTCGTGACTGTTACCTGTGTGTCCGACTTCTCAAAGAAGTTTCGAAGGCGGAGGCGGCGGCTAGGGGCGTCGGGACGGTGGCGCTCCAGTGGCGCTGCGTCCAGCTCGGCAAGGCGAAGCGGATGGCGGTGGTGGCGACCGTCGACGACGAGTGGTGAGGCGGGGGTGGTGTGTCGCCGGAGTTAGGGTTAGGTCTAGGGTTTTGTGGGAGAACGGGGGCTGTGGCGGTCGTCGGTGGTCGGGGATGTGGTAGCTAGGTCGGGGGGGTTGCAGGGGTGTAAATAGGGGGAATCGAGGTGGTCGGGCAGTCGGGAAAGGCGGGGGCAGGGCGGTTGTGTCGGTCGGGACAGCCGAGTGGGTCAACGGGGGTGGGTGAGAGCCAGAGGAGAGAGAGAGTGTCGTATGAGGGGGGGGGGGTTTGGGTAGTTTGCAATAGGGCCCTTGGGAATTAGGAAATTGTATAAGGAGTTTTTACGGTATAAAATGCAAAATAACATTTGCATTCCTTAATTAAAACCAAATTTCTAATTACAAACTGATATAAACAACATTTCAAAAAATTGCAGAATGATATTAAAACTATTTAGAAAATTACATATTGATATTTTCTACTTAAAAACTCATTTAAAAATTATAGAAAAATTCCAAAAAATTTCCTAACAATTATTTAAGGCTATAAATGACATAAAAATTTAATTAACACTAATTAAAAATGAATTTAAAAAAACAGGGGCTTACAAGTCTTCCCTCCTTGAAAAATTTCGTCCTCGAAATTCACAAGGATTGAAGACCCAACAATATTCTAACATAGCAAGCAATGCAACAAATGACTAAGGCTACAATCAAAACTAACCTCCCGAAACCTGTTTCGGCTCCGGCTCAAGGACTAGGCTATAAGTCTTCCCCTGGGGTCCCTTGGCTACTGGGCAGTCCCGAATCTGATGGATGGCAGACCCACAAGCTAAATACTGCCCCAATCTCTTCCTACAAACGAAAGCGTCGTGGCCTACCCTTCTACAGAATGAACATATAGTCCCCTTCTGCTGCTGCTGAGGTCCCGGGGCTCTAACTGGCTGGGTCGGGTGATGTGATGTAGGGGGACGGTAAGTCTGCTGGGGTGGCGTCGGTGCTCTCTGCTGGAAAGCCTGACGCTTGGACGGTTCCTCATGATGTACAGAAGCCGGCCTCTTGCATGACAGAAGACGCTCCTCGATGCTCCGGACTAACTCTAGGCTCTGGTAGTAGTCAGTCATTCCGTTCGCCACTATAAGAATGCCAATGTCTGGAACTAGACCATGGCAAAACCTACGGGTCATCTCCTCTGGATCAGCAACCAGACTAGGAGCGAAACGGCTCAGGCGACTAAACTCTGCCGCATACTCGTCAACAGAACGGTTCCCCTGCTGGATGTTCTGGAATCGTAGCCCCATGGCTACTCTAGCAGTGGTCGAGAAGAACTTCTTCTTGAACTGGGTCTTGAACTGGTCCCAGGTGGCTCTACCTCTCGCGAACAACGGCTCATTCCTGAACCAGACTCCGGCTAAGTCTATTAGCAGAAATCCTGCTGCCTCGACCTGAAGGTCATCTGGCATCCTAACTCCCAGAAGCTTCCTCTCTACCGAATCTAGCCAGTCATCAGCTACTACTATGCCCTCAGTCCCTGAGAACTCCTTGGGATTCAGACCTATGAAGTCCTTGATCGTCCCCGCTTTCTGCCGTGGCTCTACAGGTGGTGGGACCACGGGACGTCCCTCAGAACGCTCCATGCTCTGGCGGAGTAGGGTAGTCTGCTCCTGATGGGTTGTTAGGAACCCCTGGATCAGTGTGAGCAGCTGGGTTCCGTCGAGTGTGACGGAAGCCTGGGTGGGTATAGTGATAGGGGGTGGTGGAAGTATCGGGTCCTGCCGGGCCTGTGATGTGGAAGGTGGTATCTGGGTCTGTGGATCTGTAGAGTGGGGGAATGTGGTAGGTGGAGGTGTATCAGTCAACTGGTCAGCTGACTGGATATGGAGGGCCCCATTCTCGGGGGTAACATACTGGGATGAACGAGTAAGCACCATCTAAATTACACATAAAAGACTTATAAGGACTTGTTTAAAGTAAGCAATCATATGCAAGAAATCTAATTATAATAGCAAACATGTGATGTATTTCCTATGTTGCAATCCTAGCATTCCTCTAAGTGTTCTAAGCGTCTTTCCTAATGTTGTCTAATTACCTTAAGTTCCTAATTGCAGGCATGCTTGGTACAATAACGTAACTAAACAGTTTAGTCAGGACCTGCATGGGCCACCACTAAAAACATGTCACGACCCGTTACCCAAATTGTTGGGCCGGGCCGAGCCATGTCCAGCCTACGCTTAAGATAAAGCGCAGTAAGCTGTTCTAGAGATAACAAGATAAGACTAAATGTGCTAACAGTTCTATAAGTGAAGAAGAATCATAAATGCTCCAAACACAAAAGTCATCTCATATATATAGAAATAAGTCCAAAGTACAAGTCTGAAATGTAAAACTGGTGTCACGCCCCAGAACCAGAATACTGGAGAGCGGGGGCAGACATAGCCAGCTACGTATAATGAAATGGAATCCATCTCACCATACGGTCACGGCTGTCTAGATATGCGAGGGTTTATCTACAAGCCATCAGTCTCTTAAGGTCATAAATTATCCTATCGTCTCAATCTCAACCAACTAATAATAATCACAAGATATCAGATCACCAAATATACAATTGTAAGGCGTCCCAAACATTACATATCCAGATGATCATGAAGCTAGTCGTACAAAATGTAAGGACTAGCAAGAGTTAAGTCATACATGATCAACCTCGAGTTGCCAATTATGCTTACAGCCCGTAGGCAGACAGTAAATAAAAGTGCATCGAGCTAACAGGTGCTCGTCGGCTAAACGCCTCAAAAGAATAATTTTTACAATAGAGTGAGCGAAACAAAATAGAAAACCTACTCGTTGCCCGGGTTCCGTCTAGTGTTCACCATTGGGCTGGAAGACAGGTAGATCCTTTGCTGCCGCTCCGGTATCTGGCCATACAAAACCAGCTGGGTCAGACCCCAGAAAGAGCAAGTGCCACAAAGGAGGCCACAAAATGAGAACAAAAGCCAGCAAATTAGCACAATAATATAATTACATAATAAAAGGCAGTAGTTTAAGAAAAGCATGATGGGTAATTATAAAAGACAATCTTGTATAGAATCACTAAAAGACAGGACATATGGAAAAGCATGACAGGATGATATACGATGAGATAACCATGGGACTATTCAGATAGCTAGGTTACAACCCGTAAACCAAACAAGGACCGGGGTTGTAACCCTTCGTCTAAACGGAACTTGGTTTCTCTCACCATTTATCGGCAAGATAAATATAAGAAATCAGGTCAAGTAACAATCTGGAGTAACAATCATTATAGTGACAATCTGGAGTGACAATCATTATAGTGACAATCTGGAGTGACAATCATTATAGTGACAATCTTTCAATCATTCTGGTACAATCTTACAATCAATCAATTCTAGACCATACTATACTGGACTAGACCCCATCCAAGCAATCATGGCCAATTATTGCCTACGACTTTCTACATTAACTAACTAAGGTTATCACAAGCCTAGTTACTAGCAAGATGCAATGAGATGTCCCTCCAGCCACAAGCCCTGCAGCTAATCCAGGTTATCCAGGCGATTTGAATTCATTAAGCAGTTATCAATAATTATGTGCCCCACACGACGGTGAGCTGGAAATGTGCCCTACTCGACGGCAGGCTACAAGTCCAAACAATTGCGGCCGGGATAACGGGATTGCCTGTAACTGGGGAAATCTCTCATGACTACTGAATTATTCTTGTTATTAGCCTTAATCCATTTTAGTAGGTACTCCTGACCGTGGTACTCAAGAGTCCCATCCTAGACATGATGCAAGACTGGACAAGTGGATTTAACAAGCAAGCAAGAAAGAACCACCCACGGTGTCAAGGTAGGTCAAGTTAAGTTATCAAGTCAAGTCAAGTCAAGTCAGGAGTGCGCCGCCACGGGCCACTATCAAGTCAGGTTGGTCATGTCAAGAGTGCACCACTACGGGTCACTGTCGTGTTATGCTAGTTCTTGCCATACCCAGCCATGTACAATAGTCATTCCAAACATATTAAGTAAAATCAAGTTCATGACAAAAGGCGTAAGGATATAAAATGGGCATAAAATATCTAATAAAATATCAATATACAGGACTACTATGGAAGATCCAGGCCTAAGGAAAATAAAACCAAATCTCCATAATTGGACAGATTGCGCAAGGGTCCCTGGGGTCGGGTTGCGCAGGAGTCAGTGCGCCAGGGGCCAACTGCGCAGGGGTGAGCTGCGCAGGGTACCAACTGCGCAGGGGTGGATGGCGCAGCAGATGGTTTACGCTAGATCAGGTTGCGCAGGAATGGATGGCACAGGGTCAGATTGCGCAGGGACGGACTGCGCATGGATGGATTGCGCAGAAAATGGACTGCGCATGGATGGATTGCGCAAGAACAGACTGCGCAAGAATCCATGCGCACTCGGGTTGAGCGCAGTTCGCCAAGAGACAAGCTGCGCAGTCGGCACTGTGCTAAAGAGCGCTGGCCGAGGGGGATGCGCAATCCAGCACTGTACTAAAGAGCGCAGGCTGCTGTCTTCTTCTCCAGGCCGAGAAGAAGACTCCAAGAACTCCAAAGTTCAAAACTTCATAACTTGATCAAATCAAAACGAAATTTAGATTTTCAAAGCTCTAACTTGAGTAAAATTGAATTCTCTTCCACATGGAAGCATCAAAACAAACTAAAATCCAAGTTAAATAGATCAAAATTATGCAAATCCGAAAATAGTAAAAACCTAGATCTAGAACAATAGAAACTCCAAATCACAAAATGTCAAGTTCTAATGTTGATCTCCATGGCCTAATCTAGCTAATAGACAAATAAAAAGTGATTCTCATGTGGTGGCAAGGTGCACTTGCCTATGGTGTGGAGAGTGGTGTAGAGGAAGGAAGAAGAAGAAGAAACAAATAGAAATAATGAGGAGAGAGAAAAGTAGGTGGGATTTATGATGGTGGTTGTGATGGAATGGAAGTGGAGAATAGGCTAAGGTGTTCCACTCATGATGAACCAAACCAACTCCACAAAATAAAACCAAGCCATGGTCCAAAACCCATTTACGAGAAACCAAATCCACAAGTTGAGAAAATAAAATACGTGCCAAAATCAAATTACGAGTACAATACGAAATACAGGAAATACGGAAAATGAGGGTGACAACTCTACCCACCTTAAAAGAATTTCGTCCTCGGAATTTAATCAGGGAGCTAGAGATTGCCACGACAAGCTACACTAAGCACAGACAAGCTACACTAAGCAGTTCAGTCATACAATCATTCAATGCAAGCAAGGAAGGGAAAACGTAAGGCATAAGAAAGACATTACACCTTACGAGTCAAACAAGTCGGGATATCGTGATTCGGTTATCATCCTCACACTCCCACGTTTGACTCTTCCAAGGAGCGATGAACTCAAGTAACATGAACTAAACTGATAGTCTTGCGCTTGAGGTCTCTCCCCTTGGTCAAACATGGACACGGGCCTCTCCTCATACGAAAAGGTTGGTACCAATAACCGTTTTCAAATGATCTAGGATATGGCTCGGACCCAGGATATACCGTTGTAATTAGGACACATGAAACATGACACGTGTCCTGCATAACGACGGCGGAAAGCAAGACAATAGGTCACAGATACCTCTCTGTCGATTCTGGATCTGGGCCTGGGCCAGGGCGAACTGCTGAGGCCTCTGCTGCTGGAAGGCCTGGGCCTGAGTCGGCAATGGCCTCGGAGGCTGGTACTGCTGCTGAAATACTTGGGCCTGAGGCGGCAATGGCCTCGGCAACTGTTGCTGCTGCTGGACTGGTACTGGAGCTGGTGCTGGTGCTGGTCCCCTAACCGAGGGGCTAGATACTGTTGATGCTGAATCGACTCTGAATGGGCAGGACCCCACCCTATGGTCCGGTGCCCCACACAATAAATACAATCCCAACGCCTTGCGACACTCTGACACAACGTGTCCAAGCTTCCCACAATAAGAACAACCCTCGACGGAAGGCTGCGCTTGCTTCTGTTTCTGCGGAGGGTACGTCGGGGTTGAATGCTAAACCGACGTTACTGAGGCCGCCCGCCTCGGAGCTCCGATAGTCAAAGCCCTAGCTGCCGGGGCTGGTGCTGAAGACTGATTCATTTGACTGTGGGACCGCTTCCGACCTCCGGTCCTATCCACAATCCTCTGGGAGGTATACTCGTGCCTCCTAGCTGCTCGCAAGACGGCATCAAAAGTTCTGTGCTCGAACTGCTCTACTGCCAATATGATCTCCAAGTGGAGCCCCTGCTGGAACCGCTGGGCTCTATCAAACTCGGTCGCCACCAAGGTGGGAGCAAACCGACTGAGTCTGGAAAACTCCGATGCATAACTGTCGACCGTCCTGCCTCCTTGCTTCAAGTTGGCAAATCTGGTCTGCAGGTCATATCGAGCCACCGCGTCGAAATACTTGGTCTGGAATCTTTCACTAAACACTGTCCAGGGAACAGGTGCTATCAATCCTACCGCTTGCATGGCCCACCAGTTGCGGGCTAGATCTAATAACTGCAGGCGCACCACCGCCACCTTCTCGTCTTCTGGAGTCTTCGCGGCCTCTAGAATAACTTCTGTATCCTGGAGCCAAGCATCTGCGGTAATGGCATCCTCGGTGCCATCGAAGAATGGAGGGTTCATGCGCTTGAAACTGTTGGCTGCACTGTTTCCCGGATGACCGCCTCTGTTCAGAGCATCTTGTACTGCCTGGTGCAATGCATCACCTCGGCGATCTTGAGAAGCTAATAATGATCTGATGAGACCTTCCAAAGTGCCATCATCAGGCTCTACTGGCTGAACTGGGGGCACTGGTCCTTCAGAAGGCATGGCTCGAGAGGCGGCTTCTGAGGACTGAGCTTGATCTTCTTGCTGTTGCTGGGCTGCTGGCTGGGCTCCTTCCGGCTGATCAACATGAACGATGTCACTGAAGCAATGACATCAGGGATATTAAAGAAGGACCAGGATAGAACAATGATGCAAGCAATGTTATCAAGTCAGGGATCCAAGGAGATAAGAAGATACGAGTGAAGATCAAAGGCGAGTACAGATTGAGACATCTATCTGGTAAACCTCCACATATCTTGATTGACAAGACCTGCATGGGCCACCACTTAAACCATGTCACGCCCCAGAACTAGAATACTGGAGAGCGGGGGCAGACATAGCCAGCTACGTATAATGAAATAGAATCCATCTCACCATACGGTCACGGCTGTCTAGATATGCGAGGGTTTGTCTACAAGCCATCAGTCTCTTAAGGTCATAAATTATCCTATCGTCTCAATCTCAACCAACTAATAATAATCACAAGATATCAGATCACCAAATATACAATTGTAAGGCGTCCCAAACATTACATATCCAGATGATCATGAAGCTAGTCGTACAAAATGTAAGGACTAACAAGAGTTAAGTCATACATGATCAACCTTGAGTTGCCAATCATGCTTACAGCCCGTAGGCAGACAGTAAATAAAAGTGCATCGAGCTAACAGGTGCTCGTCGACTAAACGCCTCAAAAGAATAATTTTTACAATAGAGTGAGCGAAACAAAATAGAAAACCCACTCGTTGTCCGGGTTCCGTCTAGTGTTCACCATTGGGCTGGAAGACAGGTAGATCCTTTGCTGTCGCTCCGATATCTGGCCATACAAAACCAGCTGGGTCAGACCCCAGAAAGAGCAAGTGCCACAAAGGAGGCCACAAAATGAGAACAAAAGCCAGCAAATTAGCACAATAATATAATTACATAATAAAAGGCAGTAGTTTAAGAAAAGTATGATGGGTAATTATAAAAGACAATCTTGTATAAAATCACTAAAAGACAGGACATATGGAAAAGCATGACAGGATGATATACGATGAGATAACCATGGGACTATTCAGATAGCTAGGTTACAACCCGTAAACCAAACAAGGACCGGGGTTGTAACCCTTCGTCTGAACGGAACTTGGTTTCTCTCACCATTTATCGGCAAGATAAATATAAGAAATCAGGTCAAGTAACAATCTGGAGTAACAATCATTATAGTGACAATCTTGAGTGACAATCATTATAGTGACAATCTGGAGTGACAATCATTATAGTGACAATCTTTCAATCATTCTGGTACAATCTTACAATCAATCAATTCTAGACCATACTATACTGGACTAGACCCCATCCAAGCAATCACGGCCAATTATTGCCTACGGCTTTCTACATTAACTAACTAGGGTTATCACAAGCCTAGTTACTAGCAAGATGCAATGAGATGTCCCTCCAGCCACAAGCCCTGCAGCTAATCCAGGTTATCCAGGCGATTTGAATTCATTAAGCAGTTATCAATAATTATGTGCCCCACACGACGGTGAGCTGGAAATGTACCCTACTCGACGGCAGGCTACAAGTCCAAACAATTGCGGCCGGGATAACGGGATTGCCTGTAACTGGTGAAATCTCTCATGACTACTGAATTATTCTTGTTATTAGCCTTAATCCATTTTAGTAGGTACTCCTGACCGTGGTACTCAAGAGTCCCATCCTAGACATGATGCAAGACTGGACAAGTGGATTTAACAAGCAAGCAAGAAAGAACCACCCACGGTGTCAAGGCAGGTCAAGTTAAGTTATCAAGTCAAGTCAAGTCAAGTCAGGAGTGCGCCGCCACGGGCCACTATCAAGTCAGGTTGGTCATGTCAAGAGTGCACCACTACGGGTTACTGTCGTGTTATGCTAGTTCTTGCCATACCCAGCCATGTACAATAGTCATTCCAAACATATTAAGTAAAATTAAGTTCATGACAAAAGGCGTAAGGATATAAAATGGGCATGAAATATCTAATAAAATATCAATATACAGGACTATGGAAGATCCAGGCCTAAGGAAAATAAAACCAAATCTCCATAATTGGACAGGTTGTGCAAGGGTCCCTGGGGTCGGGTTGCGCAGGAGTCAGTACGCCAGGGGCCAACTGCGCAGGGGTGAGCTGCGCAGGGTACCAACTGCGCAGGGGTGGATGGCACAGCAGATGGTTTGCGCTGGATCAGGTTGCGCAGGAATGGATGGCGCAGGGTCAGATTGCACAGGGACGGACTGCGCATGGATGGATTGCACAAAAATGGACTGCGCATGGATGGATTGCGCAGAAATGGACTGCGCATAGATGGATTGCGCAAGAACAGACTGCGCAAGAATCCATGCGCACTCGGGTTGAGTGCAGTTCGCCAAGAGGCAAGCTGCGCAGTCGGCGCTGCGCTAAAGAGCGCTGGCCGAGGGGGATGCGCAATACAGCACTGCGCTAAAGAGCGCAGGCTGCTGTCTTCTTCTCTAGGCCGAGAAGAAGACTCCAAGAACTCCAAAGTTCAAAACTTCATAACTTGATCAAATCAAAACGAAATTTAGATTTTCAAAGCTCTAACTTGAGTAAAAGTGAATTCTCTTCCACATGGAAGCATCAAAACAAACTAAAATCCAAGTTAAATAGATCAAAATCATGCAAATCCGAAAATAGTAAAAACCTAGATCTAGAACAATGGAAACTCCAAATCACAAAATGTCAAGTTCTAATGTTGATCTCCATGGCCTAATCTAGCTAGTAGACAAATAAAAGTGGTTCTCATGTGGTGGCAAGGTGCACTTGCCTATGGTATGGAGAGTGGTATAGAAGAAGGAAGAAGAAGAAGAAATAAATGGAAATAATGAGGAGAGAGAAAAGTAGGTGGGATTTATGATGGTGGTTGTGATGGAATGGAAGTGGAGAATAGGCTAAGGTGTTCCACTCATGATGAACCAAACCAACTCCACAAAATAAAACCAAGCCATGGTCCAAAACCGATTTACGAGAAACCAAATCCACAAGTTGAGAAAATAAAATACGTGCCAAAATTAAATTACGAGTACAATACGAAATACAGGAAATACGGAAAATGAGGGTGACAACTGGATACATGTCCAGTTACAAAATACGTAGTCTAATACATGACTACACTAAGTATCCCAAGTGACTATGCAAACTAGGCGAGTCTTCCCGCAGGAACATCCTCGCATGGCAAAACCGGGTCCTCGGCAGTGACTCCATAATACGAATCACAGAGCAACTCCTCCTCAGTAAGTATACCTACAACGTTATCCTGTCAGGACGGGAGCAAGTACTGTTCTCTAGCAAACTGAATATACAAAGCATGAACAGGAAGGTAATAAACTGGAATCATGGCATATCATGGTTTAATTGGTTCTTTTTAGGAATGACAACATATAGTTTAAAAGTTTAAAACTGTAGTATGTACGTGAATCGGTCAATAGGTGAATAGGATGTACAGCGGCACATATCAAGTTTTTCTGGCATGCACATACGTGCACGAACGGCATCGGTGTATATCCATACACAAACGCGAGATCAGAACCTACGGCAAGGTTACATATAGAATGTCCCCGAGCGCGGTAAATACATACGGAGAAGGGGGTCATGATCACGTACACTACTAGCAGTTTCCCCTTAACCCGTTATTTTAAACATGTGAGAGATATGAAAACAGTAATAACATGTGGGAGATACGAGAGCGATATAAAGCATGTGAGAGATATGAGATACTGTCCTAAACATGGTAGAGACTGAAAGTAATACAACATGTAAAGTTCTAACTTGCTACCCCAAGGATCAGCATTTAACATGGTTGGTAAGTCGTAGTTTATTGTTCTAGCAGTATGTAAAGTTCGTAGAAAGTACTTGCCTCTAGCAAAGCAAAACAAAACAAGCTGCGATAAATGTGCTATGGATGTCCGATAACTCGTCACTGTAGAAGTAAATACAACAACTTAGTTTTACACTAAGCTAAAATACTAGGACACTAATTGGTGAAACACGACTTGTGATTGGGCACCTAGCCAAAATGATGACTTGGCATAGGAGACCAATGTGGGGTGACACACTATGTTAACTAACTTTCTAGGGTCTTTACACTAGTGAGGGATGGGGTTCAACACGACTAAAACTCCAAATAACACAAAAAGCTACAAGTCGTAATTAATCAATAAATAAATCAAAAGATTATTATGTTCTAACAATTTTTGAAGTAGACAAAAAGCCTAGTTTTTCTTAAAGTAAAGTACTAAAGTGATCCTTGTTAATCATAGAAATTTATTATAATTTTTCTGTAATTTATTAACCAGTACAAATATTTTATAAAAATCAGTTTTCCTAAGTATACAGAAAATGAGTTTTGGTTTCATATGCCAAACTAGTGGCAAAACAGTAAATTAAATACTACAAAAATTATACTAAATTAGCTAACTTAACATAGTATCTAAAAACTATTTTTCCATAATTTTAGCAGTACTTTAAGTATTTTTAGAAAATCAAAAACAGCATTGAACACAATAATTAATTATCTGCGTATTTTGTCCATGTATATAATTTGAACCAAAGTTCAAATACAGGACCCAAGGCCATGAATCAAGTCCAATATGACTTGTACAAGTCTTGAATGTGTGAAAACACATTTGGGCCCAAATACCCATGCTTGGCCTGGACACCAAATGGTTGCAGTAATTTAAATACAATAAAAATACAATTTGGTAATAGTCAAACTAAATATTATTATTTTAATAAGGTAAAGTTTTACATAGTAACTATAAAAGTATGAATATTATTTTATAAAGATAATTTACACTAAGTTAAGTGAAATACAAAATAATATATATATATATATATACATAAATATAGGGATATTTATACATATAAGAAAATACCCAACTATATTATATATATATATATATATATATATATATATATATATATATATATATATATATATACATATAAGAAATACTTCAACTATATAATATATATATATATACAAAAAAATAATGTATACATATACATATAATAGTATATATATATAATAATATATATATACACAAGGAAATATATATATACATAAATATATATGTATACATAATACATATATATATATATATATATATATATATATATATATATATATATATATATATATATATATATATATATATACATACATACATACATAAAATAATAAAGTATAAAAGATGAAGTATATATATAAATATATATATATATATAAAAAAACAGCAGGTATATATACATAAATATAGTATATATAGTAATACATATATATACAAATATATGTATATACATATATATATAAATATATATATATAAAAGAAAAAGAAAAAGGAAAGAAAAAGAAAAAGGGAAACAAAGGCAGCCAGGGGGACTCGAACCCAGGCCAACACAGCGCGCAGGGGGGGTTTATGTCGAGTCGGGCTGGCCAGGGGGTCAGCCCGCTGGGTTTGTTAGAGTAAGGGTTTTGTTTAATTTATTTAGGTTCGGTTTAATTATTATACAAAAAAAATAATAAATCGACCCTGTGTCCTGACAGTTAGGGACACAGGTATCCTCGTGTCCTAGGCCTGCACGACACGCACGAGTTCAATCTCGCGTGTCCAGTTCTGTCGAAATGTTCGCCAGGACACGGCGAACCACATACACGTGTACGAGACACGCACGACACAGTCTCGTGACTGTTACCTGTGTGTCCGACTTCTCAAAGAAGTTTCGAAGGCGGAGGCGGCGGCTAGGGGCGTCGGGACGGTGGCGCTCCAGTGGCGCTGCGTCCAGCTCGGCAAGGCGAAGCGGATGGCGGTGGTGGCGACCGTCGACGACGAGTGGTGAGGCGGGGGTGGTGTGTCGCCGGAGTTAGGGTTAGGTCTAGGGTTTTGTGGGAGAACGGGGGCTGTGGCGGTCGTCGGTGGTCGGGGATGTGGTAGCTAGGTCGGGGGGGTTGCGGGGGTTTAAATTGGGGGGAATCGAGGCGGTCGGGCAGCCGGGAAAGGCGGGGGGGCAGGGCGGTTGTGTCGGTCGGGGCAGCCGAGTGGGTCAACGGGGGTGGGTGAGAGCCAGAGGAGAGAGAGTGTCGTGTGAGGGGGGGGGAGTTTGGGTAGTTTGCAATAGGGCCCTTGGGAATTAGGAAATTGCATAAGGAGTTTTTACAGTATAAAATACAAAATAACATTTGTATTCCTTAATTAAAACCAAATTCCTAATTACAAACTGATATAAACAACATTTCAAAAAATTGCAGAATGATATTAAAACTATTTAGAAAATTACATATTGATATTTTCTACTTAAAAACTCATTTAAAAATTATAGAAAAATTCCAAAAAATTTCCTAACAATTATTTAAGGCTATAAATGACATAAAAATTTAATTAACACTAATTAAAAATGAATTTAAAAAAAACATGGGCTTACACCAGGGTTGCCGTTCGAGGATTCATCGCCCTTGTCGACAAGTTGTCAAATGACCATGCAAGACTCGACACAAACTGACGTCTCACGCAGTCATTCCTCTACCAAAACCAAGACTTCTTTCCTTGAGACCCCTCGACGACCCACGGTCGCGAGCATTTCCTTCCTTGTTACCCTATCATTTGGTTCAACTCATGAATGCCTATTTGATATCCCTTTCTCAAAACCCACTTTGAATCACTTATAGTCCTTGCCTTAAACACTAAGTCCGTGCATCGTGCCTTAAGCCAATCGTGCTCTATGCGACACTCCTGCCCAAGTCGACGGGCCTTGAAATCGTAGGACTACTTAACTTGACAAACCGCGAAGGATCGGGACAGTGCTTGTAATGTCTTAGGTCGACCGGCATAACTTTGCCTAACTTAACTTCGCAACAACTTAACGAGCAAAGGCTGCGTCAAGCTTTGCCTTAACGGATCGTGCCGTGCACGCATCCAACTTGAACGACCAAGTCACTCGGGTGCCTAGACTTAGGTCACAAGCCGTTCAACGCAACTTAACTCATGGGCAAGCCAAGGCTATGCCAAGCCTTGGACGACGGGACCGTGTATGCTTTATGAAGCATTCATGCAGGCGACGCCTATGACTTAGGCAAGTTCATAGTTTTGTGTCGAAGACCAACTTTCCTTCTCCCAAGCCGCGGGACGAAGGACCGAGTGTCATTTTCAAAGCACGCCGTGCACCAACTCTAAGCCGACCGTTGGACATTTTCATATTCTAACTCAATTCGACCCGTCGGAATTATTTCCATTAGCTATATGGATTCCTCTCTTTTATTATCAAGCCTACTTGTACAAGTTGAAAACATGCGATTTATTATGTGAAGGCTAAGATGAGGCAAGTTCACCGAAACTACCCCACCTGAGCGAGCGATCGCCTCGACCAAGCGATGTCTTCGTGCAGCCGTTGCAAGGCTAAGTCCGAACGTCGTCGGCGTTTCGATTCCTCCGATTGACTGAGCAGGACGGGGCACTACAGCATGAAGGTGTACTAAATGGGTTATCCAACGAATGAGGTTTTACCCAAATTCTTATAGCCGATCGTAGTATTACATTAGATAGTTTACGTAGTCTGATTATTGACAGTTTTTCTCTTCGATATGAATTTATATTAAGACATATTTATGTTTCTCATTTTTTTACTATTAGATTGTGAACAAGTATGACAATTTGTTCTTGAAGTTAATTTGCAATCGCCGTTTAAGTATTTTTGTTACCCAAGTAGCACCAACACTTAAAATTATTTCTAAGTCAACGTGTTTCTAATTATTAAGGGGGTGCTAGTTCTTCTCGACAACTTCTAGCTCATGAAGAAGAACATTCATTAGATGTAGCTAGTAACGATGATTTTGATGATTTTCAAACTATTGAAAATAGTGATAATTTAATTGCAAATATAGGTGATGATTTTGATGATGATGTCAATAATAATACCACTCAAGAATTATTTGTCGGACAACCGTTTGCTAGCCGTTCTGCATTTAGAACTTTTATAAGTAATATTGCAATTGAGCACAAATTTACGTGTTCAATTAGTGGTATGAACAATTCGAAGGGAATTATCTATACATGTAATCAGCCATCTTGTAATTCGAGAGTATATGCTAAACGCACTGGTAGAGGAGAAATGTTTGAAATCAGTACATTAGAAAGTCGACATTCTTGTTTAGGCGGACTGACAACAAGATCTCATTCACTAGCTACTGGTAGATGACCTACTGGGCACCATCTTAGATGGCGCCAGACTTCTCAATCACATGGGGCACCATCTAAGATGGCGTCAGACGCTATATTTTTTTTAGGCAGCATCTAAGATGGCACCACATCCCTTTCTGGATAATTTTTGCAAACTCTTACTCTTCTGCATAAATACAACTAATTTTATCCCTATGTATGAAATTTTAAGTAATCTAAAGGGTACAAATGGCAACAAAACACAAAAAGGAGAAGAGAACCAAACACCCGAGTCCTGCTGCCTCCATCTATATCCTGTTCCCCCCTTCTCTGTAACCTCCTGTCCTAAACCCCCAAACCACCCAACTCTGACAGGCAGGCAGACAGCCTCCAACTCCCCACTCCAAACATGTCCGATCTCTCCTCTTCCTCTTCCCAACTCCCCCAAAATCCACCACCCCCATCCACCAACAACCACCACCAAGAGGGAGGGGGAGGGAGAGAGAGAGAAGGAGAAAGAGAAGCAGAAGTAGAAGTAGAAGAAGGCGGCTACGCGATCGAGCTCTACTTCGACCCATCCCTGGAGAACCAGATCCTCAAGGCCTGGAACGTCCTCGCCCGCCGCCAGATCAGCACCCGCCTCATCTCCATCTCCTCCCGCCCCCACATCACCCTCCTCTCCTCCCGCTCCCTCGGGGACCCCTCCCGCCTCCTCCCCCTCCTCCGCTCCCTCCCCGGGCCCCTCCCCCTCTCCCTCGCCTCCGTCGGCGCCTCCTCCTCCCCCTCCTCCCTCTTCCTCTCCCCCGTCCCCACCGCCGCCCTCCTCGCGCTGCACGCCCAGCTCTGCGACGCGCTGCGGAGGGAGGGGGTGGAGGCCGGGGAGGGCTACCGGGTGGACGGCTGGATGCCCAACGTCCTCGTGGCGGACGACGTCCCGAGGGGCCGGATGGCGGAGGCCTTCACGATCCTCAAGGATCTCAGGCTGCCGGTCTCCGGGTACGCCGTGGAGGTGGGGCTGGTCGAGTTCTCCCCCGTCAGGGAGGTCTTCTCGTTCCCGCTCGGCGGTAGCGCCTCCGCTTCGGTCGGAGGAGACGCGTGAGTAGGTACCCTCTTTTTTCATACATGAGCTGACACGACACCACACGAGTTATTGGACATGGCGACAAGGATTCGGCATCTGTCTTTGGTGTGTTATTTTGGGAGTATCTGTGGCGCGTCATGGAAACACTATGAAATTGAAATTAGATGTATGGAGAGAAGATTTAGAATCTAAGGGCTCTAAAAATAGCAAGACAAAAACATAATATATAAATGTAGATCTAGTGTAACATCTAGAAGATGTGAAAGAGTCTACATGGATGGTCAAGAGGTTCCTGAGAGGGGTTGTATTCAGTATTTAGGATCGATGGTCCGTCATGATAGGAGGAGAATTTTGTAGATAAAGGGAGGATGGGTGAAGTGAAGGAGTACTTTATAAGTGCTTTTTGATCATATCATACCCTTGAAATTGGAAGGAAAATTTTGTAAGACAACAATAAGTTTGACTGTGCTTTATTAGTCTGAATCTTGTGGAGTTAGGAACCTTCAAAATACGTCCAAATACATGTGTAGTTGAATGAAGAATGTATAGATGGATACTGGCAATCATTAGAAAGAATAAGAAGTGAGTGCGTTATTAGGAAGTTGGAGGTCACCTTTTCATACGTTTTGAACAGGTGAATCAGGGACAGTAAATGCACTGGTTAGGAATAATATAGTCAAGTTATCTCCTAGACTTAGGAGTATACCTAAGAGAACTTGTTGTGAGACTGAAACAAAACACAAGACATTTGTTAATATAAGGCTTCGTTTGGTTCACGGATTTAAGGAACCAGGAAAGGAAAGTTGTTCATTTCCTTTGTTTGGTAGCCACAAACTTGGGAATCAATTCCTAATAAGAGGAAAAATCGGAGGGAATATGGTTCCACTCATGACCCATGTGATTGATTTTTCCTCCTTTTCCAACATTTATTATAAAAAATTATGACAAAACTAACCATGTGTTATTGCTTATTTTACCATTAACTCCTCGTATTCTGGGTCCCTTTGGATTTTCATAATGTTATTTTTATTTTAAAAGGTAAGGATATTATTGGAACATTGATATATTTTTGCTTTCCTTTTCTGCACCAACCAAACACTGAAAAGGAAATCAAATGGTATTTCCTAGGTGGTTTCCTTGTTTTACCAAACAACGGAAAGGAAATGTGATAGAAATTCTACTCTCCCATTCCCATGGAAAGTACAAGAGAATCAATTTCCCTTCCGTGAACCAAACGAGGCATAAGAGGAGAGATGGAACGAATAAATGGAAGATAGGTGACGCAGGACGGAACCCAAAGTAAAGAATTTTAGACTAGTTTAAAAATTATTAAAAATTGAGCTAAGAGCTTTAGGGCCTGTTTGGTTATGGTTTTTGGTGCACTGTATTGAGTTTAAACTCAAAAACTCACAAAAATAGTGTTTGGCAATGACCACTTTATTTTTTATTTCCCTTTTTTTTTTTCCTTTCCAAAGGCTAATGTTTAAACTTAGTTTTGAGGAAGAAAGAAAAAGTTGCTTTCCAATTTTTTTTTTCTCATTCCTCCTCCAAAACAAACACACTACTACCTAAAAAATTTCTCTCTTCCTCCAAAAGCTCCCGCAGCCCTCTCCTCCTCCAAAACCGCAGCCCTCTCCTCCTCTTCCTTCTCCAAAAGCTTCCAGTTGACGACCTCCTCTTCATTCCTTCCTTCTTCAAAAGCTCCGCAGCCCCTTCTCCAAAAGCCCCTTCTCCTCCTCCAAAACCTCCCGCAGCCGACGACCTAATTTTCTCTCATTTTTTTCTCCAGTAGTGGCTGAAATAAAGCTAGGATTTCTCCAAGCTTTTTACTTGTGGGCACCGAATCAGAGCTTTCCCCATGTCGTCTTCTACTTCTTTTACTTAGAGTTTGTGTTAGTTCTTGATTGGAACTCCCACCTGGTAGCATGGAGAGAAATCTTCTTGATTTCCACAAAAACTGGTATTTCTAGCACAAATTTTTACTGGACATCTTCAGAATTTGAGTTCTTTCACAGATTCAGTCGAAAAATTGGGGTGCAGAATGAGGCGTTCGGCGGTGGTGCCAGATCCCGGGAGAAATTAGGGTCTATTGGCACTGATCGATTGGCAGCTGGTGGTGCGTGGCTCTCAGGAGGCTGCTGATGTACTGGAGGGACTGCGCATTCAAGGGGGTCCGGTGGTGTGGGCACGCCCTGGGATCGGGGACCCAAAGGCAGGACACAAAATGTGTCAGGTGGACACAGATGGCAGGGGAAATTTGGACTGGACACTATTTTTTTGAAAAACTTTACCAAACGAAAATTTTAAATTTTGTTTCTTAAAATTATTTTTCAGATAAAAGTAACCAAACGCAAAGTTAGAATTTTATTTCTAGAAAATAACTTTATAACATATTCTCTGAAAATTATTTTCAGAACAAAATTTCAGAAAAAATTATCCAAACGGACCTTAGGATCTGTGAACAATTATTATAATATTTTATCACAATATTATAATTTGCAGAATCTAACAATGAAATTGAGATCGGAACGAAGTTATGATAAGTGCGACAAGAATGATGGTAACGACGACGGTGAAAGGTAAGGCGGCTGAGGTGATGGCGAACTCGGTAAGAACACAAAGACTCAATTTTGTAGCACGCAAATATTTGGAGAGAAATAAAAAGTAGGGTTTGGTTCTTCTCAAACCCAAATTTGATATTCTCAATCAATGTTACTCTACTAAACAAAAGGTCCATACAACTATATTTATAGAAAACTAAACCTAAAAAAGATAAAGACAAAATAAACTAAAAGACTACATTGAATTATAGCAATTCTATCTAACGTAAATTTAAACAATAAAAAAATCTAGTTCTTGTTGAATTTGGATTGACCCAAATCAATGCTCCCGCATCATTCTCTCCGGCTTTGATGATTTCACCACATGATGAAGCGGTGGTCGCTGCAATGGTGGAAGCATCACTATAAAGACTCCTGAAAGGACAACCTACTCCCGTGGCGGCACCGACGATCGTAGAGGTGGAAAAAGTATTATGCACACGGGTGAAATAGCACCAAGCACCCTAATTATTAGTTGTCTCTGCGTCTCCACATGATCGAAATAATGTATGGACAATCCTATCAATAAAATCATATCCTCCACATGATCGTCCCTACATTTTAATTGTTCTATCTTGCAAACAATTATTATTCGTCCCTACATTCAATTGTATATCTTACGAACAATTATAATAATTTGTAATAAAATAAGGACAATAATTGTTCACATGAACTGATTCATTAGTTTTAGTAAATTTTTGAGGCTCATCAAATAACCTATTTAATTCTTCCAAAGGTGATAAAGTAGAGGTCAAATTTTATTGTCGGTTTAAATTTTGACTGTGTTAGACACAGACCTAATATGTGAGTCAACTATGATAGGTTCATAAGGTTCTACTAATGGATGCTCCACGAGTATGGTCTCCATGATCAATGATGGACTCGCATTTTGGCTCGTCCCTAGATATATTTTTAGAATACACATCCAAATACAATAAACATTCTGAAGGATACTGACCATCTCCCTTACGAATAAAGCACTTAGGCTCATCCAGTTCAGTACTAAGACCAATCACACACCTATCAATTTTAGATTCCAACTTAGTATACCGTCACAATGTTTCTTAAAAAAATCTATTTTATTTTCATGATCAAAGTTTTAATTTTATTTATTTCCTGAGACTTCTTACATATAAAATTATCCATAACATAGTATTATGACGACCAAAAGGAAAGAATTTTAGACTAGTTTAAAAAGTTAGAAAAAATTGGACTAAGAGCTTTAGGGTTTGCGAACAATTATTATAAATTTTTTATCACAATATTACAATAATTTGCAAAATATAACAATGAAAATGAGGTCGGAACTGATGAGAATGACGGTGAAGGCGAGACAACAAAGGTGACGGCGAACTCGGCAAGAACATGAAAAGAAGACTCAATTTTGCAGCATACATATCTAGGGAGAAACAGAAATAAAAACTAGGGTTTTGTGTTTTTCAAACTCAAATTTTTTATTCTCAATTTTTTTCTCTACCAAGCAAAAGGTCTATACAACTCTATTTACAGAAAACTAAACCTAAAAAAATGAAGAAAAAACTAAACTAAAAGATTACATCGAAGGATAGTAATCATATCTAACTTAAATTTATACAAGAAAAATCTATTACTTAAATTTATACAACAAAAATCTAACCCTTGTTGGTTTTGGATTGACCCAAATCGATACTCCTGCATCAATAGGAATTCATGTAACACAAGCATCAAAATGAAGTGGCCAAGTCATATGGATGTGTATGTAACTGAGCCACCAAGTCATATCCAGTCCAAAGCGGCTATAAGATGTCTGTGAAAGTAGTATTTGTTAGATCTAATTAAGGCCTATGAGAGTAACTTAGAAAGAACAAAGAATAATCTTTTAAACTTCAAAATTTTGTATTCAGATATGTGGTATGTGTTGATTATTATGAATAAATTAAGATATAAAAGAAGAGAGATGTGTTTTTTGTTTTAAAATTATAAAAGTATCTCCCAGATAATTTATTTTGGATAATTGTTATAAATTTTCCTATAAATATTTTTTTTACATATAATAGATATTCTTAATTTATTTGTTTACCTAGTGATATAGTTTTAAAATAATAATAATTAAATAATGTAATATACAAGAAAGATAAATTTGATTTTTTTTTCCGTTTAACAAAACTCTAATATTAACTTCGTTAATATGTTGGAAGAGCCCATGGAATTTTCTTTTATAGAACGTGTGGCAGGGACATTAATTTCATTAATGGTAAACATTGCAAAGAAAACAGAAAAAGATTTTTTGATATAATACAAAATTAATTTAGTTACTAAATATAAACATTCTTAGTATACATTCCTTAATATTGATTGATGCGTGCCCTACTCTACTAGAGAGATGAAGGTTTGAAGTGGTGGAGTCGTAGATTCCTCCCTTTGCAGAGCATGCTTGAGCCTCCTCTTGTCTTTCTTGACCGCGAAGATCAGGGATTAGAGCAGCCAACAGAGCCTCAAAAGCAACATCTTTGAAATTAAATAGCTTTTGAAAATGATTCCCACCCCCACCCCCTCTCTCCCTCTTTTTGTGGAGATAAATGCTTTGAAAGAGGAGCCCACATCTCTTTAGTGGTCTTTACACTTGGGGTCTGTTTGGTTAAAGTTTTAAATGCGGTTTTCGGAGTGGAAATGCTATAGTATAAAAAAAATTGGAAATTGCTGAGAAACCCAATTTCGGGGTTGGTTTGTATGAAAAACTCACCCACATGATGGGTTTTATGAAATGCTCAGAATTATGTATTTCCACGTTAAATATTCTAAGATTCCCTTTAAATGCTCTGTATTTACAAAATTGTCATCTTTATAATACCATAACTACCCTTCGCACAAACTCAGATTCAGATTGCGATTTTCGTCTTCTTCTTCACGAGAGATCTGAATTCCATTGCTCTCATCTTCAGCAGAGATCGCAAAGATCGTTCGTAGTTCACTGTGCTTTTCTTAAGTCGAACTCCGATCATCGCTCATCATCATCATCATCATCGTGAAGAGATTTGAAGTTTTTCGACGATTAGGTCAATTGTGGAGAGAAGATCTTCTCTTCCATAAGAGTTAGCATCGTTTTGAGAGAAGAACGAAAACTCTTGAATTTTTGTTTCTGACAAATTTTTTTCCAAAAAAACAAAAAATTAGGTTTTAGGTTTTTGTCGACTGTTCTCCATCATTCTCCGTGATTTTAACATGGAGAATGACCATTCTCCGTGTTAAAATCACGGAGAAGGCCATTCTCCGTGTCAAAATGACGGAGAATGACCATTCTCCGTCTTAAAATGACGGAGAATGGCCATTCTCCGTGTTAAAACCACGGATAATGACCATTCTCCGGAGAATGACCATTCTCCGTGTTAAAATGACGAGAATGGCTCCGTGATAAAATGACTGAGAATAGTCATTCTCCGTCATTTTAACACGGAGAATGGCCATTCTCCGTATTAAATTGACGGAGAATGGTCATTCTCCGTTATTTTAACACGGAGAATGACTATTCTTTGTCAATTTAACAAGGAGAATGACCATTCTCCGTGGTTTTAGCACGAAGAATGACCATTCTTCGTGCTAAAACCATGGAGAATGACCATTCTCCTTGTTAAATTGACGGAGAATGGCCATTCTCTGTCATTCTAACATGGAGAATGACTATTCTTTGTCAATTTAACAAGGAGAATGGCCATTCTTCGTAGTTTTATCACGGAGAATGGCCATTCTCCGTGATATTACCACGAAGAATGACCATTCTTCTGCATTTTGTCCAGTTGAAACTTTGAAGGGCCATAACTTTTGACTGGGAGGTCGAAATGAGATCCGGTTTGTCGCAAAATGAGCGTATTTTCGAGGAGCCGGAGATTAACGGCTTCTTCGTTAGTCGTCCTTCCGAAATTTTAGAATCGCGAAAAAATGATGTTTAGACTTCCGTTTTAACAGTTTTACCGTTTGTTCGTCTTTCCGGAATTTTTTGACGAGTTTTTGAAGTAAGGTTTGAAAATTTTGGAGGAGAAAACCTAGATTCGAAACTGAGCGGCGTATGGAAGAAGAGGAAGTATCGAAATATTTTTTTTAAAGAGTAGGGTTCGGGAGTGTTTTCAATAAATTAGAAGGGTAAAAAGGTCATTCAGAATTCCCTTTATATATTTTTCGCTAATTCTGGGCACGCGATGAAATATTATTTTGCGGTGGATTTTTCATAAAACTTTTGCAATTTTTGGACATTTCATAAATTCTCTCATAAAAAAAGAAGTGTTTGGTTGCCACAATCCATTGTTGCTTTCAATTTTTTTCCACAAAATCGGAGTTTAAACTCTCTTTTGGGAAAAGAGAAAAAAATCTCTTTTTCCAAAACAACAACAGCTTTGGAGGCCCCCCCTTCTCTCTCTCTCCCTCTCACCACCTTCCTCTCCTCTCCTACTTCCTCTTCCACCTCTCCTTCTCCGAGGTCGGATGGCACCCTCGTCAACCGAGCTCCTCGTCCTCGAGCTCCTCATCCATCGAGCTTGTCCCTTGCTGCAGGTGATCATTCCTTGTTGCAGCTTGTAGCGGTCGACGTAGGTGGCGCCCCTGACGTTGATCATGAAAGCCTAACAGTTGACATAGAGATGGTTGCGGTCCGATGTCCAACTTCCGACCTTCCACCCGAGCTTCCCTCTAACTCTGAAGTCGAACAACAACACCCCAACATTATGGTCCTGGTTCAGCATGTTAGACAAGTACAAGTACAAGTACAAGTACGACACGACGGGGATCGTCTAGCTAGTCGTGATTTTAGATATCTCGTATGAGATTGGTTCGAACGAACAAGAAACGATGTGTATCAGATTTGATTGCCCTGGTTATGGAAATTCAGAATGATAGAGTAGATGGATTGATTGAGGAAAAGTTAATGTGTAACGAAATGGATGAGTCAGTCGAGAAATCGATACAGATCATATACGAAAATGTTGGCTTAAAATTGGATGAGATTGAGTTTCAAAATTGAATAAGAAAAGATAGCACAATTAGAAGACATAGCACATGTAAGTTTGGATTTGAAGATATAGGAAATAGGAATGACTCCGAGATAGAGAAATGTATTGCCGATGGAAATTGAGTTTGGGTGTGACTAATTTAGTCTCGGATTTGGATAAGTTGATATGGTATCGATACTTGGAAGATAGTAGGATTTATGAATACTGAAGGATTATGTTGGGTGATGACCTAATATAGATAATAACGGATGTGATTTTGAGTTTGGACGAGTTGATTTTGTAACTAGTTCGAGAGAGAGCTATAACTGATTTGATCTTGAATGTGGAGGAGCTGATTTTATGTTCAATTCGGATGATAGCATGGATTGCACGAATTGGAGTTTATTGCAAAGAAGAAGATTTTCTCGTTATGTATATCATTGATGCTATTGAAGCGTATTAAAGATCGATATGCGATAACTCGGGGGTACTCTGATTCGACGAACGATAATTGTGTCGAATGTTGTTATTTGAATAGATTCTAGATTTTTGGAATTTTATAGACTGAATGATAGTATCGAATATTTGGATGACTTGATTAGATGAACATCGAGTGTGCGTGAATGGATGTTAGTTGACACGGCTTGGAGGATGCCGAAATTTTTTGACGAGTAATCTTTAATTCGAAGTAACAGGGTTGATGGATTAAGGAATAGTGAATCGACCTATAACTTGTATGAATGAATATGTAATGATGAAGCGACTTGGTGATTTCGAGGATCGTTTTAACTTATGGTTTGATGATAGAAGTGAATCGGAAGTGAGTATCGAAGACGAGTTGGTTTGGAAATTGATGCAAATTTTGCTCGGTGGATTGGTGATTGAACACATATACTTACGATTAGACGACTTAGAGTTTACGATTTGAGAGTGATAACTTATAATTTTGACTGTTATATGGTAATTGAGATTTGTTTAAACTGAATTGGTGGATTGTATCGCATAGGTTTGAGGGCTTAGTCTGGGAGAGTTGCTCGAAGTGATGTTTGTCATTCCAGATATGTCGAGGGTTTTGGTTGGAATAGATTTACCCTATGAATGACTTTGCTGAACAGACTTGGACCCCTTGAACTGGATGTTGTCCATATGGGTAGGATATTCTCGATGTTTAGAAATCGGAGTGAGACGAGTTTGGATAGAATATCCTGTACTATCTACTATAGTTGACCTTAAGATTGGGGTGAGTGTTTTTGATATTGGTTGCATGGAAAAGGACGATCATGATACTTGACTGGCCTGGTGAGTTAGTCTAGTGGTTAGGCAGACGTCTCTATGTCGAGAGATCAAATTGGTTCGATCGATCTTAGTAAGAGTCGCATGGGTAGATTATAGAACTGAGGTAGCTAGTTTGAGAGTTAAGGCTTGAAATTGGACGAGTATTTTTGAGAGTTTTGATGGTTGATAGGCATTAGACTGGGATAGTTGCTCCGAGTGATGTTTGTCAATCCAGATATGTCGAGGATTTTGGTTGCAATAGATTTACCCTAGGAATGACTTTGTTGGGCAGACTCAGACCCTTGAACTGGATGTTGCCGATGTGGGTAGGATAATCGATGATTAGAAATTAGAGTGAGACGAGCTTGGGTACATTATCTTGTACTATCTACTATGATTTGACCTTATGATTGGGGTAAGTGTTTTTTATATTGGTTACATGGAAAAGGACAATCACGATACTTGACTTTGGCCTGGTGAGTTAGTCTAGTGGTTAGGAAGACATCCCTATGTTGAGGGATAAATTTGGTTTGATTGATCTTAGTGAGAGTCGTCTGGGTAGATTATAGAAGTGGGGTAGCTAGTTTGACAGCTGAGGCTTGAAATTGGACAAGTATTCTTGAGAGTTTTGATGATTGATAGGATTTGGATTGGACTAAGATGTTTGAATATTTGTTGTTTGATGGATAGATGGCTTGCGATCGAAAGAACGGGATGACATTGAGGACTATTCAGATCGATTGCATATTGATGGTTTATCCCATTAGTGATACTCAAGTAAAAGTGATGTACGAAACATTGATGACGAGTTGACGGGTGATTCTAAAACGTGTGCACGGAGAAAATATTGATATGAAAGAGCGATCATTGAAGTGGAATGGGTTTGGATTTTGATCGATCTGGTTCGAGGTAATATGGTGATTACATAGGCTGGATACTTGGAACATTGATGTTGATGTCGTAAGGATTGATTGGAAGAATTGTCGTTAGTTGATTGAATGAAGGCAATATATACTCGGTCGGATTCGAACGATATTACAGGAATTGAGATCATATTTGGAAGAGTGTGATCGAGGTGTGCATAATAAAATATTTGGATTTCGATTGGTTGTTTCAATTTGAATTTTTTTAGAAGATAGAACGTAGACGATTCAAACGATAACTTCGGTAGATAGTGAAAAACCTTGACGGGAGTTGGATATTGATGCGTGATCAGATTTGAACCTTGGTGCGATCATGTTTGGAAGATTGGTTGGGATTCGAACTTGAACTCTTGAGGATTATTGGAATTTGGTTGAGGGGTAACATTGGGTTACAATTATGAGATAATGAGTGATCAACTAGGTTATGTTTCTGGATTCAGAATGATTGAGGAATATCGCTTAGGTGGGTTTGCTCTAGTCCTAAGTTGTCCTTGTGTGTGGCGAGTTATAGTTGTCTCGTGTTGTGAGAACAGTAGCGCGAAGTGCAGTGTGGATAGAGAAATAGGATTTGATAGTTAAGTTTGGAATATAGTCGAATTGTTTGGAATGATATAGTTGTTCGATGGAAGTGCATAAGACATAAACGTTGCGTAGATTGAGGAAATGAGTCAAACTAGTGTTCGAGTGGCCCTTGATGTTGGACAAGATATAAGCCGAGTATGTGACTGATGTAGTTGGACGAGTTTGTACTTGGAAAGTTTTGAGGACGAAACTTTTTCTGAGTGGTATATTATATAATACCCCGCTCCGCTTAGTTCAACACGATGGATCATTGGGCAACGACGTTGGGACTTGGATATGCAGTGACTTGCTCGGAGTCCTGCTCGGTCGAGGCAAGTCTTGTTCAGGTGGGTGGCTTCGATAAACTCGTAGCCTTTTCGTCACACTTAATAAAATGGATGTCACGTGCTTGATCGCTAGTCAATAAATTGATGCATGCTAATAAAAGAGATGAACCCATATAGATAAGGGAATAATCCCACTCGGTATACAATTTGTATAGAATATGAAAAATTTCACTGATTGCTATAGATAGAATTAGGGATAAGATAAGTTAGGATTATGGATAAGATAAAGATTAAAGGGCTGCTAGGGCTAGGGTAGACCTACATGAACTTGGATTTCAGATGTAAAGAAGGATGTAGGTTTGTTAATTTTATACAGCACAATTACACTTGTTAATGCCGAAACACAGAAAATAATTCAAACAGCCGAGGCAAAATTTTATGGTCAAGACTTCGTTGCTGTAAAGGCTGCGTATTTACTCATAAAGAATTTGAATTTCTTTAATCTAGTGAATACATGTCAATTTATCACCTTTGCCTTCGGACGCATACTCCTAAAAGTACATTGAGGTTAGGAAGTGATTTCATTAAGTAAATTGGCATGGAACTTAGAGCAAGATAAACACAACACCCAGCCTAGTCCCTGATCAGTATAAAGGAGCTTGAGATTTCTCCCTACTGTGTTTGATGTGAAAAACTCATGCTACTTGAACTCAACTTTAGGTTTCTCCTAGGAAAGCACGGACACGTCATAAAATTAATGGTGTCATTTTCCGTGTAATGCGGTGTTGGGCACTTATCAGATGTCGCACACACTCCAAAATACATTCTCCAAAATAACACTATGGACACATTTAAACCGGTATTCTTGCCCGTGCAACATAGGTTCTTTTTTGACAAGTTGATAAAATAATTTTGGTAGATTTAGTGGGTATATGTTATTAGTAAGTCTATGTAGTATACTTTAGTCCCAAATTGGATAAGGGTGTACGAGGAAGCTTCTCCTCCTACTATATGTATTTAAGTAAACAATATCGATGAAGTATCCCAGTATAGTTCTCTGCATGGTATCATAGCAAGGTTCATCTGGACCTAGCTCTTCCCACCAAAATAAAACTCTACCCATCTCATCTTCCCAAAACTTAAACCCCTATCTTCTTCCTCTACCTAACCCTACTTGTCTCCTTCAACCCAGACCTTTATCTTTTCCCCAATCCTAAACTAATAACCCTGTATCCTTCCTCGTCCTAACCCACACCTATTGTTACCTAAAATCCTAATCCTATCCCCTACCACCACTTCTTTAAATCCCAAATCCATTTTCTCTAAACCCATTCTCTACAAACCTACATCTACAAACCCATCCTCTCCTATCTATTTTCCCAAAACCATCCTTTCCAAATCATTTTCTTCAAACCCATTCTCTCCAAATCTATCTTCTCAAACCTCATTTTCATCAAATCCACTTCTCTAAACCAACGCCCTTCAAACACACTTCACCATCTTATCCGAACTCGTCCTCTCCAAACCCACTTCACAACTTTGACATCTTCCCAAATCCAATAGTTACTCTCGTCACTTATCAGCATCATACATAGCCACCCACTCCCCAAATTGGTAGCTAAGGAAACCACAAACCAAACCTTCAAAACCAAAAAAGAAAACAAAAATCTAAAACCTATAAGAATCCCAAAACCCTACCCACCTTTAGCCTACTAATCTAAACCCTACCTGTCCAATAGATGTACTAAAACCACATCATTGGAGTACCCAATATAATCAACTGCATCTTCTTGTTTTGATGTGGCTACCCACATGTATTATGTTTGCCTAAGATCTTCATTGATGTGTCTTAGTTTGTTTATCTTCATTTCAAGACTAATATCTTTCTCAAAGTTACGTAAAATATCTTCTTTCCTTTTTCCTCGTTCCGTTGGGTATATATCAGAGATTGGCAGCAAAGCTTCTGGAGTTTTATTACCAAAGGTGGAGCAAAGTAGACACTAGTATGTGGAGATGTATAGGTTCATCCATTCTGCTAATACTAGAGGAAATACATATATGATGTGGGTAGTTGCCCTAAAATGTTGCATCAATACCCTGAATGAGGATGGCAAGAAACTTTGACCTAATGTGGCAAATGAATGACAAAACAATAATCTATATCTGGCTTCGTCGACATATGGTTGATGATGTGACGGACCTTATAGAAGGCTTAAAAGAGGTCAAAACTGGATAACTTAGGGCTCGTTTGGCTGGAGTTTTTGTATTCCTAGGAATCCATTTCCTATTCCTTTCCCATGGGGAAGGAATTCAACATTTTCATACCCATGTTTGGTTAGGTTGGGAATATGTAGTCCAAAAAATTAAATTATTTCTTTCCCATGTTTGGTTCACACATGGATAAGAATCTTGATTTGTTTAAATTTCCATAAATACCCTTTCATTAATTTAATGATGCTACTATTACCTAAGTTCATATGTTTGGGATAGAAGTTGTAATTTTGAAAGTAAAGAGAGGGTATTAGCGTCCAAACAACATTCCTAGGAATGCAAAACTATTCCTAAGGGGGGGCTAGGGAATAGCTTTCCTCCATCAATGGGAATATGATGCCCCTCATATTCCCCCATAATTCCCAATCCTTGACCTATGTTGTATACTGGGCGTTAGGCGAGGCGAGGCGAGACCATGCCCGCCTCGCCTAGGCGCGCCTAGGCGGCGCCTAGGTGCCCGCCCAGAATTTCTTGCTGTTTTTCCTGTGTGCAGCAGTAGCAGTAGCAGATCTCAGGTTTCATCCTTTCAGGAGATGCAGAAGCATTAAGGAGAAGGAGAAGCAATGTGAATTGTGAAGCAATGTAAATTGTAAACATTAGTAGCAGACTTTTGCATTAAGGAGAAGCAATGTGAAGCAATGTGAATTGACTTTGAGTAGCAGAATTAAGGAGAAGCAATGTGAATTGACTTTGAGTAGCAGAATTGTGAAGCCCACCGCCTAGGCGCCCGACTTCGACTTCCACTGGGCGGACCTAGGCGTCCGTCCAAGCGCGCCTAGGCGCCCACCGATGAACCCTGCCTTGAAATCCCCAGGTCGAGGCGGTGTACTCAAATCGGGCGCGCCTAGGCCGCCTAGGCGCGCCTAGGCGTCGCCCGTAACAACATAGTCCTTGACATACCAAACATGGGTAGGAAATTCAAAACCGATTCCCAAGCTTCCGAAACTTGAACCAAACGTCCCCTTAAGGCCAGTCCATCAAGACAACTAGTTGGTGAGTGCTCCTTATCAAAACTAATTAATTTCAGACAAAGCCTTTCCTTTTTCTCCTATCATGAGAAGTTCTTAAATGTAATGATCCATCATAAGATTCTTTCTTTCGTTGCTAGTGTAGACATTTAACTGTGAAAACTGTAACTTCTAGAGCACAATGACCAGCTATTGTTATAACTTAAAAAGTAATCCTAGGTAGGAGTCAAGTTAACATGAGGTTTGCTACTTAGACACAGGACAGTTTTCATGCATCTAGTGATCTCCAAGTTGAGCATGGAAGCCTTCTCAAAGGCAAGTTCACATGTCTACACCTGACATCCACTAAAATGTCAGATTGTGATCCCAACCACATATATTTATATTGACGAGATTGTTTAGTTTCTCCAAAAAAAAAATGTTACTGAGATGTTTAACTTATGCAACATCAGATAATAGTAGTATGCTTCTACAACAGAATGCTGTTTTCTTTTTGGCTTGTTAGGATGGGTCGATGAAATGTCATCAAATCTCCAAGTGTCATACGTGTTGTGAGACCTAGTATTTGAAGTTTCTGAGTATTCGAGATTAGAAATTTCTTGTTGTAGGAGTTATCTGTGTGTATTCCTATGGTGACTTTCTTTGTGCTTTACGTTGACCATGATAATGCTAAAAGTCTTTACTGTATGTTGGATTTCACCAAAAAAGTTGGTTCTCTTTATTTTGAGCCATGGGAATCCGTAGATTGTTAACCATTTATGGAGTGGTTTATAAATTAAAAGTGTTCCTTTGCAACCTTGGCTACACTTTATCCCTGTGTACCTACTACCTAGAGATCCTCCACGAAAAAATTACAGTGCATCTTTTGAAGATAACCTTTAATAGAATGTAATACTTTATCTAGGTATTCTTCTTTCTTTCCCCTAGCTAGTTGGGTTTCTGTGATGGTGATAATATTTTCTGTGGCTTCTGTCAATTACAAGATAGCAATGAATAGCTGTAATGGAAGGATTTTACCTTTTTCATTCTTTTATGCATTTATGTGACTCAATGTTACATGAATCATGAAATGATATTGTACACGAAACTGCAACTGTACTGTGGAATACCACTTGTCACAAACAGGGTACAATATGAAAGAGAAACTGTTCAATACCACTTGGTATAAAACGTGGTGGTAGGATGGGCATAGGCCTCTTTAATACATTTCAATGAAATAAACATGCTTTGCTTGCATAGTGGGATGCTTTCCAATTATATATTTTCTAGTAGTAAATTTGAAACATGCAATTTCATATTTCTTACATAATTTTGATTTAAGCATCATTCAATCCTCTTAAAGCTTAAATACTGGAACTGGAAGTTTCAGTTCATGGCAATTCTACAATAACACCAATATCCTACAACAAGAAAATAACACAAGAAATGAACATACTCAAAGAAAACCTATCAAGTACCAGAACAGTGCAAAAAGTATGGTCCAACGCCCAAAGAGATCCAAATGAAATGGCAATAAAAAGTTGAAGGCAATCTATCTTCAATTTTCTTTTCCCTTGCTACATGATCTCACCATGATAAAGTTGAGAAATACGGGCTTGTTTAGCTCTCAACATAATAAATTAGCAATATATTGCACTTGATTAGACAAGGAGCAGAGGGCAACCATTAACAATATCAAATATGGAGACTAGTGAAAACTGTTTCTCAGGAATTCTATATTGTGGAGGAAAAGTGAAAAGGAAAAACACCAAAAACTGGCAGAAACTTAGGAGATTGAGGGACAATAAAGGGCAAGGAAGAAAGATATTAAGGAAAACAATGTGCGAGGTATGGAGTTTGTAGTACCTAATCCATCATGATGGGGGTGGTCATTCGCATTGCTGGCTAGGTGCAGCTCTGGCAGATGGCTTTGTCAACATCGATTGTGATACAAATGAGCTGGGCAGATGGTTAAATCAGGTTATAAAGCTGGCAAGATGGTAAGATCGGGAATGGAGTATAGCATTAGTGATATTATCTCAAGTATGCCTATGCGTCACTAGTGATGTCATATGCTATCTATTGTATAGCTGTCTACTTTTCTTCTTGTTATGTATTTTTCTTTAAATAGCTTGGTTGTGCCTAATGAAATCAACCTTCATATATTATAACAGTACCATTTTTGAGTTTATCTTCCAGTAGAGGGTAATCTTGTTTTGCTTTTGAGTGTTAGTATTGCGAGAGCACCAAGAGGGGATTTTTTTTGTCTGCTACCATCTGAAACTATGAAAACATGTCACTATAAAGGAAACAGCCCTGCTATTCCAACTCAATACCAAGTCCTCAATTTTAGCTTTTAACTTCAAATATTAACTAATTTACATATACAAATATTTATATTAGCTCCTGACACCAATGTTAGAATTTCCATCATTTTTGTCATTTTGTGGGATCTATATATTTGATGACTAGTGAAAATTTGAGTACTATTATTTTCTTAAATTTTCTACATACGAAATTGTTATATTAATCAACTACTTTGGCAGATCCTCGCCAGACCATTATACTTATTCAAATGAGCGACGGGGAAGGAGGTTCAGGTCCAGCATTTTCCAAGATGCAGAACTGGAAGGGCGTTGCAAGTTTGTAACAAATGTTTATGTACCATTAACTTAAGGCGGCTTAATGAGGCTTAATGTGTTCTTGCCATTTTCTTGTTGCATTTGAGGTTTACTTAAACTTTCTATTAGTTTCAAGAGTTTACTCTTGTACTTTAGACCACCGCTCTCGATACCAGTTTAAAGAGTACATCTTGGAATCAGATTGGTGCTTTTGCTTTGGTCACATTATGTTTGTATCAGCTGTAATGAATCTATGACCAAGATTTATGCAGTGATGGATCTTTGATAGCCATGGTTGATAGGTAAACAAAAACTGTTTTTCTCTCAAAGTCTGCTTTAGTGGCTGTTTGGATGTCCCAAGTGGAAATGAAGTGAATAAGTGCATACACGCGGAAGTGTGCATTTGAGTTTCATGTTCTTGTTTGAAATCTGACCTTGGTGTTGTACATGGATGTGGTTAAATTTACGATTTTTTGTTGTCGTGTAAACGGTGGTAGTATTCTTCTGGAACTTTTATGGAAGAAGAGCAATCTCATGTTTATTCAATAGAGCAAGCGACCCAAGAATACGAAGGCTTCCAAGTTAAGCATGATGTTGGCACAGGATGAGGTCAACAATGTATAGAATACTGTAAAACAGTTGTGATACTACTGCAAGTGTCACAGGAATGAGAAATGGACAAATCGTTAGTGTGAGGACTGTCATGACAACAATTGTGAGACGGTACCTCCAGGTTGTATAAGAGCAAGCAATTTACAGCTTCATACACATATATACACATGAAGATACGTAGCTCAAATAGTTTGCACTTCTGTTCCATATATCAATCGTCCGTATGAAGTATCTACAACCCGTCACCGATCAAAACTAACAGGTGAAAGCAATTATAACCAGCTTAGTATGCTGTACATTATAGTAGACCTGTAGAATATATGAAGGCTGTAGCTTAGTATGATGTACATTATAGTAAACCTGTAGAATATAGGAAGGCTGGCTTCATGGTGACCTAGGCTGAACTGAGGCAAGAACTACATGTTTCGCACCTTGAAGATCTTGATATCTCTGTTAAGGCTCATCCTGTGTAACCTTCACAGAACCAGAGCTAGCTACAACTGCAATGCAAATAGCAAAATAAGCGCTCAACTTTTTATGTAAATCTTTTAAACTTAGACATAGTATTCGTTTGTAATTGTTAACCAGAGGATGCAAGAGAGTTAAGTACCGCATGTTTCGTGGAAGAACATTCCAGCCTCCTTCTGATCCGCTCCGTGAGGTAGCTACTATTGAAGCAATATGTACTCTTCTGGGCTCACCAGGGTGTCAACTTGCATCTTCAGATGTCTGCACAGGACAAATATATTTTTGTGTTTAGATTCAGTATGTAGGCTTCCTCCTCAATGCTAACCAGAGCAAGGTCCAAAGAACTGCAAAAAAATATCAGCCATTGACAAGGGATATTATGGAATAAATTTTAGAAAGAGAGACGTTATATGAATGACAGTACTTGTATCTCTCAAGATATTAACTTCCGTGAAATGTACTTATGTGCGTATTGCTTAAGTAATGCTATCATCGTCAAAGGGGTCGGAAATCACACTAGGAGAGTCCTGACTCGGTTGAGTTTCCTCTAGCAGTTCCTCTAGTAGTTCTGTAAAACTAAACTTAAAATGCCGACAGTAGAGTGAAGTGGTGATATAGTATAGTAGAATGAATATTTGTTGGATACCTGTATCAAAAGTTGGCCCCTCCGGTGATTGACTAACATCTCGCTCCACTGCTGATATTGCTACGTTATCTCCCGGGTTACAACCAATGGTACACGGTTAGCAGGAGGACTCATCTGGGTCCTCGATAAGTTCAGAAGAGTCTCACCACTGCTTATATTGCTACGTTATCTTCCGGGGTTACAACCATAGGTACACGGTTAGCAGGAGGACTCATCTGGGTCCTCGATAAGTTCAGAAGAGGCTCAGAGAGACCAGACAACCAAGGCATTTGTGGAAATCCCTTAATTTTTGCTCTATTAGCTTTGGCTCTGAGATCCGAATTGGTAGAGTCCTGCAGTGTATTAGGCACTACAGGATGAAATAATGAAAAACAAAATTGGAATCATAAAGAATAGAAGAAAAAGAAAGTGTTCACTTCAACATTAACCTTGTTTCTTCTAACTCTTTTGGTGCTAGAAGCATCATTGATCCATGAAGTCAAGGTGCAACCAGGAATACCGATTTTGTCTTCATCCATAACCAATTGGGGAGGGAGATCTTTACGAGCTCGGAAAGGCTGTAGAGGTGGAGGAGGAGGAGGAGGAGGAGGAGGCAAATCAGTTGTCTGCTCTTGAGCATTTTTTCGAGGTTACCGATCAGTTGGCTGAGCATTCCGATCAGTTGGCTGAGTATCTGTAAGACCTGGAGGAGCCAGATTAGTAGTTGGCTGCTCTAGCTTAGTAGTTGGGTCCTCTTGAACATCTTGTAACATTTGATCTTGTACCATTTTAGTTGGCAGATCTTGTACTATTTCTATTGGTAGGGTGGGATGCTCTTCAACATCTTGTACCATATTAGATTCAGTTAGCAGTACAGATTCAGTTGGCAGAGTGGTATGCTCTTGAACATCTTGTACATGATCAGTTGGCAGAGTGAATCTATTATGAACTGCTAATATAGTAGCAGAGTGAATCTATTACGAACTGCTAACATAGTATAGTAGAGTGGATCTATTATGAAGTGCTAATATAGTATAGTAGAATGAATATTTGTTACTTGTATCAAAAGTTGGCCCTTTCGGTGATTGACTAACATCTTGCTCCACTACTGATAATGCTACCTTATCTCCCACGTTTAAAACCAAATGTACACGGTAAGTAGGAGGAATCATCTGGGTCTTCGATAAGTTCAGAAGAAGCAGAGAGAGACCGGATAACCAACGCATTTGTGGAAATTTCTTAATTTTTGCTCTATTAGCTTTGGCCCTGAGATCCGAATTGAGAGTCCTGTAGCGTATTAGGCACTACAAGATGAAATAATAAAAAAAAATTGGAATGATAAAGAATGGAAGAAAAAAGAAAGCACTACCAAATTACAGTACTTTAGCGACGGTCATTTAGCGACGGAAATTTTCCGTCGCTATCACCGTCGGATCCCCGACGGATTTGTGACGGAATACCGATGGAAAGCAGTGGACAATTTTTTTTATTTTTTTATGTCCATATCCGTCGCTATGCCGTCGATAGGTAGTCGGCCATGTAGCGACGGTTTTATATCCGTCGCTAGAACGTCGCATATTTTGGCGGCAAAAGCCTAAAATATTGGCGCGAGATTTACTGACGACTTAGCGACGGAATAATCCGTCGCTACTCGCGCGAGATTTACTGACGCATTAGCGACGGAATAATCCGTCGCTACTCCGTCGCTAAATTTACGTTCCAGACTTAAATTGAAACAACGGGGGAAACTTTTTCATTCCCCCCAAATTTCACTCTCTCTCCTCTCTCTCTCTCTCTCCCGCGGTGATCGATCGGCGACCCCCTCTCCTCTCTCTCCCGCGGCGGTGATCGGCGACCCCCTCTCCTCTCTCTCTCCCAAAGGTAATCCCCTCTCCCTCTCCCTCTCTCTCTCTCTCTCTCTCTCTCTCTCTTTCTCTCTCTTTCTCGCTCTCTCTCTCTCGCGCTGCGCGCACGGTGGTCGTGGGTGCAGCGGGCCGGGGGCGTCGGGGGCTGCGGGGGCGGCGTCGACTGCGGGGGGCGGCGGTGGCGGCGGTGGCGGGAGGTGTGGAGGGGGCGGTGGGAGGGGCGGGAAGCGTTGGAGGGATGGGGGCGCACGGGGGCTGGCCGCGGGGTACGGGGGGTTGCGGAGGGGGGCTGGCCGTGCGCGGGGGGCGGGGGGTGTGGAGGGGGCGGTGGGATCGAGGGGGCGGGCAGCGTTGGGGGGGGTACGATAGGGGCGGGGGCTGGCCGCGGGGTGCGGGGGGGGGGGGGGGGGGTATGTGTGGAGGGGGGCTGGCCGGACACACACACACACGGACACACACACACGGACACACGGACACACAGACACACACACACACATAGAAGAAAAAGAAAGTGTTCACTTCAACATTAACCTTGTTTCTTCTAACTCTTTTGATGCTAGAAACATCATTGAGCCATGAAGTCAAGGTGCGACCAGGAATGCCGATTTGGTCCTCATCCATGACCAATTGGGGAGGGAGATTTCTACGAGCTCGTAAAAGCTGTAGGGTGGAGGAGGAGGAGGAGGAGGAGGAGGAGGCAAATTAGTTGCCTGCTCTTGAGCATTTTCTCGAGGTTCCCGATAGTTGGTTGAGCATCCCGATCAGTTGGCTGAGCATCTGTAGGACCTGGAGAAGACAAATTAGTAGTTGGCTTCTCCAAATTAGTAGTTGGCTACTCTAAAACATCTTGTAACATTTGATGTTGTACCACTTCAGTTGACAGATCTTGTACCATTTTAGTTGGCAGGGTGGGATACTCTTCAACATCTTGTACCGTATTAGATTCAGTTGGCAGTATAGATTCAATTGGCAGAGTGGGATGCTCTTGAACATCTTGTACAAGGTCAGTTGGCAAAGTGAATCTATTGTGAACTGCTGATATAGTAGCAAAGTGAATCTATTATGAATTGCTGATATAGTATAGCAGAGTGGATCCATTATGAAGTGTTTATATAGTATAGTAGAATGAATATTTATTGGATACCTGTACCAAAAGTTGGCCCCTTCGGTGATGGACTAACATCTTGCTCTACTGCTGATAATGCTACCTTATCTTCCGGGTTTACAACAAAGGTACACGGTTAGCAGGAGGACTCATCTGGGTCCTCGATAAGTTCAGAAGAGGCGGAGAGAGACCGGATAACCAAGGCATTTGTGGAAATTCCTTAGTTTTTGCTCTATTCGCTTTGGCCCTGATTTCCGAATTGATAGGGTCCTGCAGTGTATTAGGCACTACAGGATGAAATAATGGGAAAAAATTGGAATGATAAAGAATAGAAGAAAAAGAAAGTGTTCACTTCAACATTAACCTTGTTTCTTCTAAGTCTTTTGATGCTAGAAGCATCATTGAGCTATATGAAGTCAAGGTGCGATCAGGAATACCGATTTGGTCCTCATCCATGACCAATTGGGGAGGGAGATTTCTACGAGCTTGGAAAGGCTGTAGAGGTGGAGGAGGAGGTGGAAATTAAGTTGTCTGCTCTTGAGCATTTTCTCGAGGTTTTCGATCAGTTGGATGAGCATCCCGATCAGTTGGCTGAGCATCTGTAAGACCCGGAGGATCCAGATTAGTAGTTGGCTACTTCAGATTTGTAATTGGCTACTCTTGAATGTCTTGTACAATTTTAGTTGGCAGATCTTATACCATTTCAGTTGGCAGGGTGGAATGCTCTTCAACATCTTCTGTCACGTCCCGATCCCACAGAGTCCTTTTGTCCTCGCTTCGGCTCTTTTGGGATCGTTCGTCCTCGCTAAGGCGTGATGCCGTGCAAGCCTAAGTTGCGCTTGCACAAGGCCAAGACCTGAGACAAGATAAGATAGACAAGTTTGACAATACGCAACGGAACATATCGCAGATAATTGAAGCAGCAGCGAACATATTTCAGAATACATGCATTGAACACAATGGTAACAAGAAACAAATCTCTTTATTGATTTCATTTGAACAGATTACAAGCTTTCGATTCTCTCTGATACAATGTTACATTCTCTCAGAACTTTACAGATTTCAATGATCCCGTTCCCATACATTACATCCCTTTATATACAAAACCAACTCTTGCAACAGATGTCATCTCTTGGCATCTCTTCTGATTTCTGGCTCTTGAGGATGAGGCTCGGGCTATCGCTTCGGACTATCCTTCTCGATGCATATTACACCTGCATGCAGACTGATGGTAGGTCAGTATATCAGCATACTGGTAAATTGTGAACAAAGAGCTATATTTGTCTGAAACGATCACTGTTCATTTAGTACGAAAACGTTTCTTGTGATGTGATCTTGCTACTTTTTACCTATGTTCATTCCATGCATACAAAGTCAGTTTACATTCTTTGAAAACATCTTTGAAAAACCAATATGTCATTTCCATAGTAGCCGCTGTGCCTCCCTTGGGTTCAGCTCGTCGCTAACCGCTGTGACTCGCATGGGTTCAGCTCGTCGCTAGCCGCTGTGACTCTCTTGGGTTCAGTTCATCGCTAACCGCTGTGACTCGCATGGGTTCAGCTCGTCGCTAGCCGCTGTGACTCGCAAGGGTTCAGCTCGTCGCTAAGTAGATACTCCAATGCAAATGCAATATCAAATGAAACCATCATGCATCAATCGAGCAACTCATAAACAATTCCATCTTCCTTTCAAGCAGGAAACCGTTCTCTTTCTTAGCCGACAATGTGCGGATTCTCTTATAAGCATACTCAAAGTCTAGCATCTTGTTATTAGCAATAACATTCATTCAAAAGCTCAAATTCTTATTAGGCACAAGTGAATCATAAAATGAGACTTTGTCCACTCACCCAGATTAATCGTCTTCTGTTGCAGAGCCAGCAATCCGATCTTTCTGTCTATCTAGTGCCTTCGTGGAGCGGGGCATGCCACTACATAATTATCCACCGAAAAAAAGTTTCGTCCTTGAAACTTAAGGAGAAACTTACGATATCCATAGCAGCGATAGTCCTCATTCTTTGCCATTATCAATCCATGAAATCACAATTCAGATCATATCAAAACTCTTGTTCAATCAAGCATTTCAATCTCAATCAATCAAATCGATAAAACATATGCTGGCATCATAAAAATATTTACGGACTTATTGTGTGGAACGTTTACTCATTGATGATATCAAGCGGCAAGGAAATTTCGATCAGAAGAACATGTACGGATTCAATTGAATCAAAAATTGGCCAGAGGATCGTGTTGCTCTGATACCATTCTATCACGCCCCAATCCCGCAGAGTCCTTTCGTCCTCGCTTCGACTCTTTTGGGATCGTTCGTCCTCGCTAAGGCGTGATATCGTGCAAGCCTAAGTTGCGCTTGCACAAGGTCAAGACCTGAGGCAAGACAAGTTTGACAATACGCAGCGGAACATATCGCAGATAATTGAAGCAGCAGCGGACATATTTCAGAATACATGCATTAAACACAATGATAACAAGAAACAAATCTCTTTATTGCATTCATTTGAACATATTACAAGCTCTCGATTCTCTCTGATACAATGTTACATTCTCTCAGAACTTTACAGATTTCAATGATCCCGTTCCCATACATTACATCCCTTTATATACAAAACCAACTCTTGCAACATATGTCATCTCTTGGCATCTCTTCTGATTTTTGGCTCTTGAGGATGAGGCTCGGGCTATTGCTTCGGACTATCCTTTTCGATGCATATTGCACCTGCATGCAGACTAATGGTGGGTCAGTATATCAGCATACTGGTAAATTGTGAACAAAGAGCTATATTTGTCTGAAACGATCACTGTTCATTTAGTACGAAAATATTTCTTGTGATGTGATCTTGCTACTTTTTACCTATGTTTATTCCATGCATACAGAGTCAGTTTACATTATTTGAAAACATCTTTGAAAAACCAACATATTATTTCCATATTAGCCGCTGTGCCTCCCTTGGGTTCATCTCGTCGCTAACCGCTATGACTCGCATGGGTTCAGCTCATCGCTAGCCGATGTGACTCTCTTGGGTTCAGCTCGTCGCTAACCGCTGTGACTCGTATGGGTTCAGCTCGTCGCTAGCCGCTGTGACTCGCAAGGGTTCAGCTCGTCGCTAAGTGGATACCCCAATGCAAATGCAATATTAAATGAAACCATTATGCATCAATCGAGCAACTCATAAACAATTCCATCTTCCTTTCAAGCAGAAAATCGTTCTCTTTCTTAGCAGACAATGTGCAGATTCTCTTATAAGCATACTCAAAGTCTAGCATCTTGTTATTAGCAATAGCATTCATTCAAAAGCTCAAATTCTTATTAGGCGCAAGCGAATCATAAAATGAGACTTTGTACACTCACCCAGATTAATCGTCTTCTGTTACAGAGCCAGCAATTCGATCTTTCTGTCTATCTAGTGCCTTCGCGGAGCGGAGTACTACATCTTGTACCATATCAAATTCAGTTGGCAGTACAGATTCAGTTGGCATAGTGGGACGCTTTTGAACATCTTGTAGAGGGTCAATTGGCAGATTGAATCTACTATAAACTGCTGATATAGTAGCAGAGTGAATCTATTATGAACTGCTGATATAGTATAGTAGAGTGTATATATTATGAAGTGTTGATATAGTATAGTAGAATGAATATTTGTTGGATACATGTATCAAAGTTGGCCCCTTCGGTGATTGACTAACATCTTGCTCCATCGCTGATAATGCTACCTTATCTCCTGGGTTTACAACCAGAGGTACACGGTTAGTAGGAGTACTCATCTGGGTCCTCGATAAGTTCAGAAGAGGCGAAGAGAGACCAGATAACCAAGACATTTATGGAAATTCCTTAATTTTTGCTCTATTAGATTTGGCCCTGAGATCCAAATTGATATAATCATGCAGTTTATAGGCACTACAGGATGAAATAATAGGGAAAAACAGAATGATAAAGAATAGAAGAAGAAAAAAAGTGTTCACTTCAGCATTATCCTTGTTTCTTCTAACTCTTTTGATGTTAGAAGCATCATTGAGCCATGAAGTCAAGGTACGACCAGGAATACCGATTTGGTTCTCATCCATGGAGCATGACCAATTGTGGAGGGAGATTTCTACGAGCTCGAAAAGGATGTAGAGGTGGTGGAGGATGGGGAGGGGGCAAATCAGTTCTCTGCTCTTGAGCATTTTTTTTGAGGTTCCAGATCAGTTGGCTGAGCATCCCGATCAGTTGGCTAAACATCTGTAAGACATGAAGGAGCCAGATTAGTAGTTGGCTGCTCTAGATTAGTAGTTGGCTACTATTGAACATCTTGTAACATTTTATGTTGTATCATTTCAGTTGGCAGATCTTGTACCATTTCAGTTGGCAGGGTGGGATGCTTTTCAACATCTTGTACCATATCAGATTCAGTTGGTAGTACAATTTCAGCTGGTAGAGTGGGATGCACTTGAACATCTTATACAGGGTCAGTTGGCGGAATGAATCTATTATGAATTGCTGATATAGTAGCAGAGTGAATCTATTTTGAACTGCTAATATAGTATAGTAAAGTGGATCTATTATGAAGTGTTGATATAGTATAGTAGAATGAATATTTGTTGGATATCTGTATCAAAAGTTGGCCCCTCCGGTTATTGACTAACATCTTGCTCAACTTGATAATGCTACCTTATCTCCCGAATTTATAACCAAAGGTACACAGTTAGCAGAAGGACTCATCTGGGTCCTCGCTAAGTTCAGAAGAGGCAGAGAGATCGGATAACCAAAGTATTTGTGAGAATCCTTAATCTTTGCTCTATTATCTTTGGCCCTGAGATCCGAATTGATAGAGTCCTGTAGTGTATTAGGCACTACAGGATGAAATAATGGAACAAAATTGGAATGATAAAGAATAGAAGAAAAAGAAAGTGTTCACTTCAACATTAACCTTGTTTTTTCTAACTATTTTGATGCTAAAAGGATCATTGAGCCATGAAGTCAAGGTGCGACCAGGAATACCGATTTGGTCCTCATCCATGACCAATTGGGGAGGGAGATTTCTACGAGCTCGAAAAGGCTGTAGAGGTGGAGGAGGAGGAGGCAAATCAGTTGTATGCTCTTGAACATTTTCTCGAGGTTTTCGATCAGTTGGATGAGCATCCCGATCAGTTGCCTGAGCATCTGTAAGACCTGGAGGAGCCAGATTAGTAGTTGACTGCTTCAGATTAGTAGTTAGCTGCTCCAAATTAGTAGTTGGCTGCTCTTAAACCTCTTATAACATTGATCATGTACCATTTCAGTTGGCAGATCTTGTACCATTTCAGTTGGCATGGTGGGATGCACTTCAACATCTTGTACCATATCAGATTTAGTTGGCAATATAGATTCAGTTGGCATGGTGGGATGTACTTCAACATCTTGTACCATATCAGATTTAGTTGGCAGTATAGATTCAGTAGGCAGAGTGGGATGCTCTTTAACATCTTGTACATGGTTAGTTGACAGAGTTAATCTATTATGACCTGCTGATATAGTAGCAAGTGAATCTATTATAAACTGCTGATATAGTATAGTAGAGTGGATCTATTATTAAGTGCTGATATAGTATAGTAGAATGAATATTTGTTGGATACATGTATCAAAAGTTGGTCGCTTCGGTGATTGACTAACTTCTTGCTCCACTGCTGATAATGTTACCTTATCTCCCTGCTTTACAACCAAAGGTACACGGTTAGCAGGAGGACTCTTCTGGGTCCTCGATAAGTTTAGAAGAGGCTCGGAGAGACCGGATAACCCAGGCATTTATGGAAATTCTTTAATTTTTGTTTTATTAGCTTTGGCCCTGAGATCCGAATTGATAGAGTTCTGCTGTGTATTAGGCACTATAGGATGAAATAAAAAATTGGAATGATAAAGAATAGAAGAAAAATAAAGTGTTCACTTCAACGTTAACCTTTTTTCTTCTAACTCTTTTGACGTTAGAATCATCATTGAGCCATGAAGTTAAGGTGCGACCAGAAAAACCGATTTGGTCCTCATTCATGAACAATTGGGAGGGAGATTTCTACGAGCTCGAAAAGGCTATAGAGGTGGAGGAGGAGTGTCACGACCCGCACCCGGTTTTCGGGCGCGAGCTCGTGAGCAAGCCAGCTACGTATCAGCGGACTCCAGCCCGACATGAGTACGTATAAGCTGTCAGGGAACATGGTATCATGTCTAATCTAAACTATATCTCAATCCACATGAATCATATAAACAAGAATGAATAAGTATGGGTCATGGTCTGCAGCCCATTAGCATATTGTTCGATTAGACTCTAAGAATGATATGAGTCTATAAATAAGCAGAGTATAGCATGGTATTGAATATAAAGCACGAAAGGATAATAAGAAATATCACAAGCAAATACCTGTATCATAGATCGTAATCCTCTACCATCCTGCTCTGCTAACTAACTCCATGCAATCGCTAAACCTGAAGAGATCATCAGGTCCTCAGAGGACTAGCAAGATACATAATATACAAGCCAACATGTAACAGTAAAAAGAAGCAAGAAACAATCAAGGGTATCCAACGAGACAAAATGAACCAAGACACAAGATCTAAACACGCGGATCCTAAGACACTGGCATGCCATACTAGAAATGGCTAGCTATAAACTGCAGTCAAGGCAAGTACTCACAATCTATAATGTCTCAATCGCAGTCAAGGCAAGTACTCACAACCAAGACAGTAGCCAATCCTAGTATAAAATCCTATAGACCATAGTCAAGGTAAGTACTCATAATCTATAGAATGTCAAGGTCAAGTCCCACTCAAGTTATGTCAAGTCAAGTCAAGTTATAATCAAGTTGAGGAAATCGTGGTATGGGACTAGACGACTCTATCAAGCAACACGTATGAGACTAACACAGTGTAACAGGTAGAAAATATCATAACAGAAAAGGAACAAGAAACTAGAAACATGTAAAGTAAAACCATAACAGGATGAGTGTACTAGACATGGAATCAAGCAATCACGAATGTAAGAAAAAGAACCACATCGAGATGATGAACATGCATATAAATTATACTGTACAAGTTGGCAAGGTATACTTGCCTGGTGGTAGCGCGAAGAACCAATAATGTATCGCCAATCACAAGTCAGAAAGTCCAAGTCGTCACAACTGTCTCCGAAAGGTGAAACAGACATCGCCAACATTCTCAAAATAGTCAAATTAGCTAAGATTGCCTGTCCTTAAGTCCAATTCTGGACACAGGGGCAAAACGGTAATTTTGGGCAAAAACGATGTCCGCCGTTGGACCCGCTTTGCACCGAAAAGCGTGCCAGAGTCAATGGTCTCTAAAATCGTCAAACTATATGTCTACAGATCCAGTTTTCCGATACGAACCCAACCGTATATCCAAAGTTGGATTTTGGTGGGCCGTGCACAAAATCGCCCATTGAGTGGGACCGTGGGGCCCGCAAAACGGTGATTTTATCAACTGTCTCGGAATTGGACAAAACTTGGCATACAGAACCAGAAAAATGATACCGTCATGTTGGCGCAAGTTTCGTCTCGATCTGACGAGCGTACACAAAATAATTGGAGAATTTACAAAGTGCACGATACGGTGAATTTCGACGGATACGCATCAAATTCGTCGCGCACACGCGACCAATTTGAATTTCGTCAAAGCCCACACGACCACGAAGCCGATACGCAGCTTTCGATGCTTTCGGTTCGTGACCACGTCGTCCGGATTGGCGGGACGCACGTCGTGTGGAGCGATTTTCTAATTTTCGAAAACAGGTTTTTGTCAAAGTTTGGGATCCGATTTCTCGGCGTGTAGTCGATGTAATCGGGTTCTGTAAATTGGACCGTGAAACCCTATAGGTTGTCTAGGTCTATTTTTAGTTTGTTTTTGAATACGCCTACTGATTGGTTCGACAATAGCCTTCCAAGTTGGGTTCCCGAAACAGTTTTAATACCATGTTTCGATGGTTTTTCCTGAAGTTTCAGGATTTCTTACAATTTATTTAAAGCAACAAAAACGAATCCAGTTGAAGGGAAGGGTAGGGGTTATCTAGACAATACGTAGAAATTTATGAAAGAGAAATTCGTCGTAAGAACAGGGAGAAAACGTACCCCGAAGCGCTGTTGTTGGCTGCCCTGTGCTGCCACTGATTGGCGCGCGCGCGGGTCGCGGCTGTGCGTGCGGCGGCTCCGGCCGCGCGTGGTGGGCACGCCGACGGCGGGTGGGTCGCCGGACCATGGGGGGTCGTGTGGCGTCGGTGGCGGCGGTTTAGGGTTTTGTGTTTCCCGCGTTCCTTTGTTATCGGTTTATACGTGTATGTGAAGGAAGCAGTATCGGGTTCTACACGTAGGGATGGGAAGGCCATGTTCTGTTGGGTATAGCATGGGCTGCCTGGGTCGGGCCTGGGCTCTTGTGGAGCTCGGGCTGGGCTCGGCCCATGGGGGATATTAAGCCTGGGATGGCCTGCTTTATTGTAGCTCGACTTCTTTTGCTTCCTATTCTTAATCTTTTTCCATTCCTGATTCTTTTTCTTTTTCTTTTCTTTTTCTATATCTTTTTCTTTTATACAAATATTAACTCTACATATATATATATATATATATATATATATATATATATATATATATATATATATATATATATATATATATATATTCATATATATATATATATACACGTATATATATACGTATATTCGTATATACATATATATTCACGTCTACATTTATATATATATATATATATATATATATATATATATATATATATATATATATATATATATATATATATATATATATATATATATATTCATATATATTCATATATATTCATATTCACGAACACACATATTTATGTATATTTACACCTATATAATATATTTATATAGATACATACACGTACACATATATATTTATATATATACACCTGCACACATATTTATGTATATTTATATATACATACACACGCGTACACTATTATATATATATATATATATATATATATATATATATATATATATATATATATATATATATATATATATATATTTATACAAAAATATATATATATATATATATATATATATATATATATAAATATAAATATAAATATATATATATATATATATATATATATATATATATATATATATATATATATATATATATATATATATACATATGTACAAATACGCACATATATAATATTTATTTGACAATAAAATAATATAACCAATAAAATAGTAATATTAAATAACAATCCCAATAAATAATAATAATAATAATAATAACAAAATTTAATATACCCATAATAGGCATTGTATCTACTTGAAATATGTCTACATGGGTGCATTTGATCTCACTACATGCCTCCAAAGGCTTGGATTCGGTTCGGACCCAATTCGGACTAAGTTGGTACAATCGGGTCATCTAAAATCAATATATCTAATTAATAAATAAATAATTCATCGGTAAGGGTTAAGTCGCGACTTGGTCTGGTTTTCTTAGTCGGGACATCACTATGGCTCGGCCTTCCCTGGCATGGCTAATACACTAGTCTAGGCACGCCAATGCACTCTCAGTGCTACGATTTCTAGTCACCTTGTACTCCAAATTTAATCATGATTAAAAATCATCTACCGTAACAATTAACTAAATAATTATTTACAAAAAATCTAAAATTACCATTTAAATCAAAATAAATAAAATAAAATATTTCAAAATTTCGGGAAGGGAGGCTACAAATCTACCCACCTTAAGAATAATTTCGTCCTCGAAATTCCAATTCATAACTGTTTCTAAAAATCAAAGTCTACTATCACTTTAATCTCCTCAAATTTAATTTCTAAAAAGTATTCTATAACTCTCTCTAGCCACTTTATAACTTCGAATACTTGAGGACTTCTACCCACCTTTGGTCACACTACTCCTCCAATCACGGTCACTAAAATCTTGTAACATCCAACTAGTTGCTAACATCACTATCCATAGATATTTATAGCATATGGCATCTATAACCCCTTATTTCTATAAACAACCAATATTCAATAGTTAAGCAATATATACTATAATTTAAGGATTTCTAATGGATTCTAGACAGCACGATCATTCGTCACCCCAAAATAAAAGGGACGAGAATCAATGGCACAGGAAGCAAGAAAGTATAATTGAGAGCAAATATAGAGTTTTCAAGGACGTGGAGAATTTCTAGGAGAATTTTCAAGGCAGAGTGGATTGAGATTTCTAAGGTTTAGTCAGATGCGCAGGCTCGTATCAGTACAGTTACGTAACCGATACGATATGCTCTGACCTGCATGGGCCACCACAAAAACTTGTTACGACCCGTACCCAGTTTTCGGGCGCGAGCTCGTGAGCAAGCCAGCTACGTATCGAGCGAACTCCAGCCCGACTTAAGTACGTATAAGCTGTCAGGGAACAGGGTATCATGTCTAATCTAAACTATATCTCAATCCACATGAATCATATAAACAAGAATGAACAAGTATGGGCCATGGTCTGCAGCCCATTAGCATATTGTTCGATTAGACTCTAAGAATGATATGAGTCTATAATAAGCAGAGTATAGCATGGTACTGAATATAAAGCACGAAAGGATAATAAGAAATATCACAAGCAAATACCTGTATCATAGATCGTAATCCTCTACCATCCTGCTCTGCTAACTAACTCCATGCAATCGCTAAACCTGAAGAGATCATCAGGTCCTCAGAGGACTAGCAAGATACATAATATTAAAGCCAACATGTAACAGTAAAAAGAAGCAAGAAACAATCAAGGGTATCCAACGAGACAAAATGAACCAAGACACAAGATCTAAACACGCGGATCCTAAGACACTGGCATGCCATACTAGAAATAGCTGGCTATAAACTGCAGTCAAGGCAAGTACTCACAATCTATAATGTCTCAATCACAATCAAGACAAGTACTCACAACCAAGACAGTAGCCAATCCTAGTATAAAATTCTATAGACCATAGTCAAGGTAAGTACTCATAATCTATAGAATGCCAAAGTCAAGTCCCACTCAAGTCATGTCAAGTCAAATCAAGTTATAATCAAGTTAAGGAAATCGTGGTGTGGGACTAGACGACTCTATCAAGCAACACGTATGAGACTAACACAGTGTAACAGGTAGAAAATATCATAACAGAAAAGGAACAAGAAACTAGAAACATGTAAAGTAAAACCATAACAGGATGAGTGTACTAGACATGGAATCAAGCAATCACGAATGTAAGGAAAAGAACTACATCGAGATGATGAACATGCATATAAATTATACTGTACAAGTTGGCAAGGTATACTTGCCTGGTGGAAGCGCGAAGAACCAATAATGTATCGCCAATCACAAGTCAGAAAGTCCAAGTCGTCACAACTGTCTCCGAAAGCTGAAACAGACATCGCCAACATTCTCAGAATAGTCAAATTAGCTATGATTGCCTGTCCTTAAGTCCAATTTTGGACACAGGGGAAAAACGGTAATTTCGGGCAAAAACGATGTCCGCCGTTGGACCCGTTTTGCACCGAAAAGCGTGCCAGAGTCAATGGTCTCTAAAGTCGTCAAACTATATGTCTACAGATCCGGTTTTCTGATACGAATCCAACCGTATGTTCAAAGTTGGATTTTGGCGGGCCGTGCACAAAATCGCTCGTTGAGTGGGACCGTAGGGCCCACAAAACGGTAATTTTATCAACTGTCTCGGAATTGGACCAAACTTGGCATACAGAACCAAAAAAACAATACGATGATGTTGGCGCAAGTTTCGTCTCGATCTGACGAGCGTACACAAAGTAATTAGAGAATTTGCAAAGTGCACGATACGGTGAATTTCGACGGATACGCATCAAATTCGTCGCACACACGCGACCAATTTGAATTGCGTCAAAGCCCACACGACCACGAAACCAATACGCAGCTTTCAATGCTTTCGGTTCATGACCACGTCGTCCGGATTGGCGGGACGCACGTCGTGTGGAGCGATTTTCTAATTTTCGAAAACAGGTTTTTGTCGAAGTTTGGGATCCGATTTCTCGGCGTGTAGTCGATGTAATCGGGTTCTGTAAATTGGATCGTGAAACCCTATAGGTTGTCTAGGTCTGTTTTTAGTTTGTTTTTGAAAATGCCTACTGATTGGTTCGACAATAGCCTTCCAAGTTGGGTTCCCGAAACAGTTTTAATACCCTGTTTCGATGGTTTTTCCTGAAGTTTCAGGATTTCTTACAATTTATTTAAAGCAACACAAACGAATCCAGTTGAAAGAAAGGGTAGGGGTTATCTAGACAATACGTAGAAATTTACGGAAGATAAATTCGTCGTAAGAACAGGGAGAAAAATTACCCCGAAGCGCTGTTGTTGGCTGCCCTGTGCTGCCACTGCTTGGCGCGCGCGCGGGTCGCGGCTGTGCGTGCGGCAGCTCCGGCCGCGCGCGGTGGGCGCGCCGACGGCGGGTGGGTCACCGGACCACGGGGAGTCGTGTGGCGTCAGTTGCAGCGGTTTAGGGTTTTGTGTTTCTTGCGTTCCTCTGTTATCGGTTTATACGCGTATGTGAAGGAAGCAGTATCGGTTTCTACACGTAGGGATGGGAAGGCCATGTTCTGTTGGATATAGCATGGGCTGCCTGGGTCGGGCCCTGGGTTCTTGTGGAGCTCAGGCTGGGCTCGGCCCATGGGGGATATTAAGCCTGGGATGGCCTGCTTTATTGTAGCTCGACTGCTTTTGCTTCATATTCTTATTCTTTTTCCATTCCTGATTCTTTTTCTTTTTCTTTTTCTATATCTTTTTTTATTTCTTTTTCTTTTATACAAATATTAACTATATATATATATATATATATATATATATATATATATATATATATATATATAAAATATATATATATATATATATATATATATATATATATATATATATATATATATAAAATATATATATATATATATATATATATATATATATATATATATATATATATATATATATATATACACGTATATATATATACGTATATTCGTATATACATATATATTAAAAAAACATATATATTCACGTATACATTTATATATATATATATATATATATATATATATATATATATATATATATATATATATATATATATATATATATATATATATATATATATATATATATTCTTATTCACGAACACACATATTTATGTATATTTATACCTATATAATATATTTATATAGATACATACACGTACACATATATATTTATATATATACACCTACACACATATTTATGTATATTTATATATACATACACACGCGTACACTATTATATATATATATATATTTATACATATATACAAATACGCACATATATAATATTTATTTGACAATAAAATAATATAACCAATAAAATAGTAATATTAAATAACAATCCCAATAAAATAATAATAATAATAACAAAATTTAATATACCCATAATAGGCATTGCATCTACTTGAAATATGTCTACATGGGTGCATTTGATCTCACTACATGCCTCCAAAGGCTTGGATTCGGTTCGGACCCAATTCGGACTAAGTTGGTACAATCGGGTCATCTAAAATCAATATATCTAATTAATAAATAAATAATTCATCGGTAAGGGTTAAGTCGCAACTTGATCTAGTTTTCTTAGTTGGGACATCACTATGGCTCGGCCTTTCCTGATATGGCTAATACACTAGTCTAGGCACGACAATGCACTATCAGTGCTACGATTTCTAGTCACCTTGTACTCTATATTTAATCATGATTAAAAATCATCTACCGTAACAATTAACTAAATAATTATTTACAAAAAATCTAAAATTACCATTTAAATCAAAATAAATAAAATAAAATATTTCCAAATTCCGGGAAGGGAGGCTACAAGGAGGAGGAGGAGGCAAATCAGTTGTATGCTCTTAAACATTTTCTCGAGGTTCTCGATTAGTTGGCTGAGCATCCCGATTAGTTGGCCGAGCATCTGTAAGACCTGGAGGAGCCAGATTAGTAGTTGGTTGCTCTTAAACATCTTGTGACATTTGATCTTTTACCATTTCAGTTGGCAGATCTTGTACTATTCCAGTTGGTAGGGTAGGATGCTCTTCAACATCTTCTACCATATTAGATTCTGTTGGTAATACAGATTCAGTTGGCAGAGTGGGATGCACTTGAACATCTTGTACATGGTCAGTTGGCAGAGTAAGTCTATTATGAATTGTTGATATCATTTCAGAGTGAATCTATTATGAACTGCTGATATAGTATAGTAGAGTGGATCTATTATAAAGTGCTGATATAATATAGTAGAATGAATGTTTGTTGGATATATGTATCAAAAGTTGGCCCCTCCGGTGATTGACTAACATCTTGCTCCACTGCTGATAATGCTACCTTATCTCCCAGGTTTACAACCAAAGGTACATGGTTAGCAGGCGGACTCATTTGGGTCCTCGATAAGTTCAAAAGAGGCGGAGAGGGACCGGATAGCCAAGGCATTTGTGAAAATTCCTTAATTGTGCTCTATTACCTTTGGCCATAAGATCCGAATTAATAGAGTCCTACAGTGTATTAGGCACTATAGGATGAAATAATGGAAAACAAATTAGAATGATAAAGAATAGAAGAAAAAGAAAGTGTTCACTGTTCACTTCAACATTAACCTCGTTTCTTCTAACTCTTTTGATGCTAAAAGCATCATTGAGTCATGAAGTCAATGTGCGACCATGAATACAAATTTGGTCCTCATCCATGACCAATTGGGAGGGAGATTTCTACGAGCTCGGAAAGGCTGTAGAGGTGTAGGAGGAGGAGGAGACAAATCAGTTGTCTGCTCTTGAGCATTTTACCGAGGGTTTGGATCAGTTGGTTGAGCATTTGTAAGACATGGAGGAGCCATATTTGTAGTTGGCTGCTCCAGATTAGTAGTTGGCTGCTCTTGAACATCTTGTACCATTTGATTTTGTACCATTTTAGTTGGCAGATCTTGTACTATTTCAGTTGGCAGGGTGGGATGCTCTTCAACATCTTGTACCATATCAGATTCAGTTGGCAGTACACATTCAGTTGGTAGAGTGAGATGCTCTTGAACATATTGTATAGGGTCAGTTGGTAGAGTGAATCTATTACGAACTGCTGATATAGTAGCAGAGTGATTGTATTATGAACTACTGATATAGTATAGTAGTGTGGATCTATTATGAAGTGTTGATATAGTATAGTAGAATGAATATTTATTGGATATAGTATAGTAGAGTGGATCTATTATGAAGTGCTGATATAGTTCTGCCATGCACAAAATATATAGTTTTGCCATGAGCAGTTTTGTTGTGCGCAACCTTGCATGTGCACAGTTCTGCCATGCGCAGTTTGTCATACGTAGTTTTCTTGTGCACAGCCTTGCCTGTGCACAGTTCTGCCATGCATAGTTTGTCGTGTGCAGTTTTGCTGTGTGCAACCTTGCTTGTGCGTATTTCTGCCATGCGTAGTTTGCCATGCGTAGTTTTGCTTTGCACAGTCTTGCTTGTGCACAGTTTTGCCATACATAGTTTTCTCATGCACAGTTCTGCTGTACGTAGCCTTGCATGTGTCCAGTTCTGCTATGCACAGTTTTGTCATATAAAGTTTTGTTGTGCACAGCCTTGCTTATGCGCAGTTCTACCATGCACAGCTTGCTGTGTGTAGTTTTGCTATACGCAGTTTGTTGTGCACAGTCTTGCCTGTGTGCAGTTCTACCATACTCAGCTTTGCCATGCGCAATTTGATGTGCACAGTTTGTTGTGCAGAGTCTTGTCTGTGCGCAGTTCTGTCATGCACAGTTTTGTCATGCGTAGTTTGCTGTGCACAGTTTTGCCATGCGCATGACTGTTTTTGTGCCTGAGACCCCATGCACATGTTTGGCTGTATTTACATTTTAGTAGATTTTTGCTATTTTCTCTTGATGACTTGATTTTCTGTCCTGACCTTAGTATGCCATGAGTAACTTAGACTTGCGTGTCCTATGTGACCTCTGTGCCACGAGAGTTTCATATGACTTTCTGACTTGACCATGTTCCTGACTTGATTACCTGTTGTCACACCATAGAGGTAGTGCCGCCATAACTTTAACGCAAAGACGATCGCCGCTAATTCTAGGTCGTGTCTCGGGTAGTTTTTCTCATGCTGCTTCAACTGCCGTGAAGCGTAGGAGATGACTTTGTCTCTCTGCATGAGTACGCACCCAAGGCCAGTTCCCGACGCGTTGCTGAATATCTGAAAGCCTTCTGGACCGTCTGGAAGTGCAAGGATTGGAGCTGAGACGAGCCGTTGCTTCAACTCTTGGAAGCTGGATTCACAGTCGTCGCTCCATTCAAATACTACTCCCTTCTGGGTGAGGCGAGTCAGAGGCGACGCTAGTTTTGAAAAGCTTCGCATGAATCGACGGTAGTAGCCCGCTAAGCCAAGGAAACTCCGAATGTCGCTAGCTGAGGCAGGTCGTTTCCAATCCACCACCGCATAAATCTTCTTTGGGTCCACCGCGACACCTTCGGCAGAGATTACGTGCCCGAGGAATGTCACGCTACTCATCCAGAACTCGCACTTACTCTGCTTGGCGTACAATTTGTTTTCACGCAGAATCTGCAGTACTGTCTTCAAATGTTCTGCATGTTCTTCATGATTCTTTGAGTAGACAAGGATATCGTCGATGAATACGACTACAAATCTATCTATTTGAGGTCAGAAGACTCGGTTCCTCAGATCCATGAACGCGGCTGGGGCATTCGTCAAACCGAACGACATGACGAGGAATTCGTAATGACCATATCGAGTACGAAAGGCAGACTTCGATATATCGTCGGACTTGATCTTCAATTGATGATAGCCTGAACGAAGATCGATTTTTGAAAATATTGCCGCACCTTGCAGTTGTTCAAACAAGTCGTCGATTCGCGGCAAAGGATACTTGTTCCGCACGGTCGTCTTGTTGAGTTCACGATAGTCGATGCATAGCCGCATCGACCCATCCTTCTTCTTAATGAACAATACGGGAGCACCCCACGGAGAGATGCTAGGGCGAATAAATCTGCGGTCTAGCAACTCTTATAATTGTACCTTCTGCTCCTTCAGTTCTGCTGGAGCCATTCGGTAAGGCGCCTTAGATATCGGCCGTGTATCCGGAAAGGTGTCGATGCTGAATTCAATTTCTCGATCCGACGGCATTTCGGGCATCTCGTCAGGAAAAACGTCAGGAAAATTTGCCACAACATCAGTCTGCGTGTTTGTATTATCCTTCTGCGTGTCTCGAACTGATGCCAAGTATCCCGTGCAGCCGGAATGCAGCATACGCCTTGCCGAGATTGTCGGCACCATCATTGCCGCCTTCGAGACCGTACCGCACGAATATGAGAACTCTTTCTCGCCAGGAAGACGAAACACTACTCTCTTCTCCGCGTACTCGATCGTTGCACGACAAGCGCCCAACCAATCCATGCCCAGGATTATGTCGTAATCTTTGATGTCTAGTACGACGGCATCCAAGGATAGATATCTTCCTTCGATGCAAATGTGGCCATCCCTACAAATAAAGTTCGCAGGCATATCGACTCCCGACGGAGTGCTAACGCTAATATTTATATCTAGTGATTGCATGGTTATTTTATTTTCTTTCACAAAATCAGCAGATATAAAGCTATACGTCGTACCCGAATCAAATAATACTCGAGCAGGTATATCTTTGTAGAGTAATATACCTGTTACAACCGTATCGGACGCAAGCACCTCGTCCCGAGTTAAGGCATAAACTCGGCCTTGAGCTCCGTGGCGTTGGTTCTGATGGTTGACGGGCACCTCATTCGCGCCTTGCAGTATCGGCGCTTTATACGGATTCGGGACGTTCCTCGGTGGGTTGTGTTGATTCGGACCTTTGTGCGGGCAATATGTAACTATATGGCCTACCTCGCCACACTTGTAGCAGGAGCTCGTGACGCAGTCGACGGTTCGGTGCCCACGCCTACCGCACCTGGTGCAGTGTTGACTGCCATGGCCTCGATCATCGAATCTGTTCGGACGCTTTGTTATTCCCGATCCCCCGGCGCCGGCGTCGTTAGGACGCTTGTTGAAGTGGTTACGGATGCCTCTACTCGACATACGGCCAAAGATGCGCTCACTATTAAGAGCGGCATTATAGGATTCACGGTATGTTCGGCACCTTTGATTCATGACGTCCCTTCGCAGTTCGTCATTTAGGCCTTGTTGGAAGCGTTCACACCAGGCTTTCTTGTTGGGCAGAATGGCGCCGGCAAACTTCGCCAGCTTTGAGAAGCTCGAATCATAATCGTCGACAGACATATTTCCCTGTCGCAGCGTCATGAACTCGTCTTCTTTTTGTTGACGGACAACGCGAGGAACGTACTGTTCGAGGAAGGCTTCCTTGAATATTTTCCAGGAAATCGTGGCGTCTGTATCGGCTTCATAGATTTCCTGCTTTTTAGCGGCCCACCAGTCGTACGCCCTCAGTTGCAGCTGTAACGCCGCACAAGTTACCCGCTGGGACCCTTCAATGCTAAGCAGATTAAACAGGTCCTCCATCTCCGCGAGCCATCCCACGATCACATCAGGCTCCGCTCGGCCGTTGAACTTCGGTGGATTCATCTTGCGGAACTCCTTTGCCTTAAACAAGGAAGAAAAATCTACCATTTGCGGTTGAGTCTCTTCTTTCTCCTTTTTTTCTTGGTCGCCTTGCTTTTTCTCGGGCTCTTCGTCCATCGTCTTGGTATTGCCCGCCATTCTGCTCACTATCTGAGTCAGGGCATTCATTTGTTTCTGTTGTGCCTCAAATTAGGCTTTGAATTGTGTCTGAAGCTGCTGCTGCTGCATTTCATCAACTGTAGCATCTTCTGTATAGTCGTCTCGCTAGGCTCAGTGCTTTTTGTGCTCGACGTACTATCTACAGTTTGGGTTGGGGCGGGATTGTTTCTTTTCTTAGTCATTCCTACAAAACATAGTAAATCTGTTAGTATTTTTCAAAATATCTACGGGCTTACCTGTATGGAACTTTTATTTCACGCAGCATGTCGACAAGCATTCAATCGAGCCATCGCAACGGACATTCCAACAATGAAACATCTTTCAAAAATTCGAGGAAACATAACTGTGCTCTGATACCAATTTGTCACACCATAGAGGTAGTGCCGCCATAACTTCAACGCAAATACGATCGCCACTAATTCTAGGTCGTGTGTCGGGTAGTTTTTCTCATGCTGCTTCAACTGCCGTGAAGCGTAGGAGATGACTTTGTCTCTCTGCATGAGTACGCACCCAAGGCCAGTTCCCGACGCGTTGCTGAATATCTGAAAGCCCTCTGGACCGTCTGAAAGTGCAAGGATTGGAGCTGAGACGAGCTGTTGCTTCAACTCTTGGAAGCTGGATTCACAGTCGTCGCTCCATTCAAATACTACTCCCTTCTGGGTGAGGCGAGTCAGAGGCGACGCTAGTTTTGAAAAGCTTCGCACGAATCGACTGTAGTAGCCCGCTAAGCCAAGGAAACTCCTAATGTCGCTAGCTGAGGCAGGTCGTTTCCAATCCACCACCGCATAAATCTTCTTTGGGTCCACCGCGACACCTTCGGCAGAGATTACATGCCCGAGGAATGTCACGCTACTCATCCAGAACTCGCACTTACTCTGCTTGGCGTACAATTTATTTTCACGCAGAATCTGCAGTACCGTCTTCAAATGTTCTGCATGTTCTTCACGATTCTTTGAGTAGACAAGGATATCGTCGATGAATACGACTATAAATTTATCTATTTGAGGTCGAAAGACTCGGTTCATCAGATCCATGAACGCGGCTGGGGCATTCGTCAAACCGAACGGCATGACGAGGAATTCGTAATGACCATATCGAGTACGGAAGGCAGACTTCGATATGTCGTCGGACTTGATCTTCAATTGATGATAGCCTGAACGAAGATCAATTTTTGAAAATATTGCCGCGTCTTGCAGTTGGTCAAACAAGTCGTCGATTCGCGGCAAAGGATACTTGTTCCGCACGGTCGCCTTGTTGAGTTCACGATAGTCGATGCATAGCCGCATCGACCCATCCTTCTTCTTCACGAACAATACGGGAGCACCCCACGGAGAGACGCTACGGCGAATAAATCCACGGTCTAGCAACTCTTGTAATTGTACCTTCAGCTCCTTCAGTTCTGCTGGAGCCATTCGGTAAGGCGCCTTAGATATCGGCCGTGTATCCGAAAAGGTGTCGATGCTAAATTCAATTTCTCGATCCGGCGGCATCCCGGGCATCTCATCAGGAAAAACGTCAGAAAAATCTGCCACAATATCAGTCTGCGTGTTTGTATTATCCTTCCGCATGTCTCGAACTGATGCCAAGTATTCCGTGCGGCCGGAACGCAGCATACGCCTTGCCGAGATTGCCGACACCATCATTGCCGCCTTCGAGACCGTACCGTACGAATATGAGAACTTTGTCTCGCCAGGAAGACGAAACACTACTCTCTTCTCCGCGCACTCGATCGTTGCACGACAAGCGCCCAACCAATCCTTTCCCAGGTTTATGTCATAATCTTTGATGTCTAGTACGACGGCATCCAAGGATAGATATCTTCCTCCGATGCAAATGTGGCCATCCCTACAAATAAAGTTCGCAAGCATATCGACTCCCGACGGAGTGCTAACGCTAATATTTATATCTAGTGATTGTATGGTTATTTTATTTTCTTTCGCAAAATCAGCAGATATAAAGCTATGCGTCGCACCCGAATTGAATAATACTCGAGCAGGTATATCTTTGTAGAGTAATATACCTGTTACAACCGTATCGGACGCAAGCGCCTCGTCCCGAGTTAAGGCATAAACTCGGCCTTGAGCTTCGTGGCGTTGGTTCTGATGGTTGACGGGCACCGCATTCGTGCCTTACAGTATCGGCGCTTTATGCGGATTCGGGACGTTCCTCGGTGGGTTGTGTTGATTCGGACCTTTGTGCGGGCAATATGTAACTATATGGCCTACCTCGCCACACTTGTAGCAGGATCTTGTGACGCAGTCGACGGTTCGGTGCCCACGCCTACCGCACCTGGTACAGTGTTGACTGCCATGGCCTCGATCATCGAATCTGTTCGGACGCTTTGTTATTCCCGATCCCCCGGCGCCGGCATCGTTAGGCTGCTTGTTGAAGTGGTTACGGATGCCTCTACTCGACATACGGCCAAAGATGCGCTCACTATCAAGAGCGGCATTATAGGATTCACGGTATGTTCGGCACCTTTGATTCATGACGTCCCTTCGCAGTTCGTCATTTAGGCCTTGTTGGAAGCGTTCACACCAGGCTTCCTTGTTGGGCAGGAAGGCGCCGGCAAACTTTGCCAGCTTTGAGAAGCTCGAATCATAATCGTCGACAGACATATTTCCCTGTCGCAGCGTCATGAACTCGTCTTCTTTTTGTTGACGGACAGCACGAGGAACGTACTGTTCGAGGAAGGCTTCCTTGAATATTTTCTAGGAAATCGTGGCGTCTGTATCGGCTTTATAGATTTCCTGCTTTTAGCGGCCCACCAGTCGTACGCCCTCAGTTGCAGCTGTAACGCCGCACAAGTTACCCGCTGGGACCATTCAATGCTAAGCAGATTAAACAGGTCCTCCATCTTCGTGAGCCATCCCACGATCACATCAAGCTCCGCTCGGCCGTTGAACTTCGGTGGATTCATCTTGCGGAACTCCTTTGCCTTGAACAAGGAAGAAGAATCTATCATTTGTGGTTGAGTCTCTTCTTCCTCGTTTTCTTCTTGGTCGCCTTGCTTTTCCTCGGGCTCTTCGTCCGTCGTCTTGGTATTGCCCGCCATTCTGCTCACTATCTGAGTCAGGGCATTCATCTGTTTCTGTTGCGCCTCAAATTATGCTTTGAATTGTATCTGAAGCTGCTGCTGCTGCAGTTCCATCAACTGTAGCATCTTCTGCATAGTCGTCTCGCTAGGCTCAGTGCTTTTTGTGCTCGACGTACTATCTACAGTTTGGGTTGGGGCGGGATTGTTTCTTTTCTCAGTCATTCCTACAAAACATAGTAAACCCGTTAGTATTTTTCAAAATATCTACGAGCTTACCTGTATGGTTTTCTTGGAGCTTTGTCGCTGGGCTTGATTGAAGTGCTTTTGCGTCGTTTTCATGGATGCAATTATAAATTTTGATACAAGGAAAAAAGAAGGAAATCTAACAAAGTGTTGGTGCCATTGCAGGAGCTCGCGTAACTAAGGATTGACGTTGCGCAGCGCTTCGATGACCCGCACGAAGCATAGTAATCGGTGGGTGATTCGGCCACTTCTTTTCTACTATGTCCCGCAAACTTATTCCTTGCTTCGAAGTCATTCAAATCGAACGATGCCAAGTTAATTGCATGCCAATCCACTAAGTCCAAGAACTCGGGAAAACGTATCGATTTAGAGAAATTCACTCTGAAAATACAAGTCTATCACATAAACCAGAAAGTTTAAGGTTCTAGTAAAAGGATAGACTATTTTATGTGCTGCAAAATATTATGAAACGTCGATCGTGGGTTATGATGCCTCGGACAATTTGGTGCCTACGGGACGCTAAATCGGGAGTACGACTTGGGAAAAAAAATGAATCGTTGCATAAGTTGGGGGAAATGATAATGCCGTTCAATACTGTTCGCACTATACAAAACTATTGCATATGTTAAACTGTTCATGCATTGGCATGGTCATGGACAGCTTGTGCACAAGTTGATATTTTTCCTCGTATCGATATCCGGGGCATCGGAATCGAATCGACCTAGGGGGAATGAATAATCGTGCTTCGGCACTGATGCATTACGGGACCGTCAGTCAGGCTTGCAACCTAGACTGAGCGGGCCGAAATGCCGTTGAGATAGTCCCACGTGATGTGTAACATCAATGACCGCATATAAGATAGTAGCATGCTCACCTATTGTCTTATGCAGGTGTAAATATTATCTCTGTTTTTATGCAGGGACGAGCACGGCCGTGGTAAGAAATATGATAAACTGCTATGGTTCACTGTATGCTTTATTACGCAAAGATGGCTATCGAATATTAACTGAATTCATTTAGTTCTAATAGAAAGACAACTCTAAAGCATGTCTACCCTAACAATCAGAGTCGGTTTAGACGAGTGGCTTCGTCTCGTCCACTTAGCAAGTGTGCTAATCCCATTCCCCCAATTTCCCCAGGTACGACGGGCGCGCTCAACTAAACTGGAGCTGATGTACGGAGAGGTATTTTGAAGCTCTTCCTATGCTGAAGTATTTTGAAGCCAATTCAAGTCGACGGCTTATGTATAAAAGGGCGAATGTATGGGACGGCAAGCGTTAGTTCAGGCAACTTATCGAATGTATTTCCTTTTGTGTTCAATCAATGTAGCCGCAACGACATCCAATGTAAATTACGACTTGCACTTCGTTGCAAGCTATGAATGAAAAGCATTTCTATCTTCCTATACTGCGTCTTATATTCTGATGTGATTTGTGAAGTTTCGACTTGGCGTATTTATATCAAAATCAAAGATAACCATTTGAGAACTTGTCATCTTGCTTTGCACGAGCGCAACTCCAGGCTCGTGCGGCATCACGCCTTAGCGAGGACGATCGAATCGGCAAAGTAACACCGGAGACGAACGGTTTGTCGACTCGGGGCGTGACACCTGTAGTGTGTACTGAAGTACAATATTAGTGTGTATTGTGGTGCTATTAAATGGGTGAACTAAGGTGTGACTCTTTGTGCTAAGTGATCTTGCCTATTATATGTCAGTATATTCATATTTTTCAGCACAGTCATGGTAATTAGTCAGTAATATTGACATGGTATATTGATTGTTGTTTGATGCATTACAATAAAGGTGGATCCAGATGTGGGACTCCTTGAGACGATGTGGATTCATACTTAGGGTTTGATGATTGTTTGTTTGATGCATTACACTAAGCATGAACCAGATTTCGAACTCTGAGCCGAATGTATAACTATATTTAGGGTACACGTACTTTGGTATGACACATAGGGGAATGATCATGTGCCCACGACATGTGATCCCAAGACCAATATAGGGTTAATTTAAGCAACTCGAATTGGTAGAAGCATTGGGGGGAACGTGTAAACCCCCCTTAAATCTTAAATATGTTTATAAATTTTATACGTAATATATTTTATAGTATTTTATTTATATTTGGACTTAATAATTTTTATTTTGTTAATATATTTTGGGTAGCAAGATAAATGCTACGTCACAAACAGACATAGATAAAATATACCAGTTTATGTTATATGTCAAAAAGTTTTTTTTTTATTTTTTTTAGAGTTTATACCATTTGTTGTATTATAAGTTTAGTAAAATGTTATATAATTCTTTCGTATAAATAAATTTGTTTTTTTTTAGTATATCTCTTTCAAATATTTTCCCTAAAAATACTATAAAAGGTCATTATTAAGTTTTTAAAATTTTATGAGAATTTTATGGCCTATATATATATATATATATATATATATATATATATATATATATATATATATATATATATATTTATATATATATATATATATATATATATATATATATATATATATATATATATATATATATATATATATATATATATGGACATCGAGCTGTGGTGTATGTAGGAGCGTAAAAAGTGCTTCACAGAATGAGTCAAAGTGATAGATCATTCTACTCAAATTGATCTACTTTACGCCGCAGGGAGGTTAAATACTTTACGCCCAAGGCAAGGCTAATCGCTTTTTACGCCTAAAGTAGCCAGGGTCAAGACAATGGTTTTACGCCTAAGATAGGCTAACCCTCTTTTTACGCTGGACAAAGCTGTCAAGGTCTCGCATTTAATGCAAAGTCTGACATGAAGATATTGATGATGGCATATACCACAGATTTCGAAGGGATTTGTTTTATACAGAGACCAATGTTGTCGTTTAGTATGTGGACTGAGCTACTTTACGCTCACACTATGGCTTCTTTTATGCACGGAGATTATATGAGTTTTTACGTTCGAAAGTCGACGTGTGCGTAAAGTCTATTTGGGCTACTTTACGCTCAAGGTTATTTAATAACCACTTTACGCGGGAAATCTATGACATGGCTGTTTTACGCCTAGTCCACTACTTTACGCTCAGAGTACATTGGGGTTGGTTTACGCCCTATTCTTCTTCATCAGTTGAGAACGTGGTCTGCCTACATGGCTTTCATGCCACACATTTCGAAGAACGTGTGTACGTGCATCCTATTCTTACTGAAATGATGGGACACGTGTCAACATATACAGAGGATGACTTCGGTCATGGGTGGCAGTTGTCAACGTAAAGACAGAACTTTTGCTGAGTTTTTACGCACAAGAGCCCAAGTCTATAAATAGACTTATTTTCTCATGTAACACACACAGAGACAGGAGAAAAGACAGAGAGATTAGAACTCAGAGATTTTTGATTCTCTGGAGCATTCTTCTTCAGCCTTTCTTTCAGAACAGAGTGAAGCAAAGCATTCGGCCTCGCCATCATTGCCCAAGTGCGTCGATACCTTTCTGGTGACTTAGTTCTTCCAAGTTGTTCATCTTCAAGCAGCGATCTTCATCATCATCGTATGGTCCAAGGAACAAAGTGATCATTTACAGATCAGACTTCTACAGCAATACTTTCCCAGAATCAAATTTGTACTTCTTGTACTTCTTCTCGTTTTATTTTCAAAATCCGATTTCCAGGCATTTTGTTAAGGGAAACAAAAATGGCGACTCTGCTGGGGATCGAACCCAGAATCTTCAAGAGACATAAGGCATTTAATTTCCTTCTATATTTTCAAGAGAGGTTGAATCCTACGCTGTCGGAGATGAACCAGAGACCTCATCTGTTAATACAGAACAGCGTCTCACTGCCGTTGAGCAATCACTGAAAGACATGCTTAATATGGTGCAAAACATGCATCAGATAATATTAAATCAGCAAACTGCTCAGCCGACAGTAATAGCACCAGTACCAGTAGCAGCACAAACTCAAGATAGTCAAGGGGCTGATATACCTTTGAATGTTCAGGAGCCTGCTATTAATCAAAATTTTGCATCTCCAGATCCTATTATTCCAGAAGATGTACCATCTCCGATGGAGATTACGGTACATCCAACAACTATTCAATCAAATGTGCTTCCGTAAACTAGTGAGGCCATTCAAGCAGTGCGTGAACTCAAAGCACAGTTTGAAGTCTTGAGGCACAAGGATCAACTCCAGAGGTTAGGGATTAAGTAACCTTATCCTTCTTATTGGAATGATGTACCCTTTCCACCAAAATTCAAACCACAATCCATGGTATTGTTTGATGGAAGGGCTTCTCCTAGTCAATATATCAATTATTTTGATATTATGACTGTACATCTGCAGAAAAATGATGCTCTTCTCACTCGAGTGTTCATTGGTTGCTTGACGGGTTCGGCTTATGATTGGTATCGAAGTTTACCCGACAATTGTATTTCATCCTTCGACGAATTTAAGGCAATATTTCTCTCCCGCTTCTATGAAGGAGGTATGGACATGAACATGTCCTCCTTGATAGAAATCAAGCAAAAGGAGAAAGAAGATACTCGGACGTTCATTGAACGTTTCCGACAGGCGACTTTAAATATGCCCCCTGGTATGCCAGATTCAGCACTCATCGATACATGCAAGATGAATCTGCGACCATCTATTACTGTTTTTACGGGTTCTCAATTCACAGATTGGGCTTCGTTCATCATAGCAGCAATTTCTGCCGAGACCAATGGTAGGTTGGCTCGTGAACATGGGATGATTTTCGTCTCAGATGATAGAGAAAAGAAAAGTAATCCTGGTAATAACCCCGGTAGTCGTAATGTGAAAGGAAAAGATACCCTCATGGTTAATCTTTTCAAGAATAAAATGACGCCGAATAGTCAGGAATCTTCCAGGCCAAAGGAAGAATACTCTTTTGATGAGAGTGATATCCCAGGGATATTTCAATGTCTGGTGAAGAGTAGCAAACTTCAGATTCCAGAGCCAAAGAGGCCTAATGAGGTGAATCTAACTGACAATCCCAAATATTGTATCTATCATAGATACATTAATCATCCTACCAGTGCTTGCTATCTCCTGAAGAAGAAAATCCAGGAGCTGATAAATGGCGGTGCTATCGCCTTAACTAATGATGACCATACGGTTACAACCAATATGGTTTCTCTTCAATTCGGAAACTTTCCTCCACAGCAAGTAGCAGATGGAATCATCCCAATCCCGAAGGCGACGATGAAGATTGTGAATATCCCGCCTCCTAGAGAAGAAAATGACGGATTGCTGCCTCTTACCTTAAAAAATGGTGAAATTATGTGGATACATCCTGACTTAATACCTGAATTGGAAAATGAAAGTAAAACTTCAAAATCCAAGAAAGGCAAGAAAGTCAAAACCTGCAACATGATTTCTCATGTTATTCCAGATCCCGACGATTCAGATTATCTATGGGATGACACTCCTTTGGAAGATAGACTAAGAGGATTGAACATATGTCCTCCAAGTCTAGCTCCTCCTACCAAACTCAAGCTTACTTATCAGCAGTGGTTAGCTATGAATAGTGTCCCTTTATACCGGGCACAACAAGTCTTCGCTGCTTACAAAAAAGCTCCTACAGAGATTTTTCCTCGTATCCCGAATCCTTCTCCTCCTGTAGTTACAGAGACATCTATTTCTCGTTCTCCTGTGGATACAAAGATCTCTTCTTCTTCCTCTGTGGAACCATTTGTTAAAAGTCTGCTGCCCATTCATCTATACAGTCAGCAATCTGTCCTTCTCATGAAGAAAATGAGTTATGACTTTCAGAAGGCAGAAGGTTTGAATTATGATAAAAGAATACGACTTTCTTTACAAATTCAAAATAAAAAATCCACTGTTGGATTGGGTTCTAAAATTCCTCACAAGAAAAAGACTAAAGGGAGGAAGACTAAATCCTGTAATATGGTACTTCCTTCTCTTGAGTCTGAAGAAGAAACTTTTACTGGTATAAGATCCGGGAAGGAGTACCACAAAGATTATGAGGGATCTTCCAAAGAAGCAGAAGATGTAGTGGAAACACTACCAGCTCAACCTTCTCCTGTTCCTGCTAAACCCTCGGTGGTTGAAAAGGAGAAACAGAAAGCAGTACGTTTTGACGTTCCATTGAAGTCTGCTTCCAGTCAGGGGGTGGTGATAAAACCTTACAAATTTGATATTCTAGCTCAGTTAACCAATACTCCAGCTAGACTATCCATATTTGAACTGCTTCGTCTTTCTAGAGAAAGCAGGGAGACTTTGAGTGAAGCTCTACTTTAGGCAGATTCATGCTTGGCTCAACTCAAGAGTCCTGATAATACTCCAGTGTCGTGTCCGCAATGTCATAGTGTGATGGAAGCAATTCCCAATATCACCTTTACACAAGAAGATATGCTGTTGAAGCATAACAAACATGACAGACCTCTATGCTACACTGGGTATATTGGATCTACTGAAATCGACAGGATTTATATCCATCCTGGGTCGTCAATTAGCATAATTCTTCGAAGTATGCTAAGACCCCTGAGGATTCCTACTAGTGACCTGACTTACACTAGTACTACGATAGTTGGTTTTAACTCTGGCAAGAGTAAACCACTGGGGAAGATTCGTCTGAAGATTCAGATTGGCGATCTGCGAACTATGGTAACCTTCTATGTTATCAACTCAGATGTATCCTACAATATTCTTCTTGGAAGACCGTGGATTCATAAACACAACATTGTGCCTTCAACTCTTCACCACTGCTTCAAGTATGTGGATTCTCAAGGAGTTGTAAAGACTGAGTTTGCTGATATCAATCCCTTCAAAGGTGTCGAAGCCTATTTTTCTGATTCAAGGCTTTATAAACAAGAACATGTGAAAGAGATATCAGACATAGCTGAAGATCAATCTTTTATTGAAGATCAGTCTATTAATGAAGATCCGCCAGAAGAACAACCTTTGAAGATCATAGTCAAGGGACGAATCCAATCCCAATCTGTCAATGATCAACCTTTGGTAATCAAGGTTAAAGGAAGAACTCAAGCTTCATCTGAGGAATCAGTAAATGTTCCTACTAAGAGCCAAGTTCAACATTTTTTGATTAAGGTCAAAGGGCGTACCTCTTGTACGAATGATCCAGAACCACCATTGATTGTCAATCTTGGCAAATCTACGCAGAAGACGGATAATGGTCCACTGATTATTAATCCGAAGCGTAGCAGTCAAATCGTAAATGATGTAAATATTGATCATTCTGTACTTTTTGATATCAATAAAGATTTCCTTTTCGAGTATATGGCTGCCAAGTTTATTGAAAGAATGACTTTATCTACTGATAATCAAATTCATCAATCTAAAGGCGACATAGAACCAGAAGAAACTTTATACATCAACTATAAAGAAAATTTCTTTCCTCTTCAGGTTGATGTTGGACCTTATGCTCAAAAGTTCTTGACATCTTCTCCTTATCTACTTCCGGTAGTTGCTCAATCACAAGCTTGTGTAACTTATAGACGTCATGAAGAATCTTATTTTGTGGTTCCGTCTAATAAGAAAAACAAGCGCCAAATTATTTTTGGCTTGGCTGGAAATATATCTGTTGCTCAGACAGACGATCTGAAAGATAAAGATAAAGGAAGAATCCGAATTGACAAATATAGTCAACAATCCATCAAGATCATTCAGAATATGGGATACGATTTGAAGACTATGCAAGGTCTCAATCAGGACAAAGGTAGACGACTCCCGTTATGTGGTGATCCGTTTTACCAGAAGACTCATCATGGATTGGGATATGACCCATCCCATATGTTTAATGACGATATACAAGAAGAATTCTCTTCTAATTCCTCACAATCATCTGATTCAGAAGAAAACCAATTCATCGAATTAGATATATCTCGTTCCTCATTTGATGAATCTGAGCAAGTATTTTCAGCTTACATGGTTCAAATTGATGATGAATCCGAACCATTTGAAAATGACCCTTGGGCCCAATAAATGGACACTCAATGGGAACTTCGTTTTGAACAGCGACAACCACCTACAGAGAATGAGGTTGTCCAGATTGATATCGGAGATGGAACTACGTCCAAACCAATATTCATCAGTAAGAACCTTTCTGATGATGAAAAAGAAGAGTTGATAAAACTGATCAAAGAATATATTGACATCTTTGTATGGAGTTATGAAGATATGCCGGGACTAGATCCTAAAGTTGCTACTCATAAGCTCAATATTTTGCCTAACGCCAAGCCTGTAAAACAACAGCAACGATGCTTTAGACCAGATATGATGGATGCAATCGAAGCAGAAGTCAAAAAGTTGATCACATGTGGATTTGTTCGTGAAAAGCAACACCCGAATTGGGTTGCCAACATTGTTCCTGTTATGAAAAAGAACGAAAAAGTCCGAGTTTGTATAGATTATCGAGACCTTAATACGGCTTGTCCAAAGGACGAATTTCCACTTCCCATTACTGATGTCATGATAGACAATACATGCGATTTTGAACGTATGTCTTTCATGGATGGATTCTCAGGATACAATCAGATCAAGATACATCCAGAAGACGAGAAACATACTTCTTTTCGAACACCCCTCAGAATTTACTGTTATACGGTTATGCCATTTGGCCTTAAAAATGCTGGTGCTACATATCAACGGGCTATGAGCAACATATTTCAAGAGCATCTACGAAAGACAGTTGAGTGTTACGTAGATAACATCGCTGTTAAAAGTCGATCAAAAGATGATCATATTCAAGACTTAAAGACAGTATTTGAATTGATGCGTCAACATCAATTGAAAATGAACCCTACCAAGTCTTTCTTAGGGGTTTCTAGTGGAAAGTTTTTAGGATTTGTTATTACTTCTCAGGGTATCCATGTTGACCCTGATAAAGTTAAAGCAATCCTCGAAATGCGTCCTCCTCGCAATCTGAAAGAGCTCCGTGGTTTTCAGGGCCGCATTGCTTATATCAGGAGATTTATATCTAATCTCTCTGGGAGATGTCAACCTTTCTTCCGTCTGTTAAAGAAAGGTGTATCTTTTGTCTGGGATAAAGCGTGTCAAGAAGCCTTCAATGATATTAAACAATACCTTACAAATCTACCTATTCTGGTACCGCCAGTAGTAGGAAAACCATTTTTACTATATGTTCGAGCCTTAGATCATTCACTTGGTGCTCTGCTCGCACAGAAAAGTGATATGGGTCATGAACAGGCGATTTATTATCTTAGCCGAATGATGGTTGGAGCTAAACATAGGTATACTCCTGTAGAGAAGGAATGTCTGGCTTTAGTTTTTGCCGTACAAAAGACAAGACATTATGTGACAGGACAAACTATTCATGTCATCTCCAGAATAAATCCTATTCGGGTATTGATGAGAAAGCCGAGCATTCTTAATTCCAGATTAGCTACTTGGGCGATGTTGCTCACTCCTTATGATATGATTTATGTACCTTAAAAATCAGTAAAGGGTCAAGCATTAGCTGATTTCTTAGCTGCTCACCCTATACCAGAAATATCAAAGTTATATGAGGACATTCCAGATGAAGTCGTGGATTGCAACATGATTTTGAAGAATGATATATGGCAATTATATTTTGATGGAGTATCACGAGTAGGACCTAAAGGCAACATTGTCTCTGGGGTAGGAATCGTCTTAGTTTCTCCTGACAAAATGGTCATATACCGTGCCTATTCTCTCAATGAGCCATGTTCCAACAATGTAGCAGAATATAATGCTCTATTGATTGGTCTCCAAGTAGCAAAACAATTGGATATTGAGTTCCTAGAAGATTATGGAGATTCTCAATTGATTGTTAATCAAGTTGGAGGGACTTATGAGGTCAGAAACCCTGATCTCATCCCTTACCATCAAGTGGTAGTCGAGTTGGTCTTTTTATTCAAAGGATTCTTTATTGAATTTGTACCACGTTCTCAGAATGTTGAGGCTGATGCTCTTGCTAGCCTAGATGCAGATTTGGCTGTTCCAATCCGAAGGCAAAATACAATTACTTTGTTGGACCGAGATCTGTGCTGTATCAAGAATAATCTGTATGTTGAACAAAGTTATACTACAGAGCCTAGTTCCCAACAGAGGGATTGGAGAACTCTATTCATTGACTATGCGGTTCATAGAATTTTGCCTGAAGATCCAAAAGAGGCTGCATCAATTAAGAGACGATCATTTCGATTTTATTATGATTCATCTTTACATATGTTATATCGTCGATCATATGACGGACTCTTACTGCATTGTCTCTCAGAAAGTGAAGCCAAACAAACACTACGAGAGGCTCATGATGGTGTTTGTGTGCTCATCAACCAGGTCCTAAATTATAAGATCGTATTCGAAGAATGGGGTATTATTGGCCTTCTATGATAGCAGATGCTGTAGACTATGCCAAAAGATGTAAAGCATGTCAGATTCATGCTGATTTTATTCATCAACCGTCTGAATTTCTATATTCTACAGCAGCTTCTTGGCCCTTTGAAGCTTGGGGTATGGATGTCATTGGTCCTATTAACCCTCCTTCTGTTAAGGGACATCGGTTCATATTAGCTATAACCGATTATTTTTCTAAGTGGACAGAAGCAGTTCCTCTTATTGAAGTGAAAATATCTAATGTGATCAGCTTCATCAAACATCATGTCATTTATCGCTTCGGGATTCCTCGAGGAATAATCCATGACAATGGTCCACAATTCGCCAGTCGGGCATTTTATCGGTTCTGTGATAAGAATCGAATTCAAAATTTGGCTTCTACGGCTTATAATCCAGCTGCTAATGGTTTAGCTGAAGCTTTCAATAAGACGATTATTAAACTTCTCAAAAAGTTTGTCTCTTCTAATAAACGTGATTGGAATGAGAAACTTGGGGAATGTTTATGCGCTTATCGAACAACAGTCCGAACTCCTACTGGTTTTACACCATTTTCATTGGTTTATGGATGTGAGGCTGTTCTTTCTTTGGAAATCCAAATTCCATCTCTACGGATAGCCATTGCTAATGAGCTAACTATAGAGAATAATGATCACTTACGACTCCAAGAACTTGAAGGATTGGATGAGAAGCGTCTTCAAGCACAACAGCATATTGAGCTATATCAAGCCCGTATATCTCGAACTTTCAATCGTAAAGTTAAAGAGAGGGTGTTCAAGGTTGACGAACAAGTATTGGCTGTTCGAAGACCGATGGTGATGACTCACAAAAGCAAAGGGAAATTCCAAGCAAAATGGGAGGGTCCTTATGTTATTGAGACTGTATTTTCTAATGGTGCCTATCGGTTATCAAAGCCTAATGGAGATCTGCTCATGATGCATATCAACGGCAAATTTCTCAAGAAATACTATGTATAAAGAAGAAGGCGGATAAAAATAAAATTCCTTTATTTATTTTCGTTCTGAACAAAATTTTGAGGACCACTGCCTCCCTTATTGAATACATAATCAGCCAATGCTTCGAAGGTATTATTGCCTGAGTTCATGAAAAATTTGCAAGCAACCATCCTCAGTGCCTCTTCTTCAGGAGTTCTCCTTGGCTCTACTAAGAAAGCAAAGATATCTTGTGGTGGCTTGGGAGTAGAAGAGCTTTCGTCTACTTCGGTTGTCCCTGTCACAATTGGCTCAGCGGAGTGCGTCTCGACGATGTCCTCAACTTTCCTGGAGACTTTATTCTTTTGCTGCATATCCTTGGAAGACATTTCCAATAGAGGAGTGGAAATAAGAATAAAATATTACAAAGAGTTTTTGCCTATTTATAGGAGAGATCTGTTGATGAACCGGTCTTTGAAAACAACCTTTCATTCCCGAAAAGGTCTATCCGTCCATTCTATCAGGTTCATTCATTTTGGAATTGAATCAATGTTTTCTTTTCCCGAAAAGTTATGTTGATTCATTCATACATTGATATGGACCTATATACTCATGACATCTGTCTACTTATTCCCCAGCTACCAAGGTTTGGTTAAACTGGTTTCTTGTCTCCTGGGAGAGGGATTTTAAATCTTCTATTTTATCAATTGATTAAAAAAGTAGGATTCATTATTTATCATGTCTTCATGACCTCTGAATGAATATTAAATCCACTTACTTTCCTTATCTATCATTTCCATCTGACTTCTGCATAGATATTAATCTACTTTTCTTTGAGTTCTTACATACTGTCATGTCCATATTACCTCTGATAGTATTGTATACTCTAAAAATAGAAAACAAGATTTCATTATCTATCATGTCCATATCACATCCAGATAGATACAAATCATTGAGCATAGAAGACTTATCATTTCCATTCCCATATCATCAAAAAAGTCTATTACATTTCTTAGACTTTCTTACAAGTTATAATGGAAATCTATTACATTCTTGGATTTTCATTCTATACACACAACGATAGCCTAATGGAGATCTGTTTCTTCTTTGGATCTTCTTCGTGGGATTCGTTATTGGTGTCAATTCCTTGCTGTCTGAGCCTCTGTGGCGACCAGAACAGTAGGAATCAAACTCTGGTCTTCTCTCTCAGACGAGAGGAGAATCCCAGAGTATGGCAGCCCGAAGACGTGTTGCTGCCAATACAACTGGTGGAGGAGTGGCGGCCCCTCAAAGAAGATAGAAATGTAACCAGCATTGGGATACAATTCCTAGTCCTGCCGTGAAAGGAACTCTACTACCCGATTTCTCGGGATAGAGTTGACTCCACCATCCAACTCTCCGTGTATAAAGGCTCTTCCTACCAACAGAGGAAGACCCTTCTATCTCACGAAGAGTTCTGAGTTGTCTGATTTGCGCGTCAAAAGCGCATGAGCTCCCTGATGTTGATGCCAGAAGCACGCTCTTCACAGCGTCAAAGTCACCAATGCCGGTTCTGGAAAAGCTCTTTAGCCAAATTTCTGCAGAAAACAACAAAGAAGAAGTATTTTAAACAGAAGTACCATCAGATGCGTATGAGACGCTAACTAAAAACAAAAACAGTTGCTCATGCGTCTTGTTTTATCTTCAACAGACTACAAGGCATTTTTTGCCAGTGTCTCAGGTATACTGCTATTCGTCAAGGCTTTTACGCTAGTGCTTCAGCAAGGTTTTTACGCTAGTGCTTCAGCAAGGCTTTTTATGCTAGTACTTCAGTAAGAATTTTACGCTAGTGCTTCAGCAAGACTTTTACGCCAGTGCTTCAGGTGTACCAATATTCAGCAAGGCTTTTACGCCAGTGCTTCAGGTGTACCACTATTCAGCAAGGCTTTTACGCCAGTACTTCAGAAACTTCAAAGGCAGATAATTGCTTACGATCAGACTTACCACTTAGGTCAAATGGTTTGGCTCTAATGGTGGATGAATCTATATCTGGTGATCGGGTGTACAAAGGAATGCCATTGGAAAGCATCGCCATTGTCATTTGTTGGAGAACGACATTGCGAAAAGTTATCTTCAGAGGAACGAGAATGAGAATATATGAAACATTCTCGACAATTTATAAAGACTGAAGAAACTGTTGGGAGTCTATTTCGGGAAAAGATCCTATTAAAAGGCTCTCGTAATCACAAGACAGATGCCACGTGTTGGTTTGTTTCTTGGAAATGAACAACCATAGAAGCAGTCAAAAGAAGTGTTGAACAGTTCTATGCACCAACAGATGAGATTAACATCAAAACTTTATTTATAAAAAGGGAGGAGTGGACCCCTACATATAAGAGAGTCATAATACATGGAATATCATTTTCTCTCTCCTTCGTTGGGTTGACGAAGGAAGGCACCTAACTCGCGCATGTTGCGAATCCCGGAGCGACGCATCAGATTTAAAAATGCTTCTGCATCTCCTGAGCCCTCATATGCAGTCGGGGGACCACCATCGATGCGACTGAAGACTGCTGGAGTTAATCCGAAGCACTCTACAAAGTTGCGCGCTCGCTCAAAGTCAATCCTTGAGCCCGAAGCCTCTTCATTGTTAATCTCCTTCTTTGGCGCCATGTCACTATGGAGACGAATGACAAGAGTGAAAAATTTCTCCTCATTTATACGATTAAATCAACTCTCCATATTCCTCATTGGAAACTGTTCATTATTAATGCAAACTCGGGGAAGTGAAAAGGCGTTCGAAAGTTCCGAGAAGAAAATTTATTGTGACGGTTAAATGTTGACCGACACTATTTAATGATATTTTACGCCGACTGTTGAATATTCCCGCTTTTACGTGGATGACTGTTGCGTATCCCAAATTTTACGCTGACTGGTCAAATATCAACTTTTACGCTTCTGTTCAAAGTGTTTCGAATTATGAAGACATTCGAAAACTTTGAAGGGGGTCTTGTAGGAGCGTAAAAAGTGCTTCACATAATGAGTCAAAGTGATAGATCATTCTACTCAAATTGATCTACTTTATGCCGCAGGGAGGTTAAATACTTTACGCCCAAGGCAAGGCTAATCGCTTTTTACGCCTAAAGCAGCCAGGGTCAAGACAATGGTTTTACGCCTAAGATAGGCTAACCCTCTTTTTACGCTGGACAAAGCTGTCAAGGTCTCGCATTTAATGCAAAGTCTGACATGAAAATATTGATGATGGCATATACCACAGATTTCGAAGGAATTTGTTTTATACAGAGACCAATGTTGTCGTTTAGTATGTGGACTGAGCTACTTTACGCTCACACTATGGCTTCTTTTACGCACGGAGATTATATGAGTTTTTACGCTCGAAAGTCGACGTGTGCGTAAAGTCTATTTGGGCTACTTTACGCTCAAGGTTATTTAATAACCACTTTACGCGGGAAATCTATGACAGGGCTGTTTTACCCCTAGTCCACTACTTTACGCTCAGAGTACATTGGGGTTGGTTTACGCCCTATTCTTCTCCATCAGTTGAGAACGTGGTCTGCCTACATGGCTTTCATGCCACACATTTCGAAGAACGTGTGTACGTGCATCCTATTCTTACTGAAATGATGGGACACGTGTCAACATATACAGAGGATGACTTCGGTCATGGGTGGCAGTTGTCAACGTAAAGACGAAACTTTTGCTGAGTTTTTATGCACAAGAGCCCAAGTCTATAAATAGAGTTATTTTCTCATATAACACACACAGAGACAGGAGAAAAGACAGAGAGATTAGAACTCAGAGATTTTTGATTCTCTGGAGCATTCTTCTTCAGCCTTTCTTTCAGAACAGAGTGAAGCAAAGCAGGAAAGCATTCGGCCTCGCCATCAGTGCCCAAGTACGTCGATACCTTTCTGGTGACTTAGTTCTTCCAAGTTGTTCATCTTCAAGCAGCGATCTTCATCATCATCGTATGGTCCAAGGAACAAAGTGATCATTTACAAATCAGACTTCTACAATAATACTTTTCCAGAATCAAATTTGTACTTCTTGTACTTCTTCTCGTTTTATTTTTAAAATCCGATTTCCAGGCATTTTGTTAAGTGAAACAGTGTATTGGTAACACCGCCGTGCATGGGGGGTTCGAGTCCTGGGGGACACAGGCGCCGCTTTAGCTTATGGGTTATGGGTAGATAGCTGTAGTAGTAGGAAAAAAAGAAAAAAAAAGAATATATATATATATATATATATATATATATATATATATATATAAAGGCAAAAAAAATATAAAATAATTCATTGTTCCGCAAGGGAACAATGATTCTCCCAAACCGTGCTCTGTTAAAACAGAGAAAGGAAATCTTTGCGGATCAAGAATTTATCCTTGATTTAGAATTTTAACAAATTTGAATTCAAATCTCTCTCAATCCAATCTAACCTAAATCTTAAGCTAATCCTCTTAGTAAACGAACCTAAATCCCTATGCATCAGTCGAGCACTCCTATCACGTAATATCGCGTGCCCCGGATGCTCAAAAACCTATCCGACGATTGTGAGCCCTTCGCAGGAGCCTGGTGACCCTCCTCCACCGGGCTCGACCAGGATTGGGCAACCACGATGCCGGAGCAGTGTCACGCCCCGATCCGGGAAATCGCTCGTCCTTGCTAGATTTTACCCGAATCATCGTCCTCGCTGGGGCGTGATACCGTACGAGCCTGGAGTTGCGCTCGTGCAAGGCAAGATAACAGGTTCGCATAGAACTATCTCAAATCGATAACATAAGCAGCGGAAGGAAACAAAGTAAAACACAAGAATCTCTTTTATTCATAATGAACTGAAGGTTACAAAGGCTCTGAATAGCCCAACATAAAATGCCAATTGGCTACAACGCTCATGATCTCTCTAGCTCACAAAGGATTACATTGTTCCATACATTATGCCTCTGTATAGCCACCAAGTAGTCTTCGGCCGAACATCTCCATGTCGCAAGTCCGAACGCATATGCGGAAGCTCCTCTTGAACGCCAAGGACTCCATGCCTCGGCACGTCCAAGCCAAGCTCCACCCCGAGCCGATCATAACCTGAACCTGCACATAAACTAGTGGGGGTTTAGTGCTTTCGTCCTCGCTTCGCACTGATCAAAACCCGCTCGCACCCAAACCAAACACTTAATCATTTAGTGAGCATGCATCTTACTTTGTCGTCTTTCTATTTAGCCTTAGGATCAGTTTCATGGCAAAACTTAACATAGCACATTATTATAATGTGTTACCACATCCCGTGTTCCTGCAGCAGATACAGTTAGCCATAACATAAACGTAAACATAGTGTTCGTGCTCATGCCGTCCCATTTTCCTTAGCCTGCAGTGGTTAGAACTTAACATAAGCAAACATATGATTCACGCAACCGACCATTCATAAACATAAACATATGCATAATTGGTGGCAGGCCCTGCGCCTGCACCCAGCTCTCATCTCAGCCCACCGGCCCTATCTATATGAAGGTCACGGTATTTCGCACCGTAATGGACTTGGCATCTCTTATGTGTAAGCCTACAATCACTTCGATACGGGTTGCTAGCCCAGTATCCGAAGGATCCCAAACTTACGGATATCATAGCTTATCACAGCACTGGACGGTCGTAATCCGTCCGAATGTTGTGCACCATAAATACCACACATAATTCCCTCCTAGGCCGAACGGTCCCGGCGCCCCGGCATAACCGTTCGAGGGAAGCCGTACCCGTGCACGGGCCATCCGAGTCCATTGACCATGCAATACGTACCAAATCATACAATCCATAGCATACCAACCAATCTCGTATTCCATAAACATAGTGTCGCACATAAATGGTTTTCCGTGCCATAAACATAATCCACCATAAACATATGGGAAGCTCCGTCGGCGTTATGCCCCAACACATCCATATTGATGCACGATGCCCAACGGCTTAGTCGTCTCGTACTCATAATCACGCGTCCCGTTCATAATGTTAATCGCATAGCCTACTTCCGTATTTACTTAGTCTTTTCGTAGCATAAGTGCACAAAGGCACGCTCAGCATCATAATCAATGTTCTACGCCTAGATTTCAATGTTCTCGGAGCCGTGCACATGATGCACATCTCGTTATCATCTTTCAATGTTCTACCATCATTGCCTTACTGCGACTCGTGCACTCGATGCACGTCGCTTCAATTATTTGATTGTTCAATGTTCTACCTTAGTGTTCAACGTATATTTAGACACATACTCGCCGAGCCACGCTCGCTAACTTGATAACATATTATGCATACCGTAACATAGTTTATTAGACGTGAAGGAATAGGGAGAGAGAGTCAAGAACCCGCCCACCTTAAGCCGATACGCCTTGCCGTTTCGCCGATTGAAGCGTCTCGCTTCCATAACTCGATCGTATAGCTAACTCCCGGACTTAGCCATTCCTTTGCTCTACTCGGTTGATTTGGCCTATCGCGCCCATACCACGATCCGTAATCCAGCATAAAGGCATAGCCTGCACACCAGATCAACTAACATCAGCACTTGCTCAAACGGAACTTTTCCTTTGCATCGATTCGATTCATAGATTCCAACCGACTCAAAGCTTACCTTTGGCCAACGTAACACTTGCATCGATTCGCATCGATACCTCACCGGGTCAACACAGCTCTTCGAGTCAACGACTCATCGTAATGCACCGATGCGGAGCGGGGCATTACAAGCAGTGCCTACTTGGCCAACGCAGCCAGTGAAGGTCGCCAGAGTAGTCCTGTGTTTATCAGATTCGATCATGAGGTATGGCACTTCCCGATCGAATTTCTCTTCGTATACACAACTGAATCCCGAGTAAACTGATCCTTTTAGAAGCCGACATATCCAGCCTCTAGTCCCATCAATTATTTTCTGATAGGATTGATTACACTACCCAGGAATCGACGCAAAAGATCGATAAAAAACTGTTCTAATTAACAATTTAGAAACTGCCAAGTACCCATGTTTGGTGCCGCTTTGCGATCAATGTGTCGTGGATATTAAAATTATGATTTAACAATCTTGTAGCCAACCTATAGGCCTTTAAAACCATTTTCGTAGAATTTTATTTCGCTGACTGTATGTCGAGGAATCGGATTCCCAAAACCTGCAAAAACAGTTTTAAAAAAACAGAGAAATATTATAAAATTATCGATACGACGTGCGTCCCGACATACCGGGCGACGTGGTCGTAACCCATGAGCCTCAAAAGACACGTATGGATGTTTTCGACGTGTAAAATTTGATGAAACTCGATTTTGTTGTGTGTGCACGACGAAATCGAGGCATATCCGTCGAGATACCCCGTGTCGGCCCCTTTGTAAATTAGTCCCTAACTTCGTGTACGTTTGTCATCTCGAGACGAAACTTACGCCAACAGGACTGTATTATTTTTTTGGCCCTGCATGCCAAGTTTGGTCTAATTCTGAGAAGATCGACCGGAACGCCCTTTTGGCGGGTCCGTGACCCAATCCAACTGACGAATTTGTGCACGGTCAGCCGGAATCCAATTTTGGACATACGGTTGGGTTCATCTCGTCAAACCGGACCCGTAGATATATAATTTGTTAACTTTACAGACCATAGGCTCGGGCACACTTTTTGCTGCAAAGCGGGTCCAACGGTGAACATCGTTTTGACCCAAAATTACGATTTTGCCCATGTGTCAAGAATTAGACTTTTGGGTAGGCATTCTTAGATATTTTTTGTACCAAACGTATTGGTGATGTCTGTTTTAGCATCCAGAGGCTGTTGTGCGAGTTTTACTGTTATGGCACACTCAGTGGTTAGTATTATCGGTTTCGCCAGCAAATGACCCCAGGCGAGTACATTTATCATTTGTTTTTGATATTTTTAATTACTATATTTCATTGTTAGTCATTTTATATTTGATTCTTGACACGTTTATCACACGGATACCACAGCTTGTCTCTCTTTCATATTTTGTTATATTCTTGCCTGTCGTGTCGGGAAGGGGAAGTACCAAACAGATGTGTGATCTGGCCGTAGACATTGTAGACATCGTAGATATTATTTATTTTCTGAAAAGTAGACATCATAGACATTGTTATTTCCTGCAAAGTAGTCATCGTAGGATTGTTTATTTTATTGCTATTTAGACATCGTAGACATCGTAGTGTAACTGTCCCTAGACCGATCACATATCAAAAAGGTACTTCAAAACACATAAATAGTATTTCCTTTGTTCTATATTTTCTCATGTCTCTTGTTACCATTATCCTGATTATTTTATCATGAATTTTATTGCTAACCTCTGTTTTATAGTCGTTATCATATATTGGAACTGCACTCAATGAATTATACTCGTTCCATTTCTAACTGGAAACCAACATTTCCCAGGTTAGCCGTGACTACTCTTAGCATTGGGGAGACATGGGTGTACCTGCAGGCCAAAATCTAGAAATTAGTTAAACATATATGTTGTAGACATTTTTAATATTTGTAAGAACATGGTATTTTCTTTAAGTGTAAAGTTGTGAAATTGTAAATTAGTTAGTTTTGTGAACGAGCAGTAAAGTTATTATTTATTGTGATATTAAGCATCATGGCCTTGACATCGTTCTACCGTCGACACTGCGACGTAGGCTGGCTTGGACTCGCACTCGTATCCCAAAAAGCGGGTGCGGGTCGTGACAGAACAGAATCTTGAGATCGTGTATGACAAGCCACCACCCAAACAATTGTTATGGCATGCTAGCTGGCCACCACGGATACTGTATAGTCATCTGCATTAGTGGAGTGTTGTATCTGATTAGTGTATGCCGAGCCAGCTCTCTTTGTAGGAGAGTTGGAACGTTACTGCTTGTCTTAGCGCGGTAGCCATTCGAGGGACCGGTGCATTTAGTGCGTGAGTAGTATTATTTGGTTCGGGTAGCCATTTCTTGGATACTGGCATGATTTGATTCCTATATATATGCATTACTGGGATAACCCAGACAAATCATACGTAAGATTGACTGGCCGCTTGTAAATTGACTTGCTTGCGATCTGTTTCTTTTGTTAGTAGTCGAGGAACATGGACTGTCATGGTGCATGGTCCAACCCATGTCCTTGCTTGGTTCGGGTTGGGCTATTGTTCTTTGACAGGCTATGGACCGAAGTTACGATCAGAAGTCCCTAACCTGACCATGGTTATAAGATGTATCTTATTTCGACACGATATTAGCACCGTTTGTCCTTGTTTGGTTGTAAGGGTGCCGTATTATCTCGATAATATGGTATAAGCCAACTACTCATGTCCCAGGTCCTTATTTATTGCTTGGATTTTATCTTATTCATTATGTGCTCCCTTGTGGTACTTACTACTTGGGGCCTGACCCCGCTGGTTTTGTTTAGCCAAATTTTGTAGCAAAGTCCGAAGATCCAGCCTTCTACCCGAATAATGGTACACAACATAAATATGGACGCCAAGGATCATTAGTGGGTTTCTTTTTCACCGCTCTGATACCTTTCATTTTGTACTTGGCTTTAAGCCACCAGCACCTGTTTAGCCAGCTGTTCTGGATATTAGTTTTTTTTACATAATTGTAATTAAATCAGACTGCAGCTGACATAGTTATGTACTATTGACTCTCGAAACTAGCTTATCATTTTGTGTAGCTGGACTCATGAATTATTTTGATAAAGCATCGGGAACGTATTACTGCTTTATCTTATATGATCACTATTTACTGCTTCTTGCTTTGATTGATTGAGACATAGATCCTCTGTGAGACCATATGAGACTTGATTGTAGCATGCACCCCTCGTCTCTAGATAGCCATAATTGCCATATGACGTCTTCGTACCTCATACGGGGTATCTGGCCTAGTCCGTCTCCGTATTTCGGTACTGGGGCATGACAAAAGCGAAGGAGCGGCAGCAATATAGGAGGCAAAGATATGATATAGAGGCATAGGTGATTTGGAAGCCACGATCTGCAGTTGTCTGGAGGCGTGGAGATGTTTGGGGAGTGGAGAGATGTGTGGAAGATTCTTTAACTAGGTTTGACTTGTGAGACCCGTCTCACTGTATCGGTATTTTATACGGATACGTGTTTATTTGAGCCGTATTTCGTATTTATCGATTTGCGTGATATTTTAAAATTTTCATAAGTGTAGGATTTTATGACTTGGTTTAACTTGGATTTGGTTTTATTTGGTTCAGTTCCACTTTGACTTAGTTTGGTTTAGTTTGGTTCTTTATGAGATGAGGTGTATGATTTTGATTGAAGTGGAGAGGAATGAATGGTGGAGATCACTTGAGCTTGTTATATAAGCCACTTTTTCTCTCTCCCTCCTCATTCACCCCCATTCATTTCTTTTCCACCGATACCCTAGCCATTAGAGAGAGGCAAGTACACCTTGCCGAATGTTGGACGATTTTAATTTCGTTTGTTCCATTCTCTTTATTGTTAAATTCTAAGCATATTTAGAACTTGGAGTTTTTAATTTTACCGGGTGGATTGTGGTAGATCTAGCTTTATGGTATTTTCGATTTTCATGGGTTTTGATCTGTTAGACTTGCATATTTTTGCTAGCTGATGGTTCCATGTTGTAGAAAATTTTGTTCTACCCCATTTTGACCTATGAAAGTTCGAATTTGGACTCTGGATGATGGAATTATGGAGCTTGGAAGCATGGCTTCATGGTATTTTTCTTCTCGAAAATTTGAGGAGAAGAACAGTACTTGACCGCATGACTATTTCATGCGGCAAGTGGTTTTTTCCCAGCCACATGGCCTGGCAATTGTTTACATGCTAAATTATTTAATGGTGCATGCTAATTTACGTACAGCATTTAATGCATTTGTGAGATGGTGTTCTTGCATGCATTTAATGCATTGGTTAGAAGCATTATTAAATACATTTGTTAGATGGTGTATATAATGCAATTGCTGACAACTTAGCCGCATGTGTTAACAATTGCTGGCAACTGAGCCGCATATAATCCAAGAATGCATTGAATACACTCTTTAATGCACTCCTAAGTGCAATTATTTAATTAGAAAATAGCATTTTGTACCATCAGTCGCATGCATGCATCTTGGCACCAGCCGCATGGCATGTTACTAATGCATTTAAATGCATTCCTAATGCTTTTGCAGTAATGCATTCTTTAATACTTTTCTAAATACATTTACTAATGCAATTGTTAATGCATTCTCATTCCTTAATGCATTTGATTAATATATTCCTTAATGCACGTTCTGGAGTGCATTTGTTAAAGGCATTTGTTAAATGCATTCTTTAAATGCATTTGATTAATGCATTTGATTAATACCTACTCTAATGCATTCTTTAAATGCATTTACATTCAGCAAGCTTGCATTTAATGAATACTCTGATGCATTTTCTAAGGCATTCATATTCAGCCGCATATAATTTTGTGCATTCTCTAATGTATCCAGCCGCATATGGGAGCAAGTGAGTTGGCTCGCCTTAATATTAGTTGCAGGCATGGGAAGGAAAAAGTTGAGCCGCATGTAACAAATTTTACTTGGCCGCATAAGAATGCTTGGCCAACACTTTGCCAGCATTATATTAATGCAAGCTTTTGTTGCCTGCTTGCATGCATGATTACATGGCCTTGCTTGCATGCAAATGCCAATAAGTCCGCCGCATGCATGCTTGCTTGCAAGCTGGTGCATTTAAAAATTTGCATTGCATTTAAATATTAGCATTAACAATGTTGGCCGCATGGCCTCCCACCCATTCTTGGCCGCATGGCCCCCTTCAGTTTTTTTCTGGCCGCATGAGCTTTGGTCGGCCGCATGGGTGGCCTCCCACTCTCTTTGGCCGCATGTATGTTCTCCCACTTTTTGGCCGCATGGGGTCCACTTGATTATTTTTATATTTTAATCTTGATTTGTGGTCCAAATTTTTCCCCACTCCCAACATGAAAGTTGTAGAGTTTTTCCTTGGCTTCAAGAATATATATATATATATATATATATATATATATATATATATATATATATATATATATATAATATTAATTAACTGTGCAAGTTTCTTTTATTTTGATATGGAGCTCCTGATTGTACGGTACATTTTCTATTCTTGGCCTAAATTGCGACGACCCCACTTAATAGCTTGCTATTTCTTTAATGAACGAAATTGCTTGACACGATGGTGACCTGTCATGGTGCACTCTAACCTGCAACCAGTAACCAGTAACCAGAAGCAAGTAACATGACATGATAGTGACCCGTGGTGGTGCACTCTTGACATGATAATTCTTGATAGTGGCCCGCCGTGGCGCACTCTTGACATGATAAACCTGACATGATACTCCTTGAAATACTGTTGCGACGGCTAACATGACATGACAAGTATAAATAACCTGGACACCGTGGGTGATTGTGTTTGTACAAGTGAACCAATATTATCTTGCATCATGTCTAGGACATGAATTCCTAGTTTTTCACGGTCAGGGATTCATACTGAATCTGGCTAAGTTAATGACTAGATTGATCAAATAGTTCATGGAAAATTTTCCAGTTACCTGTTCCCCCTTTGGTCCCAGCCTTATATATATATACATGGAATTTGTTGCTATCCGTCGAGATGAGCGCATTTCCAGTCCGCCGTCGAGTGTGGTACCTTAGGACACATGTATCTTACTACAGTGTGTCTGTTATATCATGCTATCTTTTCCTTTTCTTTGCTGGGATCACTCAGGTAGTAACAAACAGGTAACTGGACTTAGAATTCTCGCTGCATCTTGCTAGTAACTAGGCCTGTGATAACCCTAGTTAGTTAAAGTATCAAGCCGTACTTATTGCTTGGCCGTGAATATTGGATGGAGTTCAATCTGTCTAGTCTTGTCTTGATCGTGTTCATGATTGTTACATGTCCTAATTTCTTATTTTATCTTGCCGATAAATGGTGGGAAAAACCAAGTACTGTTCAGACGAAGGGTTACAACCCCGGTCCTTGTTTGGTTTACGGGTTATAACCTGGTTATCTGAATAGTCCCATGGTTATTCCATCGTATATCACCTTCCTAGTTTAAGTCTTGTCTAGATCCAGTTCCTAATTGTTCCAAGATAATAATTGCAATGATTGTCACTCTAATGTATTGTACTCTGTATTGTCACTCAATCACTGTCACTTAATGATTGTCACCTCTAGCAATAAATGATCAGAGACCAAGTTCTGTTCAGGCGAAGAATTACAATCCCGGTCCTTGTTTGGTTTAAGGGTTGTAACTTGGCTTCCGGAACAGTACATTCGTCCTCTCTTCGTATATTGCCTGGCTCTATTTATTTAGCATGTTCTTCAGTTTACTTTATGTCAAATGATGATTCACTTACTGGCTTCCTATGATCGGGATGAGCGTACTGGTACTGCACGAATCTCGATCCTTCTTTACTTATTGCTTTCTCTCCCTGTTGATTGCCTATGACTGCTGGTTTTAAGTTCATAGTTCGGCCTCCTTTGTGGTACTTACTATTTGGGGGTCTGACCCCACTGGTTTTGCATGGCCAAGTTCTAATAGAAGAGCCCGAAGGATCTACCGCACCATCTACTCGACGGTGACCAGCCGGAGCACCAGAGTGCCTCAGTGGGTTTCTTCTTCATCCTTCCACTGATATGTAAATTCTCCTCTTGTAGCGTTTAGCCCCGAGCATGTGTTTAGCTCGTATTTTGGTATTTTCCTTGATATTGTAGCCTACGGGCATAAACATGATATGTGTATTCTAGACTATAGCTAGTCCTTATCATGTACGACTAATACTCTAGCTAGTCATCAGTTCTGTGGTACTGGCTTCATGATCAGTCATGTATATATGGTTCGGGACGCCTTACAATTGTATGTATGATGATCGTGTTCTTTGCTCTTGTATAATTGCCTGTGATTGAGATACCTAGAATTGTTAAACCTTAGGATTGACTGATGGCTTGTAGAGTAACCCCCATGTTTGACAGCTTATACGTGATTTCAGAGTATTAACGTACTTTGGGATTGCGTAGCTGGCTATATCTGCCCCCGCTCTCCAGTGTTCTGGTTCTGGGACGTGACATAGTTTTAGTGGTGGTCTATGCAGGTCTCGATTTTCAGATTTGCGGGGGTTACCATGTTTAGATATCTCAATCACGATTATCCTTATTGATCTCCTTCGGATTATTCTCTACCTCTGACACTTGACTTGATACCTGTTTTGATCATTGATCATTCCTGTTCCCATGATTTGATCTTGTGTCCTTCAACTTTCAAGGGTACTGTTCTTGATCCTTCTGATTATCTTGTTCGTATTTTGCGGAGGGCAGCTCAGCATTCTTCAGCCAGGCCAGTTATGGAGGATCAGTCTCAGCATGCAGGCAGAGATGTCAGTCCATCCCGAATCAGCCAGCCGCTTCTGTCTTCGTATCTTGAGACAGGTGATAAAGTTCATGCATCTGTTTCAACTACGATGATATGTCCTGGGTAGAGTCATGTCTTGAACTAAGTCATTGGTACCGACTTACCTTGAGGCTTGACTTTATCCATTTTTGGGAGTCAGCAGCGAGGACGTTGATTTCTACATAACTGTCTCAGGTGTCATATTGATCCATATGCCTCCAGCCCTTCTTGATCATGATTGTATTTGTTCTTGTGCATTTATTTACCGCTTACGCATTTATTTACATTACTGATTGTTTTATTTTACTTGTATGCCATAATTGATTTATTGAGATTGTTGAGTTTTCTGGAGCTTTTGTTTTGTTATCTTGCTCGACTAGCCTCAGGAAATTCCGAGAACGGAATTTTTCTAAGGTGTGGAGAGTTGTGAGACCCGTCTCACTGTATCGGTATTTTATACGGATACGTGTTTATTTGAGCCGTATTTCGTATTTATCGATTTGCGTGATATTTTAAAATTTTCCTAAGTGTAGGATTTCATGACTTGGTTTAACTTGGATTTGGTTTTATTTGGTTCGGTTCCACTTTGACTTAGTTTGGTTTAGTTTGGTTCTTTATGAGATGAGGTGTATGGTTTAGATTGAAGTGGAGAGGAATGAATGGTGGAGATCACTTGAGCTTGTTATATAAGCCACTTTTTCTCTCTCCCTCCTCATTCACCCTCATTCATTCATTTTCTACCGAAGCCCTAGCCATTAGAGAGAGGCAAGTACACCTTGCCGAATGTTGGACGATTTCAATTTCGTTTGTTCTATTCTCTTTATTGTTAAATCCTAAGCATATTTAGAACTTGGAGTTTTTGATTTTACCGGATGGATTGTGGTAGATCTAGCTTTGTGGTATTTTCGGTTTTCATGGGTTTTGATCTGTTAGACTTGCATATTTTTGCTAGCTGATGGTTCCATGTTGTAGAGAATTTCGTTCTAGCCCATTTTGACCTATGGAAGTTCGAATTTGGACTCTGGATGATGGAATTATGGAGCTTGGAAGCATGGCTTCATGGTATTTTTTTCTCGGAAATTTGAGGAGAAGAACAGTACTTGACCTCATGACTATTTCATGCGGCAAGTGGTTTTTTCCCAGCCGCATGGCCTGGCAATTGTTTGCATGCTAAATTATTTAATGGTGCATGCTAATTTACGTACAACATTTAATGCATTTGTGAGATGGTGTTCTTGCATGCATTTAATGCATTGGTTAGAAGCATTATTAAATACATTTGTTAGATGGTGTATATAATGCAATTGCTGACAACTTAGCCGCATGTGTTAACAATTGCTGGCAATTGAGCCGCATAGAATCCAAGAATGCATTGAATACACTCTTTAATGCACTCCTAAGTACAATTATTTAATTAAAAATGGCATTTTGTACCATCAGCCGCATGCATGCATCTTGGCACCAGCCGCATGGCATGTCACTAATGCATTTAAATGCATTCCTAATGCATTTGCAGTAATGCATTCTTTAATACTTTTCTAAATACATTTACTAATGCAATTGTTAATGCATTCTCATTCCTTAATGCATTTGATTAATATATTCCTTAATGCACGTTCTGGAGTGCATTTGTTAAAGGCATTTGTTAAATGCATTCTTTAAATGCATTTGATTAATGCATTTGATTAATACCTACTCTAATGCATTCTTTAAATGCATTTACATTCAGCAAGCTTGCATTTAATGAATACTCAATTTTATGCATTCTCTAATGTATCCAGCCGCATATGGGAGCAAGTGAGTTGGCTCGCCTTAATATTAGTTGCAGGCATGGGAGGAAAAAAGTTGAGCCGCATGTAACAAATTTTACTTGGCCGCAAAAGAATGCTTGGCCAACACTTTGCCAGCATTATATTAATGCAAGCTTTTGTTGCCTGCTTGCATGCATGATTACGTGGCCTTGCTTGCATGCAAATGCCAATAAGTCAGCCGCATGCATGCTTGCTTGCAAGCTGGTGCATTTAAAAAATTGCATTGCATTTAAATATTAGCATTAACAATGTTGGCCGCATGGCCTCCCACCCATTCTTGGCCGCATGGCCCCCTTCAGTTATTTTCTGGCCGCATGAGCTTTGGTCGGCCGCCTGGGTGGCCTCCCACTCTCTTTGGCCGCATGTATGTTCTCCCACTTTTGGGCCGCATGGGGTCCACTTGATTGTTTTTATATTTTAATTGCTTGATTTGTGGTCCGAATTTCTCTCCACTCCCAACATAAAAGTTGTAGAGTTTTTTCTTGGCTTCAAGAATATATATATATATATATATATATATATATATATATATAATATTAATTAACTGTGCAAGTTTCTTTTATTTTGATATGGAGCTCCTGATTGTACGGTACATTTTCTATTCTTGGCCTAAATTGCGACGACCCCACTTAATAGCTTGCTATTTCTTTAATGAACGAAATTGCTTGACACGATGGTGACCTGTCATGGTGCACTGTAACCTGTAACCAGTAACCAGAAGCAAGTATCATGACATGATAGTAACCCGTGGTGGTGCACTCTTGACATAATAATTCTTGATAGTGGCCCATCGTGGCGCACTCTTGACATGATAAACCTGACATGATACTCCTTGAAATGCTGTTACGACGGCTAACATGACGTGACAAGTATAAATAACCTGGACACCGTGGGTGATTGTGTTTGTACAAGTGAACCAATATTGTCTTGCATCATGTCTAGGACATGAATCCCTGGTTTTCCACGGTCAGGGATTCATACTGAATCTGGCTAGGTTAATGACTAGATTGATCAAATAGTTCATGAAGAATTTCCCAGTTACCTGTTGCCCCTTTGGTCCCGGCCTTATATATATATATACATGAGATTTGTTGCTATCCGTCGAGATGAGCGTACTTCCAGTCCGCCGTCGAGTGTGGTACCTTAGGACACATGTATCTTACTACAGTGTGTCTGCTATATCATGCTATCTTTTCCTTTTCTTTGCTGGGATCACTCAGGTAGTAACAAACAGGTAACTGGACTTGGAATTCTTGCTGCATCTTGCTAGTAACTAGGCCTGTGATAACCCTAGTTAGTTAAAGTATCAAGCCGTACTTATTGTTTGGCCGTGAATGTTGGATGGAGTTCAATCTGTCTAGTCTTGTCTTGATCTTGTTCACGATTGTTACATGTCCTAATTTCTTATTTTATCTTGCCGATAAATGGTGGAAAAAACCAAGTACTGTTCAGACGAAGGGTTACAACCCCGGTCCTTGTTTGGTTTACGGGTTATAACCTGGTTATCTGAATAGTTCCATGGTTATCCCATCGTATATCACCTTCCCAGTCTAAGTCTTGTCTAGATCCAGTTCCTAATTGTTCCAGGATAATGATTGTAATGATTGTCACTCTAATGTATTGTACTCTGTATTGTCACTCTCTCACTGTCACTTAATGATTGTCACCTCTAGCAATAAATGATCAGAGACCAAGTTCTGTTCAGGCGAAGGATTACAATCCCGGTACTTATTTGGTTTAAGGGTTGTAACTTGGCTTCCGGAACAGTACCTTCGTCCTCTCTTCGTATATTGCCTGGCTCTATTTATTTAGCATGTTCTCCAGTTTACTTTATGTCAAATGATGATTCACTTACTGTCTTCCTATGATCGAGATGAGCGCACTGGTACTGCACGAATCTCGATCCTTCTTTACTTATTGCTTTCTCTCCCTGTTGATTGCCTATGACTGCTGGTTTTGAGTTCATAGTTCGGCCTCCTTTGTGGTACTTGCTATTTGGGGTCTGACCCCACTGGTTTTGCATGGCCAGGTTCTAATAGAAGAGCCCGAAGGATCTACCGCACCATCTACTCGACGATGATCAGCCGGAGCACCAGAGTGCCTCAGTGGGTTTCTTCTTCATCCTCCCACTGATATGTAAATTCTCCTCTTGTAGCGTTTAGCCCCGAGCACGTGTTTAGCTCGTGTTTTGGTATTTTTCTTGATATTGTAGCCTACGGGCATAAACATGATATGTGTATTCTAGACTATATCTAGTCCTTATCATGTACGACTAATACTCTAGCTAGTCATCAGTTCTGTGGTACTGGCTTCATGATCAGTCATGTATATATGGTTCGGGACGCCTTACTATTGTATGTATGATGATCGTGTTCTTTGCTCTTGTATAATTGCCTGTGATTGAGATACCTAGGATTGTTAAACCTTAGGATTGACTGATGGCTTGTAGAGTAACCCCATGTTTGATAGCTTATACGTGATTTCAGAGTATTAACGTACTTTGGGATTGCGTAGCTGGCTATGTCTGCCTCCGCTCTCCAGTGTTCAGGTTCTGGGGCGTGACAGACTCTCTCGTCTCCTCTCTGTGTACTCGGAGGTCGGGGCGTGGAAAAGAAGTGGGGTAGGCTTCTCTTTCCTCCTATATATATATATATATATATATATATATATATATATATATATATATATATATATAAAGAAGTGGGGTAGGCTTCTCTTTCCTCCTATATCGTTAGGAGGCTTCATTAACGATATATATATATATATATATATCGTTAATGAAGCCTGAATATGTTATAAAACGAAGCCCAAAGTTTGAAATTTTGAATAACTCGTTTATTAATTTTTGTAACCCAATTTTGCTGGGCCTCTCTAGTTCTACGTGGACTCTTTTACTTGGGTCGAAATGGACTTTTTTTTTCGATGTCCGATATAACGTACGAAATTTGTACACGCTGGTTTAGTAGGCCGAACTAACTTATAGAAAAATTAAATAAAGCACAAATATGTTATAAAACGAAGCCCAAAGTTTGAAATTTTTATTCACTTGTTTATTAATTTTAATAGTCCCACCAGATTTAGCTGGCTCTTATGGTTAGTAAGGAGAGGTATAACCTCCTTGGCTACGCGGACGGTCTTGATGTGCACAAAGTCTCGTGCGTTACGTCAGACATCTTTAAAAAAATTGATAGATCCAATTTTGTTGGGCGTCTCTAGTTCTACGTGGACTCTTTTACTTTGGTTGGTTCAAAACCGTTACCATCGTCAACGTGGCAAACTCCCATTGGTTCACACACGATTGTTTTTTTATCAGATGCGTTAGAGCATCTCCAACCCTATTGTCTTGTTAAGTGTTGTGAGTCTTAGGTGGCTCCTATGTGGCATGAGCCACAAGACAATGTCTTGTTTATGTGGCAAAATTATATCTCAAAAGACAATGAGATAGAAAAACTCTTTCCAATGCAAAAGTATTGAGAAGATAATAAAAAGTATTTTTTCCAACTTCCAAGGCAACTTTTAAGACAACTACTCATTTTCTTTCTTTTTTCTAATATTTTTTATTCATAATTGATGACATGGAAGAGAAGACATTGTGAAGTGCATTGTCTAGAACAAGACAATCAACTTCACAATGTCTTCTTTAATTTTTGTCACATAAGCTTCACAATTGACTTGACAATTGATTGGAGAAGAACTTTTGAATAAAATTTTGTCATTCCTATGTGGCATTAACTTTTTTCCAAAGTCACAATAGGGTTGGCGATGCTCTTAAAATGTTCTTTCTGTTTCTCACCAATGTATGAGATCTTCTGATTTTATTGAAGGAGTGCACCACCTTTTTCTCATTGGCTCTAACCTGCAGTCACAGTAATCTAATCTGACGGTGATAGGAATTTAGAATCATCTAGATGGTACAAAGTATGGATTTGCATCAAAACGACGAAGAGCGAGAAAATTGGACGTAGCATCGGTCGGATCAACTGACCGAGTCCCAACATTGATCTTCCAAAAATAAGAATAAAAATTAGTAGGAAAAAAAAAATATCGGAACCAAAAGTGTAAAAGAAATTACAAAACAGAACGAATATGAAAAAAAATATTGTGACAGAAAATCTTCTACCATATATATATATATACTTTTTTTTTTTGAAGAAATCTTCTTCTTATACTATATAACTAGTAAATGTACGTACTTTGCATGTATAATAACGTATAATAAGAATATTATCCAATTATAGTCAAATATTTCTTCTAACTCATGTGGTTAAGATGTGAGATATTTTTCTTGTTTGGTTGAGTTCGATTCTCTTGTTTTTTGCATAATTTATTTTTTTAAAATAAAATTGACCATGATATATATTCGACTTAGACGGCTGAAAAGTGAGACGTCTAAGGTTATATTGATGAATGTCTTGTTATGCTATGTTCAGGGCCGGCCCTGAGCTGATGGGGGCCCCAGGCGAAAATTTCAAAATGGGCCCCCATACATAATGTAAAAAAAAAAAAGTATAAATAAAAAAAAAAAATATTGTAGCCAAGATTTGAACCAAGGATCTCTTAAATACAATTCTAGCATTATAACCACTACACCACAATATTTTTTTTGTTAAAAAAAGTACATGATATATATTAGTTCTATTGGAGATAGTTCCATGTTGGTGCCCCCTTTCGTCAGGAGGTCCTGGACCGTCGTCCGGTCTGCCCTGGGCCCGGGCCGCCCCTGGCTATGTTCCTGTAATATAATTTAACAGCATGTAACATTCAAAGAAACACATTCTCATAAACAGCTTTATTGCTCACTGGGGGCCACAGTAAATGATGCTAAGGTTATACTAATGAATGTCTTGTTATGCTATGCACAATGATATGTTTGTTACAAATAATAACAATTATCTCTCTAAGAACGATGAGATAACAATTGGTTGACACAATCATATTAAGTAGTTAGATAAACCAACTACAACAATACTTAATATTTAGATAAATTAGTAATTAAGGACTAATGTTAATTATTTAATTATTAAAAATTAATACTTAACATTATTTATAACCTTAATTAAAAAAAATATTTAGCCTTTTATATTACTATATATTTTATTATCTAATTATAATTTACTAAATAAAGTATCGTAAAAAAGTATATTATATTTGTGAGTATCAGTTATGTCCGATACGTTTATGACATGCGTCGTTTAATGACATGCATCGTTTATGATATGCGTCGACAACATGGACCTGATTTTTGGAGAGTTTGTACTTTCTAGCTAATTATTTTAACGACATTGCCCATATTTGATTAATCCATTCGAAACTAATATCAAGTTAAATTAATAATTTAGTATTCTTACTATTAATGCACTTATTTGAAATTAATATATAAAGAAAGTCCGTATACAATTTTTTCTCTAGTTCACGCTTTCATTTCGCGTACCAAACATCAGAAGTAGGGTTGGGCATACGGTTCCAAGACCTGCGGTTTCGATCCGGTCCGAACTGTAAAATGTCCAAACAAATCGGTTCCTAAAATTGAAATTTAAACGGGACAGACCGGGGCGGGTCGTGTGACACTAATGGGACGGACGTATCCTATTTTCAAAATAAACGGAACCCTGGACCGACCCATTTCTAGGGGTATGTATTTATTTATTTTTTATCAATTTTGGAATTTTTTTTTGCTATTATAGTTTATAGATAATAGAACAAGTTATTATTTATCAAACAAATTCTAGAAATTTGGGAAGACATAAGACTTGTTTTGTTCTTATAGATAATAGAACATATTTAAAATGTTTACTATTTTAGAATTTTTTAAACTTTTTTTTGGACCCGTTTGGACCCGCGGGTCGGCCCGGTTCGGCCCGTTTCGAACAGGTCGAACCCGTTCTGGTTCCAATATTTTTTGGACCCGTCCTGTCCTGTCCTGCCAATTAACGGATCCGGTCCGGATTCATAACATTTGGGTCCGGCTCGACCCGTGCCCACCCCTCAGAAGTGGAGCCATGAATGAAGCGGACGCAAAAACATCCATTTCACGGCTCCAATCTAAGGGGCCAAACAACCCATAATTTATAGATGTTCAGGCCGCAATTCACTCTGATCCGGGCCCAGCCTAACTCCCCCTACGGGTCGGGTTGGGTTCTGCTTTTGCCAACCTGGGTCTGGCCCTGTCGGTGATTCAGTCAGGCCCGATGTCAGCCCAACCGATCCGCTCACCCTCCACAACTACCTTGTCCCCCTTAATTTAATCGTGGGGTGGGGAGTTTTATCCCATATTAACCGTTACTTAAACATTGGGATAATATTTTGGTAAAACAATATAACAATCATATTAGTCCTTTGGGATGATATTTTTTCCAAATTACCCCCAATTTAATATTTTCTGAACGTTAATAAGGAATATTTTGATGAAAATGGCCGATATACTCCTATAAAATGGATATTTTAAGGATATTTGTGGTCATTTTAGACCCAAAAATATAATAAAACAGGGTTAAATTCATCCAAATTTACCATAATAATTTTTCTTGCATCTCTTTTAATACTTACAAACAATCTTGTATTATATTTGCTGAAGTAGCTTCTTTTTTTACTTCAATGAAAAATGAACAACCATCACATCAACCTCAACCCGTGCTACAACCTGGGGTTACAAGGACCTCAACCCGCACACCGTCAGTGAACATTAGGCTACAGGGAAGAAATGAATCATAATTGAATAAGATCAAAAGTTTGACAACAATTTAGCAGAGCTTAAAATAAGCGTAATACCGAAAGAAGATACTCGTGTCCAGCTCTTGTTCAATGAAGGCCTAACTCATGTGGCACATGAAAAATGTGTATGCATGTAGACAATTGTATGTAGTATCTTGCATCTTCTTAAAAAAAAAATTCTATTTTAATTTATTTGGCTATAAGTACTAGAAACTTGTGTGATCACAATTATCATGTATCAATTCAAAAAATTAGCTAAAACAATGTTTAAGTAATTATTGTTTTATTTATTATGTTATTATTGTTAGATATGTAGTTTATATTTTTTTTTATGCAACTTATGTTTTGCATTTCGACTTTCAGCTTCTCTTCAACCTCCCTTTGTGGTAAGAAAGATCGAAGAGATGTTGAAAGCAGAAATGTAAATGTTTAAGTAATTATTGTTTTATTTATTATGTTGAAAGCAGAAATGTAAACTATAATCGTATCAACAAGCAATAACGAGAATATTATATATTGAAAAAGAAGGAGCAAACCCGGACCCGGACCGTTAAGCCATGTCTTATTTCCCCGGATAGTGAGTTGTGTTGGGTTTGGATTATGCTCTCTTAGCCCGGCCCGCACAAGATATCTTTAATTGGGCTATCTATGTCCAGCCCAGGCCCGGACGAATTCAGTCAAAACCGGTCCCGACCTAGCCCATATAACATCCTGACCCTCTTATCTGGACACCATTCTGCAGAAATTCAACACTTGAGCCATTTCTCTTTCTTGCTAAACATTTGAGCCGTATATAAGCTGTAAAAACGAGATCAATTCAATCAGCACTGTTGTTTAAGCTGCTGCTTCATCATCCTACCGCAATCCAACGGCCGATCTATGCCTATTCAAAATTGGACGATGCTACATTGTCGGCAGATTTGGACCGCAGCCCTAGTTTGCAGGCCACATGTCATTCTTTAATTGGCTAGGGGATGGGTAGGACCCAAAGGCAGTGGAGGGACCTGTGGGGTGGTGACACGTAACGTGCGGACACGCGTGCAGTAAATCCCTGCGGGCCATTTATCATTTTCCTTCACAATTTCCAGCAGCATGTCGTTCCACACATCTATCGGCCCCGGCAAGCACCAGTGCACGCAGTCGCTGTACCCCTTCATCCACTCGTTGTTCCAGTGTTCGCCCGGGTGCGCGTCGGCTCTCGCCATCATCGCCTTCGTCACGTCCAGAACCTCGAACCGCTTGCCCTTCCCCTCCTCCTGCGCAATCCGCAGCTCCTCCACCTGCGCGTTCCTCATCCCCCAGTCGGTCCCGCCGACGCCCACCTCCCGGTCGCCCAACGGCTCGGTCCTGTTGCACTTCCCTCCTCCGTCCCACGCCCCGTTCTCGAAGTGCGCGGGCGCGAACGTCCTCACCAGCGAGAGCAGCCAGCCGCAGTCCGCGCAGCCGTTTATATGCGCGAGCGCCGTTCTGAACGCCCTCCGCACGGCGGGGGCGGGTCCGAAGTCCGTAAGGTTCTCCCCCGAGCAGTACACGCAGCCGACGAGCGCGTCGCTCTTGTGCAGGTAGAGCTTCCTGGAGAACCAGTGCCCGTCGGAGAGTATCAAGTAGTTGATCCACGGGAGGTTCTCGGTCCAGCCCGTGTCGACCCTGTCCAGATGCAGGTCGTACACGCCCGTGGCCGCTCCGTCCGCCGTCCGCTCCGTCGCGGCGACCAGGAACTTGGTCCACATGACCGTGAGGATGAAGTCGTGGGACCGGAAGTACCATGTTCGGAGCCGGTCTTCGGAATCCTTTTGGATGCTTACTGGAGTTTCGACCTGCAAATAATTTTATGAAAATCGTGTTAGTTTAGTTGTCTGACAAAGAAACATAGAAGTACATAGGTGCTAGAGTTCTAAAACCAGGAACTTTTATATATATATATATATATATATATATATATATATATATATATATATATGGGTCCTTCTACAATACATTCCATGAAAAAATTTGTATCGATACATCCAAAATCTGAACCATTGGATGTTGATCCAATGGTTTGGATTGAGGTCAAAAGTCAAAATCAGCATTAAATGATATTCCCTACTTTTTTTTATGGAATGTATTGTATATAAAGTGGCGTACAAAGAAGTCGCAAGTGCTATAGAAGATGGACAATATATCGTCAATATATTACTTTACAAGTTGGTGCGAGTTTTAATTTTTCCTTGAGCATCCCAATTTCAAGGATATGTATGGGCGGTACACCGGTGGCACACCCCCTGTATACCCGTCCATCTGGCCAGCTAAACGAAAGTAGGGCTTTGGGATCAGGTTTTGTTCAAGGATCGATGGTCTACCTGTCAAAATTGGAAAGGGGTACATGTTATCCCATGACTTATGAGAGAAACATGTTAGTTTGTAAATTCACAAAATGAGGCTTTGAAATTTTGAGAATAAGAGTATGAATTGGGAGAGAGTCCGCGAACTATTCTGGATGTGATCGTTTGAGGAGACCACATCGGTTCGTCTTCGAGTTCTCGACTTTGTTTTGTTGTACATTCCGTTATATTTGTTTTTATTCAGTGTGAAGTCATAGTGATATGTGTTCGGATGTGTAGAAGAAGTCTCAATAAATAAGTGTATTTCTTCTATTTAGTAGTGGAGCACTTTTTCAATTTGGATTCTGATCGTCGCATGGTTTTCTTCCTCGTGCATCTGACTTTTATGTAAAAATTATTGTGTTTGTGATTGTGATATTGTGCATTTGCATATTTGTACGATTTACTTCAGTTCTTGTGTGTTGCTTTCAGTCGGAAACGATTGCTATTCCACTGCATTTCCATCTTCATTTTCAGAATAATGAAATCAAACGTAAGGTTGGAGAGGGTCAGGTGTTTGACAGATTGACCAAAAGGAAAGATGAATGTGAAATTAGTTAGTATGGTTAAATTAGTTGACACGGATTATCATTATTGACGAAGCAAGATGATCGTTAAAAGTTGCATCTACCACTGTTTGGTTTTGAGAAGGCCAGTGATCAACTCGAAATTGATTGGTTGTTCGAGCATAAATAGGTATGTGATTATATCGGACAATTCGTATATCACACACATTGATCATGCTAAGACGTTATGGAAAAAGCTGGAGCCCTTATATACTAAGAAGTTTGTTATCAACAAGTTGTTTCTGATCCAACAGATGATGGATTTGAAAAACAAAGACGGTACATCGATTATTGATTATGTAATTGAGTTCTAGAACATGGATGACCAACTGTTAGCAATCAGGGTCATATTTGAGAAGATGATGAAGAGTGTTTGTTTGTTTGATAGGTGTCACGCCCCAGAACCAGAATACTGGAGAGCGGGGGAATGACTCAGCCAGCTACGTATTACAGGTAGATGAATATCGTATAATACGATCAATACTGTCTAACCAGACGATGGGGTGCATACTACATGAAAGTCTTACTATGGTCACTTCACATCTATTGTCTCAATCATTCAAACAAGAAGCAAGAATAGAGAACATGTAAGATAAAGCAGTAAGGCGTCCCAAATGCTTAGTCAAAATGTTCTTGAGATCTGGCTTTACAAAACATAGCCAGATGGTATAGTAACATATACACAATTGTTATCAGCTGCAGTCTGACTTAGTTACAATTATGTAAAAGTAAGTGCAAGACAATCCGACTAACATGCACTACTAAAATATGCTATATTAGCGACGTGTTTTAGCGACGTAAGAAAATAACGTCGCTATATATGTAATATAGTGACTCCCGTCATGTGACGTCGCAAATCGTCGCTAACTAGCGACGTTCAGCGACATTACATAAATTACGTCGCAGAACAGCGACGTTCAGCGGCAGAGTATTAATATATGTCGCCATATAATAAAATTTTGCGACGTTTAGCGACGTCTTTAGTTGACGTCGCTAAATGTTTTACTTAGGGCACGCTGTTTCCTTTTCCCCCTCACTCGAAAATTTCCAAAATTTTCAGAATCCCTTTCCCCCTCGCGACTCTCCCCCCACCCGGCGACTCTCTCCCCCCCCCCCCCCGCGACTCTCCCCCCCGGCGACTCTCTCCCCCCGCCCCCGGCGACTCGCTCCCGCTCCGACGAGCTCCTCCTCCCCCAATCCGAGATCCTCCTCCTCTCCCTAGCTCCTCCTCCTCCTCCCTCTTCCTAAGGTAAACCCTAACCCTAACCCTAACTCCTCTCCCTCCTCCTCCTCCTCCTCCTCCTCTCACACACACACACGGACACACACACACAGACACACACACACACGGACACACACACACACACACACACAGACACACACACACACACACACAGACACACACACACTGACACAGATTTTATCATATTCTTCTTGTGCTCTTTTTCATATTATTATTCATGTGTTATTTATATGTTGTATCTCTTTACATGTATATATATATTTATATATATATTTGTGTGTGGTTGTATATTTATTTGGGGTTATGGTTGTGGGAATGTTGAGAGGTTTTGATTGTGGAAATCAATGAAAGGATGAGGAAATGATGGAGATTGAAGGAGGATAGAAGTGTGCTTATGGGGAGGGGGTTTTGGACAGCAACCAGCAGCCTGGGCTGCTGTTTTCAGCAGTTTTTTTTTGGGGGGGGGGGGACAGCAGCTATATGCTGCTGAAATTTGCAGCAGTGTGCCCCCCACTTGACATTAGTTAGCCTACTTATTAGCCCATCCTTTTAGCCTATCTTTTAGCCATTAGTTAGCCTACTTATTAGCCTTTAGTTGGACACACACACACGGACACACACACACAGACACACACACACAGACACACACAGACACACACACACATGTCACCTATATATATATACCTACATGTTATATATATGTGGTTATATATAGATATATATGTGTGTGTGTCTCTTGGTATAATATTCATGTTGTAGTGTTGTGGTTATATTGTAGTGTGGTGATAGTGTGGGAATTGATAAATGGAATGGATGTAAGGATGATAGGAAGGATTAGTGGACCTATAATCCTATTTATATGTGTCCTATATATGCCTATATGCGTGTGTGTGTGTGTGTGTGTGTGTTAGCCTATATGTAAGCCTAGGTGAGAGCTTATGAGTGTGGTATCATGGGTGATATATGTGAGTGAGTGTGTAAGTGAGTTGTGTGGATGAGTGTGAGGTTAAATGTGTTAGATATAGGTTAGCATCTTAGGCCATATCCTAGTTAGATATGTAGTTGTTAGTATCCTAGAGTGTTAGAGCCTTGGTTTGGGATACCAAGTTGGGGTTAGAAATAGGATACTAGTTAGCTATTGGTATGTGTAGATATATATTAGATAGATAGTTGGATGGATAGGTGGATAGATGGATGGGGAGTAGAAGGGGAGCTGCTGCCCCCATTCCAGCAACAGCAGCAGCAAGAACAGCTGTTGTAGCAGCAGTTTACATCAGCAGTAGCACCCCCATGGCCCCCCACTTGTAGTGATTAGCACTAATGGGGGCAGGAGAGGTAATTATAGGAGTAATTAGATCTAGATCTAATTAGCACTTGGCTACAAGGCATATTCCAAGAATATTCTAGAGAATATTCCAAGTCTATTCTAAGGAATATAGCGACTTCTATCGTTTGAAATAACCACATCTTGGCTATTTGTTAAATAGATCGACCCTGAGCTCCCATGTTTAGTCGTGCCTTCAACATCATGTTCAAATGAAGGTGACAAGCAGCTGACTATGAAAAAATATGCCGTCTTGAGCTTCATAAAGAAATGCAAGATTACAAGCTCCTATGTAGTAATCTTGCATTTCTTTATGAAGCTCAATACGACATATTTTTCTATAGTCAGCTGCTTGTCACCTTCATTTGAACATGATGTTGAAGGCACGACTGAACATGGGAGCTCAGGGTCGATCTATTTAACAAATAGCCAAGATGTGGTTATTTCACAGAAGCCATGAATTACCGGGAAAATAGGAAACATCTCGTACTCCTCCCGTGAAATCGTTACCGGAAAAATAGGAAACACTTAGCAAACACTTAGACGTTAGCAAACATTGTTAATTGGTGTGTTCATCTTTACAGAATTATTTCCAAATGGAGCTGAATTACTACTTACGGAATCGTTCATGGATGTACAATCGTCGTCCTGAAGATATGTATGGTGTGCGGGATGAATACATAGCGGGAGTAGAGCAGTTCATGCAGTTTGCTAAAGCGTTCCCTCAGTACATAGACGGCACCAAAATTAAGTGTCCGTGTGTGAAATGTCATAACGTGAAATATTATCCAGAAGTGGAAGTGACATATCATTTGTACTCGAGGGGTTTCACGCCTAATTACTATCAGTGGACCGCACACGGAGAACTTGTGTCGTTAGCATCAGAGCCGGAGCCTTATGTTGAGCCGTATATGCATGCGGGACCTAATTTTGTTTCAGATAATCATGCATACGACGACGGGTGCGTGAACATGGTTTTCGACGCTGCTGGGCCCAGTTTTGTTCCTGATGCAGCTGAGGAGGCACCGAATGTCGACGCTGCAAAGTTCATGGAGTTGCTGGAGAATGCAAGGACTCTATTGTATCCTGGTTGTGAGGATCATTCACCGTTGGAGGTGGTTACAAGACTTTTGAGCATTAAGTCAGATTTTAACATGTCGTAAGAATGCTACAACCGAGTGCTGGAGTTGATTATAGAGATCTTGCCGGCGGGTGCTAAGTTACCTAAAGACTTCTACCGGTCTAAGAGGATGGTGAGATCGCTCTGGATGGGATACGAGAAAATCGATTCTTGTCGTAATGGGTGCATGCTGTACTACAAAGACGACAAGGACGCAGATGTATGCAGATTTTGTGGTGCTGATCGCTATAAGCCAACTAGTATAGGAAGGTCTACCGGTGCAAGAAGATCGACCGATTCAATGCACTACCTGCCTTTAACGCCGCGGTTGCAAAGATTATTTATGGTGAAAGAGACGGCCGAAAATATGAGTTGGCACATGCGAGAACAGATTGAAGGAGTGTTGGATCACCCATCCGATGGAGAAGCGTGGAAGCACTTTGATCGAGTGTATCCTGATTTTGCTTCAGATCCACGTAATGTCAGGTTGGGGCTATGTTCTGACGGTTTTACTCCTTTTGGTCTTTCGGGATCCCAGTATTCGTGCTGGCCTGTAATTGTCACTCCGTATAACCTACCGCCTTGGATGTGCATGAAGACCGAGTACATGTTTCTAACCGTTATAATTCCTGGTCCGAACAATCCCAAGAGGAACATTGATGTGTACTTACAGCCTTTGATAGATGAGTTGAATCAGTTATGGGAAGTAGGCGCTAACACGTACGATGTTTCCAGGAAGCAGAATTTTCAGTTGAAGGCAACCCTTATGTGGACCATCAACGACTTTCCGGCATATGGAATGTTATCTGGATGGAGCACTCATGGACGTCTCTCATGTCCGATTTGCATGGACCGTACTAAGGCTTTTCGCTTGAAACACGGAGGAAAACCGTGCTTCTTTGATTGTCATCGACAATTTCTGCCAAAAGATCATCCGTTCAGAAGGAACAGGAATGCATTCCGTGCCGGCGTTGTAGAGAAGGGTGATCCACCGCCAAGGTGGTACGGAGCCGCGATATGGGAGGAGGTTAGAGATTTTCCAAGTGCTATCGAAGATCCTACAACTGGGTACAAGTGCGATGGATTTGGTAGAGATCATAACTGGACAAAGAGGAGCATATTCTGGGATCTGCCATATTGGAGTACCAATCTGATCAGACATAATCTTGATGTCATGCATATTGAGAAGAATGTGTTTGATAACATAATTAATACTGTGATGGACATAAAGGAAAAAACGAAAGACAATCCCAAGGCCAGGTTGGACTTAGCAGAAATATGCAAACGCCCTGCGTTGCATTTGATAGAGCAGAATGGAAAACAGTTCCTGTCGAAGTCGATCTTCTCACTGGACAAGGAGGATAAAGTGAGACTTTGTCGGTGGATCCAGGGCCTAAAATTTCCAGACGGATATGTGTCAAATCTGAGAAGATGTGTCGATCCGAAGGAAAACAAATTGACGGGTATGAAGAGCCACGATTGTCACGTATTCATGGAGAGGTTAATTCCGATTGCATTTCGGGAATTCTTACCGCAGGCAGTTTGGGATCCATTGACGGAGCTTAGCATATTCTTCAGGGACCTTTGTTCTAAGAAATTGCTCGTTGATCGTCTAGAAAAGCAAGAGAAGGACATTGCGGTAACACTGTACAAGCTAGAGAGGGTGTTCCCTCCTGGATTCTTCGACTCTATGGAGCATTTGTCGATTCATCTATCCTATGAGGCACGTGTTGGTGGACCCGTCGAATATCGATGGATGTACCCGTTCGAGCGACATTTGAATCACCTAAAAAGAAAGGTGAAAAATAAGGCACGGGTCGAGGGTTCTATTTGTGAAGCCTATGTTCTCGAGGAGATTACAAACTTTTGTTCGATGTATTTCAAGCCTCATGTTGCAACTAATAGAACGAGAGCTTCCAGAAACGACGACGGAGATCATGAATGTAATGATACAATACTGAAGGTATTCAATGCTTCAGGAAAGCCGTCGGGTAAAATGAAGAAGAGATATCTGAACGATGATGAGCTAAGGGCTGCTCAGGTGTATGTATTACTCAACTGCGATGAGGATGAAGTAGAGAAGCTGGAGGGGTAAGTAATTAATACGTTTACATTATTTTAATAGTGTTGATTATTAGACTATTACATTAATTGAACGATGTTGTTTTCAGCATATTTAATGATGAAGTGAGGTCAGGTAGGCCACACATAACAGAAGAAGAACTAGAACAAGAAATGAGGCGTTATTTTCTATCATGGTTGAGTGCATATGTAAGACTTGAGAACTCTGTAATTACCTTTCAGTATATGCACGACGATTGAGAATGAGCTTAATTTATTTTTTCGTGGTATTTAGGTCGATAGTCCATACGCAAGACTTGAGAATGAGTCTATTAGAACGCTAGCCAAGGGACCAATTTATGCTGCAAAAATATGGCCAAGCTACTGTGTTAATGGGTTCAGGTTCAGGTCAACAACTTGCCCGATCAGAGACAACTTTGTGGATCTCGACTCCACCAAAAACAGCTGTTTGTGTATCAGATCTTCGAACTACAAAGATGTTGATGCAGGCAACGATTTCTACGGCATCCTACGGGAGATTGTGGAGCTGACATATAGTTATGGAATAGAGCCTGCTAAGATTGTGTTATTCAGGTGTGATTGGTTCGATCCGATTGAAGGTCAAGGTTGGAAAGTAGACAAGCACGGTCTTGTGGATATAAACTATCGGCGTCGATATCAAGCCTATGAACCATTTGTCCTATCAAGTCAGGCTCAGCTCGTGTACTTCACACGTTATCCTAAACGGGGAACAACAAGGTCGGACTGGTGGGCAGTATGCAAGACCAAAGCTAGAAATACCTTTGAGGTTAACGATATAGCTTATCAAGAGGATGAACTACCTCTTGTAACAAATAATATAGAAGTGGACAATACGGAAGTTCCTCATTACACATCTAATTGTGTAGAAGAAGTAGAATTATCCGAAGAGGAAGATGCAGCTGAAAGTGAAGATGTAGAGGAGGAGGAAGAAGAAGAAGAAGAAGAAGAAGAGCTAAACGAACAAGATGAATTTTCAGAAGAGGATTAAATATGTACGACGCGGAGGACGTCGCGGAGGACATTATCTTTAGTGACACTTTTGTGACAGATATTTTCCAAAAATCTGTGATGTATTTAGTGACACTTTTGGGACTATGATATTTTTCAAAAATCTGTGATGTATTTAGTGACACTTTTGGGACTATGATATTTTTCAAAAATCTGTGATGTATTTAGTGACACTTTTGGGACTATGATATTTTTCAAAAATCTGTGATGTCTATCATATAAATATGTTATTATCAGGTATGGCAGGAGGACGACGCGGAGGACGTCATCATACGAGTCAGTCCCGTGTGCCTCGGGATAGGGAGGCAGATTCCGTACCCTCATCCTCATCTCCGAGTACGCCAGTGTACAGTACTGTTCCCGGTCCATTACCGGGACAGGGCAGTTCCAGCAGGTTGGCGACTGATCTTCCCTCGTCGTCCAGCATTCCACCATCGTCGTCCAGCATTCCTCCGGCGTCCAGCATTCCTCCTGCGTCCAGCACTCCTCCTGCCGACGCCCAGCATATGGAGGACGGGGATGAGACTGATTCTGACCAGGCAGGAGGTGATAGCGACCCTCCATGCGCTCCACCGGGCGAGACGCGGATGGAGATTTGGACGGACGGGCCTACGAAGTAAGTTAATTAGTTAATATATATTTCTCAAATGATTATATGTACATATATATTCATGAAATTTATTATTTTATAGATATCGGCCTCCTGCAGTACAGAGAGCGCTGGGAAGATTTCTGAGGGAGAACTATGGTGGGCCTTGGATTAACTACTCAGATGCTCCCGCCGATAGGAAGGCCTTTTGGTTGGCCCACTTCAAGGTAAAAAATTTGTTTATTTTTAAATTTTAATAATCATTTTTGTATATTATACAAGTTTTCTATTTGACTTCTCGTAGAGGACCTACTTCTATCCACCACACCGGGCGGCGAAGATCGAGGGCCAATTTCCTGCCGTCGCAGGCAAGCTCATTCGTGATGCGATCCGCGACCAGAAGGATCGTGACCACGCCGGAAAGCCGATCCAAGGTTGGATCACGCCAGAGCAGTGGACTGCGATGAAGGCTAGATTCGTCGAGGACGGGTACCGGGAGCGGTCTGAGAAGGCCAAGATGGCGCGGTCGAGCGCCGGTAAGTGGTGTGGTGGCTCCATTCCTATGACGGAGCATTTTTGTCGTCTGGTACGTTTCCTATGACGGACATCATTTTATATATAGTTGGAAAGAATGTTTAATACTAATAATAGATAAATATATATTTTAACAGGTAAAAAAGGGTGAGGACCCCAACATGGTGACCGTCTTCCTGGTCACCCATCGGAGGGCTGGGGAGTTCATTGATGAGAAGGCGACGCAGGCATATGTACGTTCTATCCTTTATATTAATTTACTATAACAGAAAACAGGAAAATAGATATCAATATAGACTTTAGCAAACACTTAGACGTTAGCAAACATTATTCTAGGCCAAGTTTCTTCGGCTACAAGAGGAGGCGGCGGCTGCTGCTGCTGCTGCTGCTGCTAGTGCGCCAGCAGAGGGAGGGGCTGGTACTTCCTTCCAGCCGCCTACAGCTCCATCGCCGGACGACCTCTGGATGACCGCCGTTGGTGGTCTTCAGAAGGGTACGTACTACGGTACGGGATCCTACGGCGCCTATTTGGCTTCAGAGTCATCCCGGGCCCCCTCTGTCAGTGCGCAGTCTCCAGCTTCGCAGGCGTCATCACAGGCGCATGATATTGCTCGTCAGCTCCAGGAGCTGCGTCGCGAGTTGCAGCAGCAGATTTCTGAGGCAGCTGGGGCAGAGCGACGATCCGACGATCCGACGATCACCGGACGATTTGATGCGATCGAGCGCAGTATGCAGGATATGATGACTCTGCAGCAGGCTACAGCTGCTAACTTACACACGCTCACCGAGTCTACGCAGCACACAGAGCGTAGACAGGTCGAGCTGGAGGGGACGCAGATCGCCATGTCTGCTACACTCAATCAGGTACAGACTTCGCTTGAGGAGAGTAGTCGGAGGATGATGAGTGCCCTGGCTGTGCATGCTGAGCGACTGCGAGAGATAGAGCAGCGTCCTCTCGGTCCATCGACGGCGCCGACTCCAGACGTTTCACTGCCTCCGGACGTTGCACAGCTCACACAGGAGCAGTACGACATCATTTTATCCCAGATGCGCAGCCGGGGTCCTTTGTGATGTCTTTTTTATTATTTGTTGTTGATACACTTGTTTCTCTGTTTGTGAGACTCTTATTTGTGGTTGACTTGTATTGGTTGAGATACTTCTTTCTCTGCTTGCGAGACTTTTATTAGTTGTATTGGGTGATGATATTGCTCCATCGTCTTTTATTGGTTGTATTGCTTGTTAGACTTTTATTGTTTGTAGACTTTTATTGATTGTAAACTTTTATTGGTTGTAGACTTGTTTTGCCATTTATCTGCGACGGGGATGACGAATATACCTACGCTGGGTTATAAGCGATGATCCGATATACAAAGGAGGTGCTGCCCAAATTTTAAAAAATATAATGTGTATTTTGTGATGATGTGTGTCTGTGTTTACAGTGAATGTGAAACACAGACACACAGCATAACAAAAATAGCAATTATTTTTTTTTTTAATTTTTTTATACAATCTGCGACGTATAGCGACGTTCTGCGACGTCTAGCGACGGAGAGAGAACGTCGCTATACGTCGCTAACTTGCGACGTGATGTCGCTATACGTCGCTAACGTGCTGACGTGGGATATCATCATATCTTTGTCGCTAGACGTCGCTAAAGGGCGGACGTCGATAACTTTGTCGCTAGACGTCGCTAACGTGCTGACGTGGCTGACATGCCATGTCATCATATCTAAAGTTCAATGCGTCGCTAAGTTGTCGCCCTACGTCGCCAATCTGGCGACATACTCTATAGTCGCTAGACGTCGCTAATTTTGCGACGTCTAGCGACGAGTTAGCTTTCGTCGCAAATAGCGACGAACTGCGACGAATTGGTCATCTGCGACAAGCCATTACGCGACGTCAAATTTTTGTCGCTAAATCCGTCGCAGTTTATGTTTAGCGACAGATTTTCCTCATTTAGCGACGTTTTCTAACGTCGCTAATATGGGGTATTTTAGTAGTGATGTCGGTGCCAAACGGCTAAGTATTATGTAAATAACAAAACGAGTGGTGAAGTAAGGAACCCACTCGAGTCCTCCTGCGATCATTTCCCTAGTATTGACCATCTTGAAGGTAGAAGTAAGCTGGATCCTCGGAGACCGGCTCTAAATCTGGCCATGCAAAACCAGAGAGGTTAGACCTCTAATAGCAAGTACCACAAGGGAGCACGATATGAAGGATTAAACCAGTAAGTAAGAGAATATAATAATAGATCTCTGCTCTCCACTAGGATTCATATAACATCACGACACTTCGAACCAACCTCCCAACCAAACAAGGACAGAAGTTGGCCCGTCATGTCCTGACATTCCGATTCATCTCAGTTAGGCAACAGAGTAGGTACAGTACACAAACAAATTATCTTGAACGGCCAATCAACTACTATGGCTTGCTATTGTGAGTCCCAAGTTATCCTGGAATTATGCAAATAGGGATTCCTCAGTTCTTACTATGTGCGAACAAGGCTAGTCTATCCAGTCAATCAATTGCACCAATCACGTAATTAGACGAGTCCCAGCGGGACGCCCGCCGTTAATATAGCATGTACAATTTAATAATATAAGCAGATACCGTTCCCTGTCCGTGTGACAGATTTACAGTATCTGTGGGAACCAGCCGGCCTGTCGGGCACTACTTGTCCCAAGAGGGCTGCCATGTAAGAACTCGGTAATCCATTCTCTCCATGCCATTATTATTTTATTTAACTTAAAGCCTCTATGTTAAGCGAAATCCCATGCCGTGGATCATGGTCATTCAAATGAGTACTTTCGTACGGGGTACGATATGCGCAACTCTACAACGATACCCGTGCGGCTAGGTTGTAGGTCTTACATAGCGTAATGCAACAATCAAGTCTAACCACGGAGTCATCATGCCTTGACCATAAAGTACACATGCTGTTTTCGTAAGATAAATAAATAATTTTGAAGCCTGCATGTGCCTGTATGCCAATATTCGGGGTCGGCTAATCGATTACAATAGTTCATAACATGAACGTGTCTCATTCAATCAATTCAATAAGACGACTAGCTAGTCTCTTAGTTCCAACTAGGAACGCATGATCAATTATTAGTCAATGTCACAATCATTATCAATGGTGACAAGGCATGAAAATCAAATAGTATTCAGTGGGGTCGAGTCTATAACTCCTCAGAGTTAAGTTCCAGCCTTACTGGGTATCCATGGATCAATCAGGACACAAGGCACATTCCACATAACAATCTGTATTATCAATATTAATATATCATGATTTATCAAGTTCATGCAAAAAGGCGTAAGGATATAATAGAAGAATTATCATGCCACCATTAATTGAATAAGTTATAGAACAAATAAAAACATCCAGGTTAGAAAGTCACGCCAATAAGTCTATGCTAAGGCCAACAAGTCACGCTAAGTCTAGTAGGTACGAGTGAGCGTGTAAACAGCGTGAGCGTGAAAAGTGGTAAGAAATTCACGTTGGCACGCACAGTGTGAGCGTGAAGGGAAATTCACGCACTCAATCGTGAGCGTGAAAAGTGGGCGTGGAAAATGGGCGTGGAAAATGGGCGTGAAAAGTAAGCGTGAAAAGTGAGCGTGGAAAAGGTGATAAGAAATTCACGCACGCATGCAAAGATGGTGCGTAACTCAAATGTCACGCTGGCACGTAAAGGTGTGAGCGTGACTAAAAATTTACGCTGACATGCAAGAACGTGTGCGTGACTAAGAATTCACGCACGTACGTAAGAACGTGTACGTGACTAAAAATTCACGCACTCATATAAGAACGTGAGCGTGACTAAAATTCACGCAGACACGTAATAACGTGAGCGTGACTCAAAATTCACGCAGACACGTAATAACGTGAGCGTGACTAAAATTCACGCAGACACGTAAAGACGTGTGCGTGACTAAAAATTCACGCAGACACGTAAAGACGTGTGCGTGACTAAAAATACACGCTAACACGTAAGAATGCGAGCGTGACTGAAAATACACGCTAACACGTAAAGACGTGTGCGTGACTCAGGAACCTTCGTCCCAAGCCAGAAATGAAGTTCCCATGGTTCAGAACCCATGGACAGCCGAGAATACAACAACTTAGATCTAGAAGAAACAAGCCACAGAAATCAAAAATGCTAAGTAGTAAACTCTCTTAGAATCACAAGAGGAAGACAAATGAACCATAAAAATGGTTCTCCAAGTGGAAGCAAGAAGCAAGATTGCACTTGCCTGCTGCTACTGCTGGTAGGTGGAGAAGTGATGAGGAGGAAGAAGAAGAAGTAATGGTGAAGGAAAGAGTTATGAGGAGAGAGAAGGAGATGGGGGCTTTAAATATGGAAGGGGTGGTAGGTGGGTTCTATTGGGTCGGGTTTATTCGGGTCCATCCAAGGCCAACCCGAAAGCAAAGCAGAGAGGTTAAAAGCAGGAAATAAAATGCAGGAATAAAATACAGATAATAAAATTGCAGGAAATTAATTAACATGAAAATTAAAGAGCAGATAATTAATTAACATGAAATTATAGGAATTTAAATACAGGATAATACATGATAAATATTAAATAAATAGAACGGGGAGTGATAATAGGTGTATAGTCCGAGCCGCTTCATATGTTATAATATAGGGTAAGTTATCTACAAGCCACTACTCAAGTCAAGTCCTAGCCGCTTACATGATTACATCTCCTTTTTGTTTTCATTTTATTTTCATATCAAGCTATATCTAATTGACACTTAATTAATTTGTAAATATGCTAATTAACAATCTCTTTTTGACAAACATTCCCAAACAACTACAATTACAATCTACATCAATTATGTGGAAAACTTGATACGAGTTGATATAATTTTGGGATCTTTCCTCATAACGACTTGCTTTAGGATGAAATTTTGTAATATTTATATCAAAAAGTATTAGAGACTACACTATGTCTTCCAGTTGCAAACATCTAACACAGATGGTGATGTCAACATAGGCTATCTTGTAGTACCCCGTCCCTACATCGTGCCCCGTCTCCGTCCACGGGATGTGCGAGAAAGGAACACTGTCGCTATCGATTCAGTCGGGACCGATAGGTCGGAATCGGCCGAGTCGATCGAACGGAAACGGTTAAATTAAGATCCATTCCACATTATGGAATGGCTTCTTCGGAACCAAGTCTCATATTCAGCGGGTTGCGCCTCGAGGATTGGCTCTGTGGCTGAGTCGGAAGAGGCCTCCCGTTGCTCTGGTTTTCATGACGCACTTGATTTGGCTTTGGCTTTCGTTTTCGTGAATGCGCTTTTCGTGAATGTTTTCGATGGGTTTTCGTGATGCGTTTTCGAGCTCGCATTCATATCGAAATTTTGAAATACACAGTGTTCTAATCAGTTGCTTATGCGATTGCAGGTGATCGCGTAGGCGACGACAGCGCAGCCAACCGGTCGCTCGGTTGAAGCAAGCCTAAGACGAGTGGCTGACCTCCTTCGCCTCGTCCCTCTACTTCAAAGCTCAATATGTGAAGTAAAATGAATGCTTATCATAATAGTGTAGAATCAAAGAAATCGTTGCACGATTCTTTACAAAACACTTGTCATCGAACTGCCGGTTTCGAAAAAAAGAAAAACGCTTCCTTATGCAATCATACTTGGTCTATGCAAAACAATGAATGAATCGATTAACGTTTATCACAACGATACGGCTAATTGAGTAAATAAACTAAGTTCAAAGGAAAACGGTCATTGGACAACTTGTCGACAAGGTGTAGTTTCCTCGAACGGTTACCTAGGCCAAGGGACCGATTCGGCCCGGGAGGAACGAGTGTATAGCAAGCGCCAGCCCTTCATCGGCGTGAGTTATGCGGGAACTTTTGCACAGGGCTAGCTACCCGACGCGAAAGGGTCGCCGTCTAACTCAACTATAGTCCGAGATGGCTTGACATTGCCAGTGGCCTTCACACCCTTTTCACTGCTTAACAAATGCACATGGCACGGGATGATTTTGATATCTGCTCATGTTATATAATTTCATATGCTTGCCTCAAAACATGTTAACATGCAAATCGAGCAGGATGGTTAGAAAGATCATTGAAATAGCTAGCTAACATGTTTACGAAACTTCTTGAATCAAATACAGAGCTTGGATTTAATTAGCCATTCGCCAGTACATGTGTTTTGTGCTGATCCTCGCTCCTTGCAGATCCCGCGAACCAGGAAGGACGCGCCAACTAGCTCGGCGATGTTCGTGACTTTTGAAGCTTCGGCCGTGCGTCGAAGACTTTCTCTGCGACTCCCCTTTTGAAGGCTCTCGACAGTCCAAGAAAGATGACTCAGCGTCCCTCCCATCCAGGTCACTGGAGTACCTTATTGTATATTGAGGGATGTGTGCAATGTATGGAATGGCTATCTCATCGGCACTCTTTTGTAATCGAGTCATGTTGTAGCCCGTGCGGCAATGAGTCTTGTATCGGAGTCTGTAAAAGATGTTAATTATCAATAAAGATCAAGTTTTCTTTACTTATTGTGTGAATCAATTTGTCTGCGTACTCTCTTAGATCTCGTGTCTCGGATTACCTTATGACTATGCCTTGTGCGATCGCAAATTAGGTTCGCACGGCATCATGCCCGGGGGACGACTATCGATTCGACAGAATCGGGACATGACATAATGGTATCAGAGTACGGCTTTACGTCCTTGGCCTCCAGTGTCGAGTTTCTAGTCTCAAAACGTTGACCTCGTGTCGATGAGATAAGTTGTTCCATACGCTGAACTCAGGACATTTTCTGAAACTAACGAGATTTGTCTTCCTTTTTCCTGCAGTTGTGGGAGCTCAGGTGGAAGACGAGACGAACGCTTCCAGCGGCTCGAGTGCTTCTAGACCCGAGCATTTCGTCAACCCAACATGAATGACACCTGCCGTAGCCGGACCTTCCGACGACCCGATACAATGTATGCTGCAGATGTTTGAAATGCAGCAACGTCAAAACGATCTCCACCGTCAGCAAGCGGAGGCTCGACAAACTCAATTCGAGAGTCTGTTCGAGGCTCAATTCAAGCTGCAGCAGCAGCAACTGAATACTCTCCAGCAAATCGTACAGTCGGTCATGGACAACAACAACAATTCAACGATGACGTCTGCCGTGACCCAGCCTGCGGTTTGATACAATGAAGCTGAACCAGAGGCGCCCGTGCTCTTACCTGCGGCACCGAGAAGCTCTAACTTCGACGTGTCAAAATTCAACAAAAGCTGCCGCACTTCCTAGGGACACATGCAACTTAGTTGAGAAGAGAGATAATTTATTGAGTTTCATGTTATCCAATGCTAAAGACTGGTAATCACCGAGGGTTAACAGGTGCCCTTAGGGCACTGGTTAGCACTGCCTTTTTATGTCATATGTACATTTTGTATTGAGGCTAGAGAGACAAATGCTTAAGTTGTGGATTTATGTTTTGATGTTTTCATACTAGCTTCATCTTAGAACAAATAGTCAGTGAGATTTCTGTCACATACTACTTGTAGTTTGAAGTTGTGCATTTATGTTCCCTTGTATGTTTTCATACTTGCTATAACTGTGGTAAATTTTGTTTTTTTGTTTGTTCACTTTGTTATGTATCTTATTATAATTTCGACAGGTTTCATCCAGCTTGTATGGTTATGACTATTGAACAAGCAAAAAAATTAGAACGTTTCCTTTGTTCAGACTGTTCCTCAGAAGATGATGGCAAACCATCAATGAATGGCTTTCCTGTTTCACCGGTCTCTGAGCCAAAGGTGAGCATAGTATTGGTTATTCATTATCGTTCTCTCTTTTAGTATCAATTAGTTCATTGTTCTTTCATCTTAAAGACGAGGAAAAAGGAAATTTAGTCCATGTTCTGAAATACATGTTATTAATTCTTTCAGAATCTCTTGTGTAGCTTGAAACTTCTATATGATTTCAACTTCTTGACGGTATGCTTTCATGGTTATATCTAGCCCTTCACTTACTTCTTTATAATTGTCATAACATAAGCATCACCACTATTACTTAATGTTTGTCTCATTTCTCCATGGAGGCAAGTTTTGGTTTTGCTTGGACAAAAATTCTTAGATTTTCATCTTACAACTATAAATATTGTTAGATGTTTATTAAACCAAAGCAGGGAGTACCCATATCTTCTTTTCAGAATACTATTCTTTCCAGGGTAGTGGCATAATACTGTTGTTTCTTAGAGTGGCTATTTGACCTTTTACTTTTAGTAGCCTAATCTCACTTTTGTTTCCAAATATGCCTCATTTTTTTATTTCGTAATGCTTTAAATTTTTTGTATTTGACAAAAATTTTCATAATTAGATTTTCTTCCTTCCTAGTTGTAGCATATTATTGTTCTGTCATTTGATGTACTTCTTAGATATATAACACTAAAGTGACTTGATTTGGCCAATCCTATTTTGATGGGAAAAGGTATGCTATATTCTCCGTTTCAAGCTTTTCTCCACATTTCCACCAAGGTATAAAACCATGGTAACGGTATTATTATCATATTCTCTCTTAGAGTATTGAAATTTACCATCATAGATCGGGATATTGGAGTATTACGTCTCAACACATCAGAAAAACTTAAAGATATTAAGTTTATATCAAATTATAATAAATGAAGGTTAACCCAAACATACTTTCATACACTATTTATGCTTATGTTTGTCAGCGATAATTGCATTATTGCATGAAATCTGAGTTTCGAGCTTTTCTCCACATTTCCTTTTATATATTGATGGCAATGGACTGAATTAGGTATGCCAATATGTAATTTGTCCTTGTAATTATAAATAATCAAGTAGTTTGCTTGCAATTTAGCTGTATCCTTGCAATTTCATGAGTGTGTTAATATATACTATCATGTCCCTTATCTTTGTGACGGGTTATTGTCGAAGAGAAACCCGACAATTACTTGGAAGGATTTATTGTCGAAGAGAAATCTGACAATTACTTAGAAGGACTGCTCTGACAATGTTGAACCTACCCATTCATGCATATTAGAGAAAAATATATTGCATCATCTTCTAATTGATGGTTTGAGGAGGGTTAAGATGTGCATAGTCTTACCCTATCTTGCTGGGGAGGCTGCTTCTAATACAAAAGTCTTCATGCTCTATGATGCAATGTTTTAACTCTTATTGTTGAACCAAGTGATGCCCTCTTGTATGCTAATTTTGTGTTTACTTTAAAGGTAATTTGTAGTTTGTTGGAATTTCTTAAGATTGGTTTCTGTAGAACTTTCCTGCGGAAGGTTTAGCTTAACTTTCAATTTCTTTAGACAGTCCTCAACCATGCGTTTTGAGTTAGCATTAGTATTGCGTGATATCTGCAGGATACATGATCTTGTGTGAACTCATTTTTTATATAATAATGTGTTTTCTTCTCAATTTTGTGTAGGTTGGCGTGTGAATTTTTGATGGTTGTGGATAGCTAGAAGGAAAGAGGCGATCGAGACATTTTATATGGAAATGGAATAGTTTATTTTGGCCTACTAGGCGTACAACTATTTTTTGTACATCTTGAAGGCTTTAATGATAACTACATTTTGTACATCTTGAATGTTCTAATGACAACTACTTTTTGTACATCTTGTTTAATGAAAAATATTCATGTTTTGGCAAACATTTTCTGTATCTTGATTGATCGAAATGAAAGTTGGCGATTCAGCATGAATTTCTATGGTTAATTGTATGTGATATCTGCAGAAATTGTGTAATGGCACTCAAAACGTCTAAATGTAATAGCGTTTCCAAAACTATTGGCATTCATGAACACTATAATCCATCTACAGCATTCACGAACGCTATAAACAATCTACGACATTCATGAACGCTATAATCCATCTAGAGCATTCACGAATGCTATAAACAATCCACAGCATTCACAAACGCTATAAACCATCCACAGCATACACGAACGCTATAATCCATCTATAGCATTCAAGAACGCTATAAGGTTATAGCGTTCACATGTCTTGACATACTATAGCGTGGGCAATTATAGCGGACAGAATACGCTATAGAAGGCTTTATATAGCGTTCTGTGCATGCTATTGTAGGCCATATTTGTTGTAGACTTCTTCAGAGACGGATCAATGGTATTAAGAACCCATTGAACCAATAGCGCTTGCACACATCTCCAATCAAGTAATTTACTAGCATCATTAACAGGTTTGATTTCAGTACCTTCCAGAAAGGTGATCTTTCGCCCAGAGATCAGGGAGAGACGTATCGACCGAGACCACTCAGCATAGTTCGGTCCACGAAAAACAATAGAAGTAATGGTATTTCCTGGTTGATCAGCAGAACTCGGAAAATATGGATCCTTCGGATTAAGATAATTTAGGTTGTGTGCACCGCCACCACCAGTCGCGATGGAGTAGCTAGACACAGCATCATCTGCCATCACGGATGTCGGGTGTACAAAATTTTGTACAACTCCGACGAATCTGCCGCTGATGGACGGGGTCGGCGGCGAATCGGACGCTTATGGACGGGGTTCACGACGAACCTGCCGCGATAAGGGGCGCTGGATCTGGCACGTAGGGACGAGCGGCGCGGATGTCGGGTGTACAAAATTTTGTACAACTCCGACGAATCGGCACGAAAGTCGGAGTGGCTGGTCGAGCCGGGAGGAGGGGCGCCGGAATCCGATTGGGGGCCGAACAGCGGCGGATCGGACACGGCTGAGCGAATCGGGCGGCCGATTGGGGCCGGATAGCGACGGATCGGGCAGGCGGACCCGGGCAGACGGTTTGGGGGCCGGAAACAAAAATATCGGAACCAAAAGTGTAAAAGAAATAACAAAATGGAACGAATATGAAAAAAAAATTGTGGCAGAAAATCTTCTAATATATATATATATATATATATATATATATATATATATATATATATATATATATATATATATATATAGAGAGAGGAGGGATATTACACCAAAGGTTATTGCACCATTATTGCACCACTTCATCTCAACCGTGAGTATAATTAAATCGTATGGTTATAAAAGTATGATGAGGTGGCATCAACATAATTAAATCATATGGCTAACACCTCATTTAATGCACCTGTATCCTATAATTTGTATAATATGCCATCCTATAATTTCTATAATATGACGGATTTAATATGGGGAGGGATACATTTAATGCAAAATTTTCATTCAATAGCCATATGATTTAATACTTATAGGGAGGGATACATTTAACACCTCATTTAATGCAAAAATCCTCCTCTTCTTCTCCTTCTTCGTCAGGTTACCAACTCAAAAAAAAAAAAAAAAACTCTTCCGGCTTCTTCTAATTCTTCTTCATTTTATTCTTCTACGGAAGAAGTTCTGCTCTTATTGTTCTACGTGTGAGAGTTCTTTATTAAAGAGGTACAACAATTTTACTTTAAAAGAGTTTTTTCACTCTAAGATTATTATCATAAAGACATTTATACATTTTTTTCCTCACTTCTGTGATCATTATCAATTTGAATTAACTTAGTTTCTTATTTGTTTGTTTGTTTCATTTTATCTAAGTTTCTATTTTTTTAATATAGGAATTGATTGAAAATGACAAGTCTTGATGTTGTTCAAAACATAGATGAGCCTCAAGACACTACAATAGTACAAGGCAGTGAATATTTAGTGAAACCAGTTGTTGGTATGGCTTTTTCAAGAATCGAAGACGCACAACTCTATTACGAGAACTATGGCAGAGACAATAGATTTTGTGTACGTCTAAGAACAAAGTATAGCACTGTACGTGGATTGAGTTCCACGGTTGTCTTATTTACCTGTTCTTGTGAAGGAGTTCATAAAAAAAGAAGTGTCGTAGAGGAAGCTAAGAAGAGGAATACATCAACAATTCAGACTGACTGTAAGGCAAGGTTCCGTGTGGCTCTTGACAGAAACATCGGGAAATGGGTATTAAATGAGTTTATTGAAAATCACAACCATTTCTTGGTCACCCCCACCAAGCGGGGTCATTTGAGAATAAATAAGGGTATGCATCCTGCCGCTAAAAACTTGGTAGAAGTTTTTAATAGACAAAATATTGAAGTAGGAAAAGTTGCTACACTTTTTGGTGGAATTTCTCCTAATGGTGGGTTTGGAAAAAGGGCATGTTGGAACCACTTAAAGACTGTTAGACAAAATAGTTTAGGAGCAAGAGATGCACAAACTGTGCTAACATATTTTCAGCAGAAACAAGAAGAGAATCCCAATTTTTTTTATTCAGTTCAACTTGATGCCGAAGGGAGGGCTACAAATTTTTTCTGGGTTGATGCTCGTTCGCGTGTTGCATATAGTCAGTTTGGAGATGCAGTGGCATTTGACACTACATACCGGACCAATAAGTATAAGATGCCTTTTGCACCTTTTACAGGAATTAACCATCACTACAGTTCAACTTTATTTGGTTGTGCATTACTGCAAGATGAGACCGAGGATACATTTGTTCGGTTATTTGATACTTGGCTTCAAGCTATGGGAAATAAGCATCCAATAAGTATTATTACAGACCAGGATATGGCTATAAAGGCAGCAATCAAAAGAATATTCCCTAACACCCGCCATCGTTTATGTTTTTGGCACATTAAAAAAAATTTGCAGAGAGGCTAGGACACATATATGGTACGAAGACGAAGTTTAAGGCGGCGGTAAAAAGGTGTACTAAAGAAACATATACAGTTAAGGAATTTGAAGTGCAATGGGCATCTATGCTGGTGGAGTTTGGTCTACAAGACCATGAATGGTTGAAACAATTGTATAATATTCGACAAATGTGGATTCCTACATATCATCGAGACATATTTTTGTTGGAATGAACTCAACCCAACGAAGTGAAAGCATAAATTCATTCTTTGATTCATTTCTCAAGTCTACAACAACACTAAGAGATTTTGTTATTCGTTTCGATGATGCTTTGGATAAGCGTTATGACTTGGAAAGGGAAGAAGACTTTATTTCTAGATATAAAAATCGTGTTATTAAGTCTGCACATTCTATGGATCTTATGTTACGACATGCAAGTGTTGTATACACAAGGACCATGTTTCTGAAGGTGCAATGCGAGTTTATTTGTCACCCCCAGTTTCCAGAAACAGGGATATTTTTGTAATTTTCCACTTTAAAAATTATTTTGGAATTATTTATTTATTTATTGTATTATTTTGGGGTTATTTGAATCGGGTTCGAATTTCAACTCATTCCGACTTGTTTTGACTTGTTTCGGGGACCCAGGATAGTTTTGACCTTAGCGGACCCACACACTAGCTAGCCATGGCCCACAATATTACCATCAAAAGTTAGAGGGATTAGTCATGACTCCATGGATTAGGTTAGACCTAATTAGAACACTAGATTTACATTTTTAACCCCCAAACCCTAAGCAACCTTGTAAGGAGCTAATAAAACAATAGAGGGGCAAACTTGTAATTAGGAAAAGGGGGTTTTGGAGCCATATGTCCAGCCACATGTAGGTGGATAGGAGAGAGAAATCCCATCTTTTATTCTCATCCACTTTCTTCTTCTTCTTCTCCAAGGGTTTCCTCCATTTTTCTTGAGAGCTCCACCATTGTTCCTTCTCCAAAATTAGGTAATCTCTTCTCCAAATTAATTCTCCCTCTCATGTAGAATGGTTAGGAACCCAATAGGAATATTTTCCATAGTTGTGTCTCCATTAGAGACTATTTTGTGTCCTTTGGGCATTTTTAGAGGTGTCCAATATGTAGGATTGTGTCCTAATAGGAAAACCCTCTATTTGGACTCATAGATTTGTTTGTGTATTGTTTTTGTGTTGTTCTTGCATTTATTCTAGATTTTTACATGTATTAGAATGTGTTTCTCCATGTTTCATAATGTATCATATTCATATTTTCCATATGAATATATATATATATATATATATATATATATATATATATATATATATATATATATTTTATATATATATATATATATATATATATATATATATATATATATATATATGGCTTATATATATATATGGATATATTTATGTGGTGTGTGGCTTGATGTTGGTTGGGAGAGAGGCCATGTAGTGGTACCATAGGTGTGTGTTGTGTTGATAGAGGGGAGTGAGGGAGAGGTGTTTGATATTATGTTTGAGTGTGATAGTGTAGTGATGGTGTTTGAAGTTTGGTTTGAGAGTGATATTAGTGTGTGTTGAGAGGAGAGTGATTGAGGGAGAGAGTTAGAGATTGAGAGAGAGTGGTAGAGGGGATGGAGAGTGTGTATGTGTGTGTGTTTGTGTTTGTATAAGAGTGTAGCATAGAGGGTGTTTGAGGATATGTAGAGAGTTAGTTTGTGTGTTGTTTGTGGGTGTTAGGAGGGGAGGAAAAACCTCATTCTTGCTGTCCCTAAACCCACATTCCTGTCCATTTTTGCCTCCAAAAACAGCCCCTTACATTGCCACCTTGCTGTCCAGTTTTCTCCACCACTTCACTGTCCAAAACCCCCACCATTTGGCTGTCCCCTTCACCCAAAACAGTCCCCTAATTTTCCCCCTATAGTTGGCTGTCCATGACAGTCAAGAACAGCCCTCTAGCTGTCCAGAAATTGCCCCTAAACCCTGTCCACTTAAACCCCCTAAACAGCCCAGATTTTACCCCATTTGGCAGCCCCAATACCCCACATTACTGTCCATTTCAGAGCCATAGATGGCTGTCACTTGGACTTCATTTCAGTCCATATATACACCTATACATGCTGTCCCAACATGTCCATGTATTCCCATAGATGGCTGTCCCATAGCTCCTTATCACCACTTCATTTGAGTCCCAATACATGCTCATTTCAGTCCCTTACATCACCCTTATATGGCTGTCCATATTCAGTCCATAAACACCCCAAACACAGCTCCAAACATGCCTCAGCCCATATTAGCCTACATGGCTGTCCTATTTTTGACTCAAATAAGTCCACTTTTGTCCCACTCAAAACACCACATTTAGCCCCCACTTTGACACCAAATCAGCCCCTAACTTGCCCCACATGCACAGCCCCATAACACCACTCAAAATCAGTCCAAAAATCCCTACAAAACAGTCCATGTATCCTACAAAATCTGTCCATGTGTTTATCTATGTGTGTGTGTGTAGTTGTGAGTTTGTGTGGGTGTGTGAGAGTCTAGAGTGCATAGTCTAGTAACCTATAGGTAGCCTATTGTCTAAACAAGTAGGAAACCCATAGGAGAAGCCTATGAGTGTGAGAAATACCATGTGAGTGTTGTGTGTGAGTGAGTGGTATGGGAGTGTGATAGTGTTAAGGGTAAATTCATGAGATAGAATAGGGTAATAGGGTAAATCTATATCCCGTATCCTAACATGACCTAGATACCTAGGATACCCAAATTTTTTGGTAGGTAAACCTTAGATAGGTTGATATCTAGCTACCCTAAGGAGCCTAGGCTAGTAACATGGGTATTTACGGGGTTTCCTTGGGTTTGGGCAAGGTATCGGGATTTACCTTAGAAGGGTAAATGCTAGTTTTGCCTAGGAATAGGATAATTGTGTTAGAAGCCTAAGATAGAGTTAGAACTTGATTCCCGTGGTTGGTAATGATCAAATATGGTACTCTAAGACTAGTTTTGACGTCAGTTGACCCTTTTGACCAAAAGTCAGCAAAAGTCAACCGAGAGTCAAACTTAGCCTTTGAGCGACCCGATTTGACCGAAATCAACCCAGAGTTGACCAGTTGACTGAAAATCAACTGTTAGTCAACATTTGACTTGTTTGACCTAGGGTTGACCCAGGGTTGACTCAGTGTTGACCAGAGTTGACTTTTTGACCAAAAGTCAACTGTAAGTCAACCCTTGATCCCGTTCGACCTAGTTTGACTTGGATTGACTCCCAGTGACCTAGTATGACCTAGTATGAACCAGTATGCCCTAGTATGACTCAATTTGACCTAGATTGACCTAGTTTTGACTTAGACTTGCATTCATGGCTTGTATTAGCTTTCTTTTTCAGTATTTAGCCCTGTTTGACTCATAGTATCTTATTTTAGGTCTGTGATCACTCTGAGCGTCTGTTCACCCTATCAGCTCAGGATCACAGGCGAGTTCACTAATAGTTTTTATTGTCTTGATATCTGCTATATCCGATTCAGTTGTAGTGTCTTACTTGATTTTCAGACACGATATTTCACGGACTAGTATATGTCGGATCCTGTCATGAGATGTTGTTCCCAGATTACTTGGTATATTGGTACATGACTCGATTTGTTACTTGTACTTGTATAGACATGGACTTGGGAGTGGGCTGATCACCTGCTCTTAAATTCCGTGTCATGACGTGTTATGTCCGGATCCTTTATACTATTCGGGGATGGGGAGTTATTAGTGGTTGTGTGATCAAAATACCCACTTGTTGTTTCACACTTGTACTCGACACTTGTTCATAGCTACTTGAACTTTCCATGGTGACCGGCCTTATCTTCACACTTGTTGTTTCACACTTGTTATTTGTTCGTAGCCGGTCAGATGGAAAGCTTGAACATGTTTTCCAAACCGATCACATGACGCACTAATAATTCAAGGCACCTTTTCATATTTATTTATCCTAGGAGGCTAAGTTCTGTTCGGGAGAAGAGTTACAACCCCGGTCCTTGTTTGGTTTAAGAGTTGTAACTCGGCTTTCGGATAGTTTCTAAGCAATCCTACATACATATTGTTGTTCTATTCGGTACTCACACCTATTATACATTTCCTGCTGGTTTTACCCTGTACTTTACATATCCTTGTCTTGTATTTCATTATACTGTCTCTTATAGCTTTTGTCAATTCATATGGAACTGCTGTTGGTGTTTGTACTTGCTCATTTTCCTGACAGGATATCGTTGACAAATTTTACAGATGATTCAGAGGCTGATTGCCCGACCTACTATGGGGTAGAGTCTGACGGAGTAGACTTAGACTGTGGCTTGTTGGCAGAGCTACTAGATTTTGCTCACCCTGAGTAGTGTAGTTTAGCTAGATTTGCCTGGCCTGCGAGCCAGCTAGCATTTTCATATTTGTAGTACCTATTATATATTTTCTAAGACTCTAGATATTTGTGTATAGCTCTGACTTGTGGATCTTGGACTCATTTCCTGGTTTATCTATCGTATTTCCTTTTCCGTACTATCTACCCTAGTTTTGATTATGTGATTGAGACTGTATTGCTATGTCACCTCTATTCGGAGTGTATATATTGTACAGGTACATTTATCTGTTTTAATCGTAGTATTTACAGACCCTATATACAGCGTTCTACCGCCGATTCTGCGGCGTAGGCTGGACGTAACCACGTGCTCGTGCCCCTCTTCAGGGTGCGGTCGTGACACGTTTTTGTGGTGGCCCATGCAGGTCAGAGTCGCAATTAGTGCGATCTCGTAATGGTGCTCGACTTAGAGTGCTAATTACGAGCCTGCGACTAGGACGTAGGATCTAGGGTATGGTAGGAGTTACTCAATCACATTTTAGGAAAATTCTGATCTTTTGATTACCATGACAACTCTTCTTGCATTTGAATTCAATTGTCCTCCTTTGATAATATCTTATCTTGTGCCATATTGATCTCTTGGGTTCAATTCATCTTCAGGATGACGGTGACTCGTTCTCAGGCGGCAGGGCCTAGTACAGTTCCAGAGAGGTCAGATCCGGGAGGTCTTCCACATCCGGCTACGGGAGTAGCAGTCGAGAGAGCAGTAGCCTCAGTCCCTGCCCTTCAGGCAGGAGTAGCAGCGGTAGTTCCCGGAGGTCTTCCACCTTCAGCAGAGGGAGCTGCAGTTCAGGGAGATGCCACATCAGTCCCTGCCCTTCCGGCGGGAGCGGCAGCGACGGTTTCAGGAGGTCTTCCACCTCCAGCAGCGAGACCGTCCATGGTCATCCCTGACATTCTTCTACCGCCGCCTCAGCTACCGACAGATACCCAGGGGATGATGGCCCTTCTGCAGCAGATGTTGTAGACACAGAGAGCACAGGCAGAGGCACAGCACCGTCAGGCAGAGGTGCTGCGACAGACCATGGAGAACTCACATCAGCTAGCTATGGCAGCAGTGGAGAGAGGTGCACCGGCTACAGTTCAGGGAGCACCAGATCAGCAGCAGGGTCAGGGGAGGCCCGGTACACACCTCCACTTCAGGAAGATGAACCCGCAGGAGTTCAGGGGTACCGAGGGTATCCTATACGCGAACGACTGGCTAGAGGATGTCCAGCAGAGTCTGGAGTTGGCAGAGGTCCCGAGAGGTCTGTGGGTGACGTCTGCAGCGAGCCAGTTCTTCGATATAGCGCTGACTTGGTACCGCACGGATCCGCGTGCGTCAGTGAGAGGTTTGTCTTGGGAGGACTTCAGGAAGCTCTTTAAGGAGAAGTTCTACCCGGACGTAGCCGTGTCAGCTTTGGAGGGGCAGTTTGCCAGTTTGGTGCAGGGAACTCGTCGGTGGACGATACGCAGCGAGTTTTTTCGCTTGAGCCGGTTTGCACCCAGTTTGGTTCAGGATGAGGGGTAAGGCCCGAAGTTCAGGAGGGGTCTCAACCATGCAGTGCGCACTCGCACATCTGGGCGACGAGACCGACGTTCGAGCAGATCCTTATGGAGGCTCAGATTGCAGAGGAGGACTTCGGCCTCAAGCCGAAGAGGAGCAGTGACATTCTGGGAGCTAGTTCGAGTGCAGGGCCAGCGAAGCGCCCACACTTCCAGCAGAGGCAGTTTCAGCAGCAGCAGCCTCAGTTGCAGTTACAGCAGGCACCGGCGCGTGCCCAGCAGCACCAGGGACAGGGCCAGAGGCAGGCCATCCAGTGTGCCTTCTGCAAGAAGATAGGGCACACCGGGAGGTCTGTAGATTGAGGCTGGGAGTTTGTCTGTTCTGTGGAGCTCCAGATCACCAGATGAGGGACTGTGCTGCCCGTGCAGCCAGACAGGCGGGCCAGGATAGAGTGCGGCAGGCTAGAGGAGGCCAGCAGGGGCGAGCTTTCGCCATGACAGTTGAGCCACTCAGGCAGTAGCAGAGCAGATAGCAGGTTCCAATCTTTCGATCTTTTCGTATTGCTTCCTCATAAACTGTCTTGAACTTCGATTCTATCTGTTCTTGCTCGTTGGATGAAATTTTGTTCTTGTGATGTGACATTTTCTGAGATAAGTCGTATGGGCTAGGTAGCCTCGATTATGAGATTCTAGAATCCTCTAGGGTCATGCTAGCAGGCAGAGTGAGGACATATAGTCGGACTATGGACGTATTCCTAGGGTGTGGGAATTTAAGGTTTTCGCTGCCAAGCTAGCGGCAATGCAAAAATTTTAAATACCATAATTCTAGAGGTATGTACCGTAGTTGAGGACTCTGTGATTATCGTAGCCTTGCTCACTGGCATGACGAGATTCTGAGTATCATGATTATTGGACAGACGCATACGATTATCAAATTGCATGAATTTTTGTGTTTGCTTTGTTTTAAGTTTTTGGATGATTCTTTTAAGGTGGATAGACTTATATTTGAGAGTAACTTTAAATTTTATAAATTTAGTTTAATTCCTGCTTCGATTTTTGAGATTTTAATCATTTTAAATTTTAGCCATGACTTGTGAATTTGAAATTTTACTATTGTTTGGTTTTAATTTCGAGGACGAAATTTTTTTTAAGGTGGATAGATTTGTCACCCCCAGTTTCCAGAAACAGGGGTATTTTTGTAATTTTCACTTTAAAAATTATTTTGGAATTATTTATTTATTTATTGTAATTTTGGGGTTATTTGAATCGGGTTCGAATTTCAACTCATTCCGACTTGTTTTGACTTGTTTCGGGGACCCGGGTAGTTTTGACCTTAGCGGGCCCACACACTAGCTAGCCATGGCCCACAATATTACCATCAAAAGTTAGAGGGATTAGTCATGACTCCATGGATTAGGTTAGACCTAATTAGAACACTAGATTTACATTTTTAACCCCCAAACCCTAAGCAACCTTGTAGGAGCTAATAAAACAATAGAGGGGCAAACTTGTAATTAGGAAAAGGGGGTTTTGGAGCCATATGTCCAGCCACATGTAGGTGGATAGGAGAGAGAAACCCCATCTTTTATTCTCATCCACTTTCTTCTTCTTCTCTCCAAGGGTTTCCTCCATTTTTCTTGAGAGCTCCACCATTGTTCCTTCTCCAAAATTAGGTAATCTCTTCTCCAAATTAATTCTCCCTCTCATGTAGAATGGTTAGGAACCCAATAGGAATATTTCCCATGGTTGTGTCTCCATTAGAGACTATTTTGTGTCCTTTGGACATTTTTAGAGGTGTCCAATATGTAGGATTGTGTCCTAATAGGAAAACCCTCTATTTGGACTCATAGATTTGTTTGTGTATTGTTTTTGTGTTGTTCTTGCATTTATTCCAGATTTTTACATGTATTAGAATGTGTTTCTCCATGTTTCATAATGTATCATATTCATATTTTCCATATATAATATATATATATAATATATATATATATATATATATATATCTTATATATATATGGATATATTTATGTGGTGTGTGGCTTGATGTTGGTTGGGAGAGAGGCCATGTAGTGGTACCATGGGTGTGTGTTGTGTTGATAGAGGGGAGTGAGGGAGAGGTGTTTGATATTATGTTTGAGTGTGATAGTGTAGTGATGGTGTTTGAAGTTTGGTTTGAGAGTGATATTAGTGAGTGTGAGAGGAGAGTGATTGAGGGAGAGAGTTAGAGATTGAGAGAGTGGTAGAGGGGATGGAGAGTGTGTATGTGTGTGTGTTTGTGTTTGTATAAGAGTGTAGCATAGAGGGTGTTTGAGGATATGTAGAGAGTTAGTTTGTGTGTTTGTGGGTGTTAGGAGGGGAGGAAAAACCTCATTCTTGCTGTCCCTAAACCCACATTCCTGTCCATTTTTGCCTCCAAAAAGCCCCTTACATTGCCACCTTGCTGTCCAGTTTTCTCCACCACTTCACTGTCCAAAACCCCCACCATTTGGCTGTCCCCTTCACCCAAAACAGTCCCCTAATTTTCCCCTATAGTTGGCTGTCCATGACAGTCAAGAACAGCCCTCTAGCTGTCCAGAAATTGCCCCTAAACCCTGTCCACTTAAACCCCCTAAACAGCCCAGATTTTACCCCATTTGGCAGCCCCAATACCCCACATTACTGTCCATTTCAGAGCCATAGATGGCTGTCACTTGGACTTCATTTCAGTCCATATATACACCATACATGCTGTCCCAACATGTCCATGTATTCCCATAGATGGCTGTCCCATAGCTCCTTATCACCACTTCATTTGAGTCCCAATACATGCTCATTTCAGTCCCTTACATCACCCTTATATGGCTGTCCATATTCAGTCCATAAACACCCCAAACACAGCTCCAAACATGCCCATCAGCCCATATTAGCCTACATGGCTGTCCTATTTTTGACTCAAATCAGTCCACTTTTGTCCCACTCAAAACACCACATTTAGCCCCCACTTTGACACCAAATCAGCCCCTAACTTGCCCCACATGCACAGCCCCATAACACCACTCAAAATCAGTCCACAAACCCCTACAAAACAGTCCATGTATCCTACAAAATCTGTCCATGTGTTTATCTATGTGTGTGTGTGTAGTTGTGAGTTTGTGTGGGTGTGTGAGAGTCTAGAGTGCATAGTTTAGTAACCTATAGGTAGCCTATTGTCTAAACAAGTAGGAAACCCATAGGAGAAGCCTATGAGTGTGAGAAATACCATGTGAGTGTTGTGTGTGGTGAGTGGTATGGGAGTGTGATAGTGTTAAGGGTAAATTCATGAGATAGAATAGGGTAATAGGGTAAATCTATACCCCGTATCCTAACATGGCCTAGATACCTAGGATACCCAAATTTCTTGGTAGGTAAACCTTAGATAGGTTGATATCTAGCTACCCTAAGGAGCCTAGGCTAGTACCATGGGTATTTACGGGTTTCCTTGGGTTTGGGCAAGGTATCGGGATTTACCTTAGAAGGGTAAATGCTAGTTTTGCCTAGGAATAGGGTAATTGTGTTAGAAGCCTAAGATAGAGTTAGAACTTGATTCCCGTGGTTGGTAATGATCAAATATGGTACTCTAAGACTAGTTTTGACGTCGGTTGACCTTTTTGACCAAAAGTCAACAAAAGTCAACCGAGAGTCAAACTTAGCCTTTAAGCGACCCGATTTGACCGAAACCAACCCAGAGTTGACCAGTTGACTGAAAATCAACTGTTAGTCAACATTTGACTTGTTTGACCTAGGGTTGACCCAGGGTTGACTCAGTGTTGACCAGAGTTGACTTTTTGACCAAAAGTCAACTGTAAGTCAACCCTTGACCCCGTTCGACCTAGTTTGACTTGGATTGACTCCCAGTGACCTAGTATGACCTAGTATGAACCAGTATGCCCTAGTATGACTCAGTTTGACCTAGATTGACCTAGTTTTGACTTAGACTTGCATTCATGGCTTGTATTAGCTTCTTTTTCAGTATTTAGCCCTGTTTGACTCATAGTATCTTATTTTAGGTCTGTGATCACTCTGAACGTCTGTTCACCCTATCAGCTCAGGACCACAGGCGAGTACATTCACTGATAGTTTTCATTGTCTTGATATCTGCTATATCCGATTCAGTTGTAGTGTCTTACTTGATTTCAGACACGATATTTCACGGACTAGTATATGTCGGATCCTGTCATGAGATGTTGTTCCCGGATTACTTGGTATATTGGTACATGACTCGATTTGTTACTTGTACTTGTATAGACATGGACTTGGGAGTGGGCTGATCACCTGCTCTTAAATCCTGTCATGACGTGTTATGTCCGGATCCTTTATACTATTCGGGGATGGGAGTTATTAGTGGTTGTGTGATCAAAATACCCACTTGTTGTTTCACACTTGTACTCGACACTTGTTCATAGCTACTTGAACTTTCCATGGTGACCGGCCTTATCTTCACACTTGTTGTTTCACACTTGTTATTTGTTCGTAGCCGGTCAGATGGAAAGCTTGAACATGTTTCCCAAACCGATCACATGACGCACTAATAATTCAAGGCACCTTTTCATATTTATTTATCCTAGGAGGCTAAGTTCTGTTCGGGAGAAGAGTTACAACCCCGGTCCTTGTTTGGTTTAAGGGTTGTAACTCGGCTCCCGATAGTTCCTAAGCAATCCTACATACATATTGTTGTTCTATTCGGTACTCACACCTATTATACATTTCCTGCTGGTTTTACCCTGTACTTTACATATCCTTGTCTTGTATTTCATTATACTGTCTCTTATAGCTTTTGTCAATTCATATGGAACTGCTGTTGGTGTTTGTACTTGCTCATTTTCCTGACAGGATATCGTTGACAAATTTTACAGATGATTCAGAGGCTGATTGCCCGACCTACTATGGGGTAGAGTCTGACGGAGTTAGACTGTGGCTTGTTGGCAGAGCCGCTAGATTTTGCTCACCCTGAGTAGTGTAGTTTAGCTAGATTTGCCTGGCCTGCGAGCCAGCTAGCATTTTCATATTGTAGTACCTATTATATATTTTCTAAGACTCTGATATTTTGTGTATAGCTCTGACTTGTGGATCTGGACTCATTTCTGGTTTATCTATCGTATTTCCTTTTCCGTACTATCTACCCTAGTTTTGATTATGTGATTGAGACTGTATTGCTATGTCACCTCCATTCGGAGTGTATATACTGTACAGGTACATTTATCTGTTTTAGTCGTAGTATTTACAGACCCTATATACAGCGTTCTAACCGCCGATTCTGCGGCGTAGGCTGACGTAACCACGTGCTCGTGCCCCTTTTCAGGGTGCGGGTCGTGACACTATTGCATCTAAGAATCTTCGGCGGATGAGGTTGAGACTTCTGGTGAGGAAAGTGTTTAACATTAAGCCAAAGGTGGATGATGAATCTAATGAAAGAGAATTTCTCGTGACAATGAACATGGTAACTAAAGAGGGAGTATGTGGATGCCAACTTCTTCTTCAATATTTAGGAATACCGTGTAGACACTTACATCGAGTGCTTGATCAATTGTACGTAAATGAGATTCCAGTTCATTTATAATGAAGAGATGGACAAAGACTGCTAATAAGTCAAGGTGGTTCAATCAGAAGGTTTGGGACACAAGATGGTATTAAATCAGGCCATGAGATTATTCATCTAAGTAAGAGCACCCATTGGCTAATTTGGGAGGTAAATCAGATGAAGCATACAAAGCTACAATGGACATTTTTGATCAGGCATTCAGCAAGTTGTCATTATTAGATTCAAGCACAAAACAAGATGAGAATGTTGATAAACCTCTTGATAATTGTCTACCAGAACGAGTACTATTGTACCTCTTGTGATATTAAATCCATTGAACTCCAACCAAAGGTCGAAGAGCGACAAAGAAAAAGAATAAACACAAAACGTTTGAAGAGTGGATTAGAGATATCAGAAGCGAAAAGAACCTAGAGTGTGTAAGACTTGTTTCGGTCACGGTCATAACACCGCAATTGCAGTAAGAAACAACAATTTATAACTGAAGTGAGTACTATTTTTTTTTTCATGCATACTAGTTAGTCGGTACTATTTTGTTTTGAGTTATATCTACTTGCTGATAGTTGTAACTATTTAATTGTACTGAATTTGTATCTATGTTTTAATCATCCTCTTTTATTTTACTTCATTGGATTTAGCTACATTTTAACAGTGGCTCTTTTTCGTCGGTGAAATGTGGCAAATTTTGTTAGCTGTGGGAGAAATGACATGGTGGCAAATGTGGCAAAATATATGGTGCTTCAATGTTGGTTCTGATACTTCAAGTTGCTACTTGTATTTGGAGTGATACTACAAATATATGGGTGCTTTCTAATTGATTTGGCTTCTAGTTGCATTGATTGTTTGCCTTTTTTCTAATACTACATGTTGAACATTGCTGCTATTTGGATGGTATTTTTTGCCTTGTTTTGAGTTAACTTGATGTTGTTCCGATACTATCTGTTGCTACCCTTGGCATGATGAGGAAAGGAATATTGAATGAGCTTCTTTATATGCTGCTGCTACCAGTGTTTCTGATGCTAAGGTTACTTCTTGATGTCCCTTGCCTTTGGCAATAATGAGGACAAAAATTGATGATGGATGCAGTTTCTTATGTACTGATACTACATACTTGATCATGATACTACATATTCTCTGAGCCAACCCAGTTTTGGGTTTTTCTATTGGGACATAAGCCACTGAAATTCTCACAGTCAAGAATAAATGTGGCTAGAAATGAGAATAAATGTTACTATTTTGTACTTATTTCTTTTTCTTTGTGGCTTGATCATGATACTACATATTCACTGAGTTAGTAGTTGATTAAATGCTTCTCCTACCATAGTGACTATTTTCCCAAATTTCTACAATTAAGCTTTGATTGCTAATCCATATTGCTGCCAACAAATTCAACATACTCGCTATTGAGTCCACCAATGTAGTGCAGACTTGATTATTTGGTATTTGAAAAGCATGACACTCAGGTTGCATAGACATGGAATGGCTAAAAAGAACTTGTTAGTAATAATACGAACACTGGTAAGCTTCATTATTATGGTCTACTCAGAAGCATCTTCCACTGAACAATTTTATTGTAAGAAATTTTGAAGTATACTGTTATCATGTAGCATCAGATCTAAAGAAAGGTACAAAGTAGCATCCGTTGTTCTTACTTCCCTTAGATAGTGACAAGTAGCAAATACAATAATAATGAGTGTTAAAATTCATTAATGCACCACCCTTGCCATAATAAAACATGGTATACAATAATTGTACCATTTATTTGCGATCAAGGTAACCTGACGAAGAAGGAGAAGAAAGGAAAATTTTTGCATTAAATGAGGTGTTAATGTATCCCTCCCTGTAAGTATTAAATCATATGGCTATTGATGAAAATTTTGCATTAAATTTATCCCTCCCCATATTAAATCCGTCATATTATAGAAATTATAGGATGGCATATTATAACAAATTATAAGGATACCGGTGTCATTAATGAGGTGTTAGCCATATGATTTAATTATGTTTGATGCCAACCTCATCATACTTTTATAACCATACGATTTAATTATACTCACGTTGAGATGAAGTGGTGCAATAATGGTGCAATAACCTTTGGTGTATATCCCTCCTCATATATATATTATCTATATATATATATCATATAGGCTTAATTGCACTTTGATACCCTCAACTATTTCCGTTTTTCACTTAATACCCTAAACTTTTTTACTCACAACGCGATAACCCTCAACTATTTTAAT